>CM035109.1:53937544-54325787 GCA_020205505.1 Panax japonicus
ATTAAATAAATTATTAAATTAAAATTAAATTTCAAACTTACAATTATTATGATCTAATTAAATTTCAAATTTACAATTATTTTTATTTGTTGATAAAAACTTATCTTTAAACATTATTACATAACATAATCAAATTGTGGGACGTCTGATATTTTATTTGTTGATAGCATGTTAGTAGTCAAATAGTATTAGAAAGCTTTATAAGGTGAATCAATTAATGCCTAAACAAATACATGAATCAGCTAGGAAGTAATTAATTAAAAGTAAAGTAGATCCCATCGGTGAAGTTTCGATAGTATTGATAAACTTTTCAGTTCCAGAAATGAACTTCTAAGTTCTCGCATCTAGAGATAGAAATTGTTTGACGTTGCATATTACTTAATTTTAAAATATAATATTAATATTAATTAATTTTTTTAATTTAATTTAAAATGATTATAAAATTGGTTTCATTTTAGTTTATACAATTATGAGTATGTACTATTAAATGTGAGAATTAATTACTGATTTTTTAATATAAAAAAATTAAATAAATTATGTCAATTTAAAATTATTAACTGTTAGTTGTTAATACTAATTTTAATTTTTGGAAAGAAGGGAGTACTTACGATTAAATTCATGCATATTTAGTTTGATGGTTTCAAGTTGACAAATGTGCCGTCTTTGTAACTCGTGTAACCGTCAGTATAAAAGATAAACTTTACTAAATTTGACAGTTTTACCTGTCCATTTGAATTTTGGACCTTTGAGCTCTCTTCTTATCTCCAGAATTTTTCTTCTCTTCTTTGCGAAATTTCATCAATGGCTTCCCAAGATTCTGAACAAAGTTTGCCTCTTCTAGTGACACCGATCAGTACTGTCGTTCCACTGAACCCAAGCCCCAACAAGGGAGCCTCAAGCTCGAATCCGACAACTGCAACTCCTAGTAAGAATCCAGTAACGAAGCCCCTTCCCAACCCTTCTGCATTCTATAGGAGTAAAGAACGATATTTTCATGCCAACACTCCATCGATAGTTACAGAAATTGATTTGAAGAGGATTCGAGCTCGTTGTCATATTCCGGATACCCATTTGGTGAGAGCTCCCAGGTCTGAAGAACGAATGTATCAACGTCCTGAAGGATGGACGGCTGTTCTGGTGACCATCTTGGAGAAGGGAGTTCAGTTCCCTCTCCATGTTTTCATAGTGACTATCTTAGGGTTTCTGGATGTTGGGTTCGCCCAATTGGTGCCGAACTCCTACATTCATATCCTAGCATTCATATCCTTCTGCCACGAGCTAGGTGTCGAACCTACACTCGACTTCTTCTTTACCGTGTACAAGATCGGCCAGTCCAGAGAGAAAGGATTTAAGGCCATAAGCAAGCATTCTTCGAAGACAGGAGAGAAGTTCGAGAGACGTTCGTTGGTAAACACTCCTTCGAGCAATAGGGGATGGCACGAGAGGTGGTTTTTCGTCAAGGGACCTGAAATTACCTCTTTACTGGAATTGGCCACTGATGAGAAGACTTCTACTGGCTTCGGAGACATTCCTGAAGAACGTGAGGCCGAAATGATAGAATTTATTGACAATTCCCTAAGGAGGAATGGAATTACGGACTTCTTTCCAAGCAGGCGTGGCTATACGACCACAAATGTAAGTATTAATTTATCTTATGAATATTTGGAAGTTAATGTGATATGGATTCTGATGTAAAACTGTTAATCCTCTGTAGTAACTTTGATTAAACCGTCATCTTCGGAGGTGAAAGACTTGGAAGATTTTTTAGCTGGAAAGTCTGCAGAAACTGTTGCTGAAACTCCACAACAGGAAGCCCCCTCCGAAGACAACCCACCCATTGAAACACACACTATCGACACACCCAATGTTGAACCTCAAACCTGTGAACCAGAAGATGAAGAACCAATTCTTTCGAAAGAAATTCTCCAACCTCGTCGAAAGAAGAGAGCCATCCTTAATCCCCGACTAATTACCATATAATCAGATTCTGAATCCATGCCAGAACCCGAATCAACCGTCAATCCAACACCTACTCGAGGGAGTTTGCTTGATTTACCTGCAGACGATCGAAACCGACTTCTTCGAGTCCAAAAAATAAGAACTAAGATTACCCCCTGACCCCCGATGAGCTCAAAGTGTCTTCCTCGAATGTTCTCCCCCCAACAACCCCAGTGGAGACTCAAGCTGCTAATGAAGAAGAACAAATTGAACCCACTGCAGCACCATCTTGAAAGAGGAAACAACCATCTGACAGGAAACCAAGTTCGATATATGTCCCTTCACCCGTTCGTGAATCCACTTCGGTTCGTTCCCCTTCCCCCGAAAATATATATACAGATCCTATACCATCCCCACCTCGGGAAAAAATTGTGCCCTTTTTCTTAAGGCCTTCTATCGATGAGTTTAAGAACGATTCTATGGGGTCTCCAACTTTATGGCCCCAGTTCAATGGCAATTCCCCCTTCCAATTATTCAATTCATTTGTCAGAGATACCGACGAGCATCGATTCGGTAATAGTTCCATCATGGACTTGATCAAGGAAGGCATGAGCTATCACGCCAAGGTAAATAGTCGTTTATTTGTTCATTTGAAATTATGCATATCTCTTGCAGATTTAACTGACTTTCTTCGGAAATCTAAAGGAAAATGTCGTCTTTGGACATCTTCTTCCTCGATACCAAGAAGTCGAAGCTGAAGAAGACGCAGCTAGAAAAGAAAATATCATTCTGAAGTCAGCATTGGCCCAAGAGAGAAGTCAGCATGGAGATACTCTTTATACCAATGAGGGTCTTCGGAGAGAGTTAGCTCATACTAAGGAAAATCTGAAGGCTTCCAATGACGAATTGAGCTCGATTAAGGAGGAGCTGAAGGTGGCTACGGTCAGTGAACAAAAATTGGCTGACATGAATGTCAGTTTTGTTGAAGAGACCGAAGCTCTAAAGGCCAACAATGAAGAAATGGTTATAGCCAATCAAAATTTGGCGACACAAGTCAATTATCTTCAGGTGAAGGCCCGTGAAGAAAAAGAAAAAAATTCATCTAAACGTCGGAAACTTCGACATAAACTGAAAGCTTTAAGGGAGCGAAGTCCTCTTTTGACTAAAGAGCTGAGTAAGCAGATACAGGCGGACTATCGTATGTCTGATGAGCTTAGTGCAAAAATTTTGAAGGGTACGAAGTCTGCCGAGATCGAGGCAAGGAAAAGCTGGCTGCAGCTCAATTGGATCCAGCCCTTCTCGACTCTGAAAATGAAGGTGCTACCTGAGTCTGATGTTGCTTCGTTATAGTTTTTAGGACTTCTATCTTTTGTTGTTTTTGGATTTGTTTAAAATTTTTGTTGTGAAAAACTTTTATATCTGTTTAAGTGAACTTGTTTAAGTGTTAATGAAATTTCAATTTTCTTTATCATGACTTCTGCTTACTTTGTTTCTTGTCAATAATTTAGCATCAGTGATCTTTGAATGAACTTAACTTAGACTATGAATCGGATAAGGCACATAACAGTTAAGTTAAGAAATGAAATGAACTGGATTCCATGAACTAAACTCAACACTTGAACAAAATAAAGTAATGTATACTTATTATTTCTGAAGTGTGAGACAGGTTATGTGTAAGGTGAATTCGGTTGATACTCTTCGCACCATTAAGACCTTGTTTACCACTCAGGGTAGAACAATTTTATAAGGACCATGGAATTTATTCACCACTCGCGGTAGAACAAATTCATAAGGACACTCCTGATAGAAAGGCTACCATCGAATGGTCAGCGAGTCCGACCATACCTCCTTACTTTGGTGCATATTGATTTACCACTCGTGGTAAAAGCAATATTAAAAGGATCATGGAATTTTTTTTACCATTCGCGGTAGAACAAATTCATAAGGACACTCATGCCGAAAAGGCTACCATCAAATGGTCAGCGAGTCCACCTCGTCCTCCTTACACAGATGAAGTTTGCCTACCCCGAAGGGCCTGACAAATTCATAAGGACCACCTGCCAAAATGGCTACCATCGAATGGTCAGCGAGTCCCCCCCGTCCTCCTTACTTCCTTATGAACTTAGGACAAATAGGACGAAGATCAATTGTGAGAAAGTGAATCTTTTATTGATGATGAACAACTATGTACAGACTTCCGATAAACTGACTCGATCTCTATTGGAAATATTTCTGAAGCTGCCAGCATGCCAAGTGTTCTTGATTTCGGATCCGTCCAATGCCTTCAGTCGGTAAGTTCCTGGCTTTGGTACTTCGATTACCTCATAGGGTCCTTCCCAGTTCGGCATCAACTTCCCCATGTTCTGTGGCGTAGATGCTTCGACTTCTCTGAGGACGAAGTCCCCCACTTCAAATCTACAAAGCTTTACCCCTTTGTTGTAATGCTTGGCAACTCTCCATTGGCAGGCCGCTAACTTGATCAATGGCACCTCTCTGTCTTCTTCCAACAGATCCAAGTTGACCTTCAGTCCTTTTTCATTATAGATCTCTTTGAACTGACTAACTCAAAGACTTGGAGATCCAATCTCGACCGGGACTAAGGCATCGGTACCATAGGCCAATTTGAAAGGTGAATCCCCTGTTGTAGTCCTCGGTGTAGTCCGGTAAGCCCACAATATACTGAGCAGCTCCTCTGGTCATCTTCCTTTAGCTTCGTCCAGTCTGCGCTTGATCCCATTTAGAAGCGTTCTGTTGGTCACCTTGACTTGACCATTCGACTGTGGGTAAGCCACTGAAGTCTTCCTGTGCTGAATCCCCAACTCTTTCATAAATCTTTCAAATTTTGATCCCAAGAACTGGCGCCCATTGTCCGATATCACCACTTTAGGAATTCCAAAACAAAACACTATGGACTCCTTCATGAACTTCAAACATTCTTGTTCCGTTATAACCGAAGTGGCTTCGCTTCTACCCATTTGGTCATGTAATCGATAGTAACTATGACAACGGGGGGAGCCGTTTCAAGAGCAGCAGAATGTTGACCTTTAGCTTTCGGCAACGGACCCAATATATCTACCCCCCCAGACAGCAAAGGGTATAGGAGATAAAATCGAGTATAGCTCTTCTGGTCGCTGATACGGGATCAGACTGTTGAGCTGACACTTCTCACACTTCTTCACATACTATGTAGCTTCCTTGAAGATCGTAGGCCAGTAGTACCCCTGTCGAAGTACTTTATATGCCAAAGACTTAGCGGCCATATGGTCACCACAAATACCCTTGTGAACCTCCCGAAGAGCATGCTCAGCCTCAGACGGAACCAGACACTTCAACAATGGTGACGAAAATGCCAATTGATAAAGGTCCCCGTCAATAAGAACGAAGTTGGCACTCTTGTACTTGATCTTCTTTGTCAGCATCTAATTCGAAGGAAGGACACCATCTTCCAGATATTCAATTTATGGAGTCATCCAACAGTTAGATCGCTCAATACACATTACCACTTCGTGCTGGATACTCGGCTGCTGCAAAACCTCCAAATAAACTGACCCATTGAAAACAACTGCATCCGTAGTGGCCAGCTTTGACAATGCATCGACAATGGAATTTTCATTACGTTCTATGCCCTGAAACTCATAAGAAACAAAATACTGAAGCTGGTCCTTCAACTCTGCCAAATACTTGATCATCCTCGTACCACGAGCTTCATAATCTCCCAATAGTTGCTTGATGACTAGTTCAGAGTCACTGTAGATGATCAGCTTCTGAACTTCTAGACTTTTTACTAATCGGACCCCCGCCAACACTGCTTCGTATTCAGCCTCGTTGTTTGTTGCTCTGAACCCAAATCTGATGGCCTGCTGCACCTTGAATCCCTCCGGACTTGTCAAAATAATTCTTGCCCCACTGACATCCGCAGTAGAAGATCCATCTGCATACAACGTCCATGAATTCTGACCGTGCTGAAGAACTGCAACTGCTCGATCGGACGTCTCAGCTTTTGGCAGCTCAGCATCTGCTTTGGAGAACGAACACTCCACCATGAAATAGCCAAAACTTGACCTTTGATACCAGTTTGGGGATGATATTCAATAAAAAATTGTGATAATTCCATAGTCCACGCTGCTAATTTCTCCGAAACTTCTGGCATGCTCATCACCTTCTTCAGTGGTTGATCCGTGTAGACAACTAGGAGCCGACCTTGAAAATATTGCCGAAGCTTTCGACTAGCAATTATCAAAGCGAAGACAAAATTTTCAATATTTGGGTACCTAGTTTCAGCATCTCTTAGGACGTGACTGACATAATAAACCGGATGCTGCTTCCCACTGACCTCCCGAACTAGCAATGCTCCAACTGCCAACGAACTAGCTGCCAGATATAAATACAAAGTCTCCGCCGGAGTAGGTTTCACCAATAAAGGAGTCGAAGACAAATATGTCTTTATGCCTCGGAAGGCGTCTTCATACTCCGAAGTCCACTGGAATGTCTTCGCATTCTCCGGCCCCTTCAGTGTGTTGAAGAATGGCAAGCATCTCTCTGCAGATTTGGACATGAACCTTGTGACGCCCCCAAAATAGGTATACATCACCTATTCTGAGTCGTCAAGTACATGGTACAGAATACAAATTCAACTTAATTATACAACTGTCGTGTAAAGTACAATAAAACATAAGCTGGGAGTTTTAATACAAATATTATCATCTAGACAATATTCAAACTCAAATTCAATATCATTACATTTATTTTCCACTATTTCACTGAATAGTGAGGACTACTAATGCTATCATCTGGTCCGTCACTCCGTTCCCGACTAGTCCCTGCTACGTTCTCATTTTCTGAAGACAACAATAAAAGTAAAAGGGTGAGCTCAACTAGCCCAATAGGAAATATTATGACTAAGATAATGCCGAATATATTATCGTTAGACTTCAACAGTGTTAAACTGATACAATATAACAACCATCAAGTTTAAGTGCAACGGAACAAGCAATCCATTAAAAGAGTCAAGTAAAGAATAAAATCTACTATCTTTTATGATTTAAAAGGTTTTTCATCACTATTATCGCTGGGACTCAGCTTAATAAATAATCCACATCATCCCTGCACTACGGCCAAGGATATTCTTTAGTATCATGACCACAACTATCCATGCACTACGGGCCAAAGACATTCGTGTATTCATTAATGGTCATGATCATGCCAACAATGGTCCATCAATGCACTATGGGCCAATGAGGATTTTTACCACATCATTTATAACATTACGGTCATGATTACACCGATTAATTCCTGGTCATAATCATACCAAGTCCATCTATGCACTACAGGCCACAGATGTCTTTCAAAAAATATAAACATGAGGATGATGACAATGATATAAGAATTCAATAAAACAAGTTCAAGAACTAATTTATTCAGACACTAATAACGTCCAAATTGTCAACATGATACTGCTTTGTAGAGTAAAATTCAAGAATGCTCAGAAGAATATTTCCATGAAAAGATATTGGATGAAGCGCAAATATCAAGGATATTCCACTAATTTCATGGAGTATAGAAGTCAAAACTTTAACCAACTGAGTATAATAAGGAATGAAATAACAAAAGAAATCGCCAGGCATGCGATAGACCGCACAGACAGGATATTCCAACAGAATAATAAAGACGGAATCAGGTCCGGCGTAGAACGCACAGACATGATATTCCAACAGAATAATAAAGACGGAATCAGGTCTGACGTAGAACGCACAGACAGGATGTTCCAACAGAATGATAAAGAATGGAATAACAGAATAATTTCACTAAGTATAGGGTAGCACGCGTATACAGGTTATTCCAACAGAATAATAAAGAATGGAATAACAGAAGTTCTCTTCATTAATACAAAATAAATAATACTCCCTACGAGTACAACAAATAATATTCCCTACCTTTAGAAAAACTGGATACTGGAATAGTGAGGTAGCAAACTTATCTTCTTCTTTCTATAATTTATCTCTATAATAATCGCTCAAAAGCTTTTGTGAATTGGTGAGAAATGAAGGAAGAATGAGCTTCTATTTATAGAAAAATATAGTTTCGATAGTTGCAAGTTTTGGGGCTCGAAAAATTTTAGTACAATACCTCCAACTTTTCCTTTATTTTTAATTTAGTCATGGAAGTATTATCAAACTTGCACCATCTCCCCTAATAGTAAATAATGTGATTCAATAGTAAATTATGTGAATCAATATTTCTAGACATGTGAAAATACGAATTACAGTATAGTACCTCCATTTTTAACTTAGTCATGCAAGTATTATCAATCTTGCACCAACTCCCCTAATAGTAACAAGAATGTGAAACAATTGTATACACATGTGAACAAATAGTTATAATCATGTGAAATAATAGCAATCAATTGCTTATTTATCCAGTTCAATACCCGATTGGTCAATATAACCTCCAGACATCAATTATTATCGAAATAATTGTCAATTTTCACTAACACAAATAATTCCAACACAATGAAACCATTTTTATCAAAAATATAAATTTTGAAATTTTGAAGTTTGACTTTTCCCGAATTTTTTTGTGTTTATAGACTATTTTTACTAATTTCCTCGTTCCGGACTCAAATATCACATCCGTGTCTCCAAATTCAACTCCGAACACAACTTCAATTTTAATAACATTCATCACTAATATTATAACTCACAATATTTATCAACCAGGTCGTACCCAAGAAAGGGGGGCTTTCCAATAAGGATTTCTCCCTATTGGCGCGCAATTAGGTGAATAAACTTCTCCTTGACAGAACTTCTAGACATTGTAAATATTGAAATTTAATAATATGAATAACTTTTTCGTCTCAATTATTGATTTAATAAAATAACATTTTATGCAGATGATACTGTGACAATAATCGAATCAATAATATGAGAGATATGATGCAGCAATTATTGTAGCAATAATTGAGTATAACTGAGTGACTTCTCACTTAAGCATCAATAATCAATATCGTGTGCTACTATGCAACCACACGTATTACTGTACTTTTACTACCAAGTAGTTCAACAGTTTTAACGGTAACACTTCCGCCGTTATTTTTATAAAAAGATAATTCTGTCGTTTTCTAACTACGAAAATACTTCCGTTGTGGGGTCCACCAATGATTGTGCCGTCGTACGAATATTCCCAAAAAAGAATATTCTCCGACCAATCGAATATTTTATAACAACTTTCATACTTTGAAAAATTTATAAATACTACCCATAACTATAACATTATATCAAATCCACACCATAATATTAAAAAAAATATTTTGATAAATTTAAATCTTTACTCATAAAATCTGGGGTTTCACAATCTCCCCTCCTTATGAAATTTCGCCCTCAAAATTTACGTACGCACTTGATATGCCAAAGAGGTGAGGATACCTTGACTTCATTTCAGATTCTAACTCTTGAGGTATAACCTTTGAGTGTTGAATACGATTCTTCTTATCCAAGATTTTATCACGTATCTCCTCATACGTTAAATCATCCCCTATCTCGTCCAGTTCTAAATTAATAATGTGGTTCGGGTCATCCCATATTTACGTAATGTCGATACGGGAAAAACGTTATGAACACGCGACATACTTGGCGGTAAAACGAGTATATAGGCCACAGTTCCTACTCGATCGAGGATTTCAAATGGGCCAATTAAATCGAGGATTGAGATTTCCTCTCTTCGTCGATTCTTGCTTCTAGAATAACGCCCTCTTGAACCTTCTTTATTCATCAGCTCTAGGTGTGTAGCTTGAGCGGATTTAACTTTATCGATTAAAGTCAATTCTAATCGTATATTCATTATCTTCACGTGGGTTCCTAGAGTCTTTAACTCTATCTTCATCATTTGTAAGTCGTACGAAATGGGTCTTTATGTTAACAACATCGCATTCGTAAACGCATACGATCTTCTACTCAACGCGTCAACTACCATGTTCTCTTTCCCATGATGGTATTGAATGGTACGATTGTAATCTTAAACAGCTCGAGCCAACGTCTTTGGCACATGTTATGTTCATTTTAGTTGAAGAAATATTTGAGGGTTTTAGAAATGGGTTTTGTACTAGGGTCAATACAAAATTCGATTTCACGCTCTAGGGGTAGGCTAAGAAGTTTTCAAGAATACGTAAGGAAAATTATTAACAACAGAAATATCATTCAAAACTGTGACTCTCATCCATGACTTGGGTAACACGTCACATTGATACCTATCAACTTGTCATCGTCATTCACAACGTCGCCTACAGAAAGTCTGGCTTCGGTGCATTCCACACAAGGAAGTCAACAACGAAAGGAACGGGGCTCTTTACTTATGGCTTGATATGACCATGATTGACTTTAGTGATTTGGTTGCTTGAATTCGCATAACAGGTTGGTTAGGAATATGAAAGCTAACAACCTTACGAAAAGCATGATGAGTAGTTAACCAATCGATTCCTAAAATCACATCAAAGGCAAGTATTTTCAAAGAGATATGATTGACAGGTAACGTGAAAGTGTTGATTGGAACAAGATTTATAAATAGTGGAAATAATGAAGGTTTCTCCCAACTGAGTTTCAACAGATTAATCAAAATCTAACTTCTCTGGAGTTAAATTCAAACATTGAACACAACTAGGTGAAATAAAAGAGTGAGTAGAACCGGTATCTAACACGGTATAGACTTCGCAAGAGTTTATCACTAACATACCCATGATAATTTTATTCAGGTTCTTCGTCACGAAAAAAAACGTTCTCTCTTAAACTACCGGCTTTGACTTTTCTGGGATGGCCTTTGGTGCCTCCATCCTAGCTGAACTTGTCTTCGGTGAACGACAAAATCGGGCTAAATGACTTTCTCTTCCACAATTAGAACATGTTTTGGACGACATCGCTCAGTTTGGACTGATGTGTCACTCCCCTCCGCATTTGAAGCATATGATAGGTGGTCGTTCTACTTCCTTAACAACGGGTGCTGGTGCTGACGTCTTTCCATTATTGTTGAATCTCTTCTTCTTGAAATGTCCATTCTTATTGTTTTGACCATAATTACCACCGAAGTGGTTACCATTTCTGGCATGTTGATTCCCTCCATGCTTATTGCCGCCGCTTTGATGACTGTTATCACCGGTATTATCATTTTCTGGTTGCTCTCTTTTGGTTGCGTTGACTCGTTATCGCGCTCCACTAACTGAGCCTTATTTACAACATCTGAATACAAACACAGTTTATGAGAAATAAGATATTGACGTATCTCTGGCTTCAAACCTCTTAAAAACATTCACGTCATTCTCTCTTCATTATCAACCAAGTGGGACACAAATCGGGACAACTCGGTAAATTTAGCCTCGTATTGCGACACGGTCATATTGTTTTGTTCCAACTTGATAAACTCCACCTCCTTCATGTGACGAATACTTTCGGGAAAGTACTTGTCGTTGAACAGCTCTTGGAACTTCTCTCAAGACATCTTGAGTGCGTCAGGCTGGGTACGTTTAACAGATTTCCATCAGTAATCTGCCTCTTCACGCAACATAAAGGTGGAAAAAGGAACCTTTTGCTCCTCGGAGCATCCCAAGACATCAAATATCTTGGTGATCTACTTTAATCATGTCTCTGCCTTAAGTGGTTCTGGCTTTTCCAAAAACTTCGGTGGTCCCAGCTCCTTGAATTGCTTAGCGGTGACCAACCATGGGTTGCCATTTTTTCCTCCTGTATTATGAACAGGAGTGGCCTTCGCCTGATGTTGCATGAATTCTAAAAAGCTCCTAAACGTACCGTCGTTCGTTAATTGATCAGTGTTGGTGTTT
Source organism: Panax japonicus (assembly GCA_020205505.1). NCBI lineage: Eukaryota > Viridiplantae > Streptophyta > Magnoliopsida > Apiales > Araliaceae > Panax > Panax japonicus. The sequence continues at coordinate 53,949,306 of CM035109.1, forward strand.
ACAAGAGGATTATCGCCATCATGTTGCATATTGTCCTGATTATTGATCTGTGGAGACTCAACGGTCTCATGTGCTCCATTGCTATTCTCAACATTCTCGGATGTCATTTTCAAATACTGCCACAAAACAAGGGTTAATTAACATCACATATTATCCCTATACTCTGACCGACCAATTAAATATCAAATAAACTTATGTAGGTCAAACTAGCGAAGGAATTCCCCGTCTCTCGCCTCCTAGTTCTAGTCTCACATCTTAGTGAGGGATCATATCCCTAAGCTCTGATACCAACTGTGATGCCCCCAAAATAGGTATACATCACCTATTCTGAGTCGTCAAATACATGGTACAGAATACAAATATAACTTAATTATACAACTGTCGTGTAAAGTACGACAAAACCTAAGCTGTGAGTTTTAATACAAATATTATCGTCTAGACAATATTAAAACTCAAATTAAATATTATTATATTTATTTTCCACTATTTCACTGAATAGTGAGGACTTCTAATGCTATCATCTGGTCCATCACTCTGTTCCCCGACTAGTCCCTGCTACGTTCTCATTTCCTAAAGAGAACAATGAAAGTAAAAGGGTGAGCTCAACTAGCCCAGTCGAAAACATTATGACTAAGATAATGCAGAATATATTATCGTTAGCCTTTAACAGTGTTAAACTGATACAATATAACAACCATCAAGTTTAACTGCAGCGGAACAAGCAATCCATTAAAAGAGCCAAGTAGAGAATAAAATTTACTATCTTTTATGATTTAGAAGGTTTTTCATCACTTTTATCGCTGGGACTCAGCTTAATAAATAATCCACATCACCGAATCACCCCTGCACTACGACCAAGGATATTCTTTAGTATCACGACCATAATTATCCATGCACTACGGGCCAAGAATATTTGTATATTCAATAATGGTCATGATCATGCCAACAACTGTCCATCAATGCACTACGGGCCAATAAGGACTTTTACCACATTATTTGTAACATTACGGTCATGATTACACCGAATAATCCCTGGTCATAATCATACCTAGTCCATCTATGCACTATAGGTCACAGATGACTTTCAACGAAATATAAATATGAGGATGATGACAATGATATAAGAATTCAATAAAACAAGTTCAAGAATTATTTTATCCAGGAACTAAAAACGTCCAAATTGTCAACATGATACTGCTTTGTAGAGTAAAATTCAAGAATGCTCAGAAGAATATTTCCATGAAAAGATACTGGATGAAACGCAAATATCAAGGATATTCCACTAATTTCATGGAGTATAGAAGTCAAAACTTTAACCAACTGAGTATAATAAGGAATGAAATAACAAAAGAAATCACCAGGCGTGCGATAGACTGTACAGGTAGGTTGTTCCAACAAAATAATAAATAACGGAATCAGGTGCGGCGTAAAACGCACAGACAGGATATTCCAACAGAATAATAAAGACGGAATCAGGTCCGGCGTAAAACGCACAGACAGGATATTCCAACAGAATAATAAGACGGAACCAGGTCCGGCGTAGAACGCACAAACTGGATGTTCCAACAGAATGATAAAGAATGGAATAACAGAATAATTTCACCAAGTATAGGGTAGCCCGCATATACAGGTTATTCCAACAGAATAATAAAGAATGGAATAACAGAAGTTCTCTTCATTAATACAAAATAAATAATACTCCCTACGAGTACAACAAATAATATTCCCTACCTTTAGAAAAACTGGATACTGGAATAGTGAGGTAGCAAACTTATCTTCTTCTTTCTATAATTTATCTCTATAATAATCGCTCAAAAGCTTTTGTGAATTGGTGAGAAATGAAGGAAGAATGAGCTTCTATTTATAGAAAAATATAGTTTCGATAGTTGCAAGTTTTGGGGCTCGAAAAATTTTAGTACAATACCTCCAACTTTTCCTTTATTTTTAATTTAGTCATGGAAGTATTATCAAACTTGCACCATCTCCCCTAATAGTAAATAATGTGATTCAATAGTAAATTATGTGAATCAATATTTCTAGACATGTGAAAATACGAATTACAGTATAGTACCTCCATTTTTAACTTAGTCATGCAAGTATTATCAATCTTGCACCAACTCCCCTAATAGTAACAAGAATGTGAAACAATTGTATACACATGTGAACAAATAGTTATAATCATGTGAAATAATAGCAATCAATTGCTCATTTATCCGGTTCAATACCCGATTGCTCAATATAACCTCCAGACATCAATTATTATCGAAATAATTGTCGATTTTCACTAACACAAATAATTCCAACACAATGAAACCATTTTTACCAAAAATATAAATTTTGAAATTTTGAAGTTTGACTTTTCCCGAAAAAGTCAACTATTGACTTTTTGACCAAATAGTGAATTCTGAAAAATTTTGTGTTTATAGACTATTTTTACTAATTTCATCGTTCCGGACTCAAATATCACGTCCGCGTCTCCAAATTCAACTCCGAACACAACTTTAATTTTAATAACATTCATCATTAATATTATAACTCATAATATTTATCAACCAGGTTGTTCCCAGGAAAGAGGGGGATTTCCATTAAGGATTTCTCCCTATTGGAGCGTAATTAGGTGACCAAACCTCTCCTTGACATAACTTCTAGACATTGTAAATATTGCAATTTAATAATATGAATAACTTTGTCGTCTCAATTATTGATTTAATAAAATAACATTTTATGCAGATGATACTGTGATAATAATCAAATCAATAATATGAGAGATATGATGCAGCAATTACTGTAGCAATAATTGAGTATAACTGAGTGACTTCTCACGTAAGTATCAATAATCATTACCGTGTGCTACTATGCAACCACGTGTATTACTGTATTTGTACTACCGAGTAGTTTAACAGTTTTAACGGTAACACTTCCGTCGTTATTTTTATAAAAAGATAATTCTGTCATTTTTTAACTACGATAATACTTCCGTTGTGGTGTCCACCAATGATTGTGCCGTCGTACGAATATTCCCCGAAAAAAGAATATTCTCCGACCAATCGAATATTTTATAACAACTTGCATACTTTGAAAAATTTATAAATACTACTCACAACTATAACATTATATCAAATCCACACCATAATATTAAAAAAATATTTCGATAAATTAAAATTTTTATTCATAAAATCTGGGGTTTCACAAACCTCCTCAAAGCTGTAATCCTACTAGTCAGACGTTAGACGTCTTTGAATGACTAGGGAGTCTTCATGTCTAGAATGTCCTGGATCTTTTTCGGATTGGCCTCGATGCCCCTTTGACTGACCAGGTAACCCAGGAACTTCCCTGCACTAAGTCTGAAGGTACACTTTGTAGGATTGAGTCTCAATTTGTGATGACAGACTGTCCGAAAGCATTCCTCTAGATCATCCAAATGCTTCTGAACAATCATGTTTTTCACGATCATGTCATCCACATACACCTCCATGTTATTTGTCAGCTGCTTCTGGAAGACAAAGTTCATCATTCTCTGGTAAGTGGCCCCAGCATTTATCAGGTTGAAGGTCATCTTCTTATAGGCGTACACCGAACGGTGTGTGATGAATCACTACAAAAAAATGGGGCTTCAGCAAAAACCGATTTGCGTTGCTAAAGGTGCCAAATTTCGTTGCTAAAGGTTTTTGGCAACGACTTTACTGTCGTTGCGTCTTTTGTTGCGCAATGAACGTTGCTAATTGTTCCACAACGGACATATTTTTTTCGTTGCTAAAAGTAATATATTTTTCAACGAAATTTGGCTTTCGTACAGAGACATCAATCCTTTAGCAACAAAATGTATTGTTGCAGAATAATTAAAATTTTGTTGCTAAAAAGCCCATTTCGTTGTAAAAGCCTGCTAATTGGCAACGAAATGAACTCTTTTTTTTGCAACGACCATGCATTTTCGTTGCAATTGACACCATTTTGCAACGACATTTTTCGTTGCAGTAAATTATGAAAATTGTTGCCTAAGCTTGCTTTCGTTGCAAAATGTGAACTTTTTAGCAACGATTTTCGTTGCTGATTATATTATTTGGCAACGACATTATGCTGAATCAGCAACGAAAATGTTTGTTGCTGGTTATTTTTTAATAGCAACGACATTATATGTTGTCGTTTCTTTATATGTGCAACTAAAGTTGATATGATTTGCAACGATAAAAAATATTTCCTTTTATTTTAGTATTAGCAACAATATTCTCTCCGTTGTAATTAGGTTAATTTTTCGTTGCCAAATATTATATTTTTAATGTCATTAGCAACGAAAATTTGTTGCTAAGTGTATAAAAAATTATTGCTATATTAAAGCTTATTCAATACTTTGATAACAAATTATATTGTTGCCAAATCAAAATTTAACATTATTTTTGTGTACCTTACTGGCTCAATGTCCCCATAGCAAATAATGGCAAAAATACAAAAAACTAAAATATTATTAACTTAATAAATTCATCCACTACATAATCATTCATTATTAAAATGACTTTTATAGACTCCATGAAATATGTAACAAACTTTTATAAACTTTTTATCCAGACTGTGATAGACTTTTATATACTTCTAATATATCTTGCAACTTATATTAATTGTTAATTAACACATGTGTACAACCTCTCACTCTTTTTTCGTGAACTAGAGTAAATCTCATTATATTATTGTGGCATGAGATTTTATATATGTTGAAAGCGTTCACATTATTCTACTCATTTCATGATATATTTGGATACTTGGATACCAATAAAATTTTAGAAACTACAGACAAAATACAAAAATTAAGCTCACTTTTCATTGAGTTATATATATACGTTATGCATATGCGTACGCTTTTTACTAATAATTGATTGCTTTTTATTATTGATTGCTTTACTAATATATATATATATATATATATATATATATATATATATATATATATATATATGTGTGTGTGTGTGTGTGTGTGTGTGTGTGTGTGTGTGTGTTGATTGTATGATTCTATCAACCCAATTTTCCATCTTAACAGTTGCTAATTTTGTTTGATTGTGTGGACCTTTTTTATGCGCCTAACATATATCAAAACAGTGCGTTTTTCCCTTTTTTATAAGGAAAAGATAACGATTATGTCAATTTGTCATGCAGGAATACAACCACATGTTACATTATTTCGCTATGATACACCAAAGACACTTGAAGACGAATATGGAGGATGTCTCAAAAATTAATAGTGATTTCCTTCGTTTAAAATGTCAGAACACTAAAAAAAACAAACACATACACATGTTATATTTTCTACTTTCATATATTATAATACATAATCTTTACAATTGATATGAGAGTTTTATGATTTTATCTCACCTTTGTTAAACAAATCTCTTTCCTCTTTCTATTGGAAGCTTTCGAATGACTATTTTTCCTCACCAATTCAGATTAGGATTAGTTATTTGTTTACTTATTAATATATCTTGTTAATTGTCTTATAATAAAGTTATAATAAATCCAATTATTTTTATGGCCCAAATTTTACAAATTATTCATCCATCACATTTTAATATTTATTAGTCCAAATAAAATAAATAACTAATTTGACCCAATAAAAGAAAGTCCAATTAACAACTAGTTTTATCCAACATTGTGTTTATTTGGAAGTCTTTAGAAATCTTTAGAGATTAGGTAAGACTTTGCATATGGGTTGATAGTTATAATTCTTCTTCTAAAGTCTGTCAAACTCTACCATTTGATAGAAATCTTTAAAATCTATGACTTTTTGAATACCAAAATACTATTATAGACTTTGTAAACATCTTAATTCAATACCACCAAACTTTTAAAGATATTAAAAAAGTTGTAATTGAATACCACTAAACTTTTATAAACTCTTTAAATGTCTTGATTGAATACAACATGTGGGCCCAAGTGTAAAATTAGGGTTCACATGACCTAATTAAATTAAATGTACAATTAAGGTTTCACGACCTCATTAAATGTGCAAATTAGGGTTCGCATAACCTAATGGAATGAAGACGAAAAAGTCAGAAATAGATGTGCTAGAAATATTTAGAGATGAGGTAAGACTTTGAATATGGATTGATAGTTATAATTCTTTTTCTAAAGTCTGTCAAACTCTATCATTTGATAGAAATCTTTAAAATCTATGACTTTTAGAATACCAAAATACTTTTATAGACTTTGTAAAAATCTTAATTCAATACCACATAACTTTTAAAGATATTAAAAATGTTGTAATTGAATATCACTAAACTTTTATAAACTCTTTAAATGTCTTGATTGAATACAACATATTGGCCCAAGTGTAAAATTAGGGTTCACATGACCTAATTGAATTAAATGCGCAATTAGGGTTCCACGACCTTATTAAATGTGCAAATTAGGGTTCGCATAACCTAATGGAATGCAGACGAAAAAGTCAGAAATAGATGTGCTAGAAATCTTTAGAGATGAGGTAAGACTTTGAATAAGGGTTGATAATTATAATTCTTCTTCTAAAGTCTGTCAAACTCTACCATTTGATAGAAATCTTTAAAATCTATGACTTTTTGAATACCAAAATACTTTTATAGTCTTTGTAAAAATCTTAATTCAATACCACCTAACTTTTAAAGATATTAAAAAAGTTGTAATTGAATACCACTAAACTTTTAGAAACTCTTTAAATGTCTTGATTAAATACAACCTGTGGGCCCAAGTGTAAAATTAGGGTTCACATGACCTAATTGAATTAAATGCGCATTTAGGGTTCCACGACCTCATTAAATATGTAAATTAGGATTCGCATATCCTAATGGAATGAAGACAAAAAAGTCAAAAATAGATGTGCTAGAAATCTTTAGAGATGAGGTAAGACTTTGGATATGGGTTGATAGTTATAATTCTTTTTCTAAAGTCTGTCAAACTCTACCATTTGATAGAAATCTTTAAAATCTATGACTTTTTGAATGCCAAAATACTTGTATAGACTTTGTAAAAATCTTAATGCAATACCACATAACTTTTAAAGATATTAAAATAGTTGTAATTGAATATCACTAAACTTTTATAAACTCTTTAAATGTCTTGATTGAATACAACCTGTGGGGCCAAGTGTAAAATTAGGGTTCACATGACCTAATTAAATTAAATGTGTAATTAGGGTTCCACGACCTTATTAAATATGTAAATTAGGGTACGCATAACCTAATGGAATACAGACGAAAAAGTCGGAAATAGATGTGCTAGAAATCTTTAGAGATGAGGTATGACTTTGGATATGGGTTGATAGTTATAATTCTTTTTCTAAAGTCTGTCAAACTCTACCATTTGATAGAAATCTTTAAAATCTATGACTTTTTGAATACCAAAATACTTGTATAGACTTTGTAAAAATCTTAATTCAATACCACCTAACTTTTAAAGATATTAAAAAAGTTGTAATTGAATACCACAAAACTTTTATAAACTCTTTAAATGTCTTGATTGAATACAACCTGTGGGCCCAAGTGTAAAATTAGGGTTCACATGACCTAATTAAATTAAATGCGCAATTAGGGTTCCACGACCTTATTAAATGTACAAATTAGGGTTCGCATAACCTAATGAAATGAAGACGAAAAAGTCAGAAATAGATGTGCTAGAAATCTTTAGAGATGAGGTATGACTTTGGATATGGATTGATAGTTATAATTCTTCTTCTAAAGTCTGTCAAACTCTACCATTTGATAGAAATCTTTAAAATCTATGACTTTTTGAATAACAAAATACTTTTATAGACTTTATAAAAATCATAATTTAATACCACCTAACTTTTAAAGATATTAAAAAAGTTGTAATTGAATACCACTAAACTTTTATAAACTCTTTAAATGTCTTGATTGAATACAACCTGTGGGCCCAAGTGTAAAATTAGGGTTCACATGAGTTAATTGAATTAAATGCGCAATTAGGGTTCCACGACCTCATTAAATGTGCAAATTAGGGTTCACATAACCTAATGGAATGAAAATGAAAAAGTCAGAAATAGATGTGCTAGAAATATTTAGAGATGAGGTAAGACTTTGGATATGGGTTGATAGTTATAATTCTTCTTCTAAAGTCTATCAAACTCTACCATTTGATAGAAATCTTTAAAATATATGACTTTTTGAATACCAAAATACTATTATAGACTTTGTAAAAATCTTAATTCAATACCACCTAACTTTTAAAGACATTAAAAAAGTTGTAATTGAATACCACTAAACTTTTATAAACTCTTTAAATGTCTTGATTGAATACAACCTGTGGGCCCAAGTGTAAAATTAGGGTTCACATGACCTAATTGAATTAAATGCGCAATTAGGGTTACATGACATCATTAAATGTGCAAATTAGGGTTCGCACAACCTAATGGAATGAACACGAAAAAGTCAGAAATAGATGTGCTAGACCCGGGAGAAGCCTCCACGTGTCCCGAGGCGGAAGACTCATGGAGGCGGCTCGATTTGGGAATTGATTGAGGGATTGGATTGATGGCTAGAAGGACAGGGCAATATGAGCATTATTCTAATGACTAAAGGGTATTTCTAGAATTTCCCTGAATGCATGTGTCTCGCACATGACTACTTTCCAGAATACCATATAAATACCCCTTCCATTCCATTGGGAAGGAGATCTCTCTTCAGACTGAAGACTTGGACTCTTGGAAGATCAAAAGACCTTTTTGGTGACTTAAAGGCTTGGAGATTCCACCTAAAAGCACTAAAGGGGTTTGGACATTCTCTAAACTCGAAGGACTCAAGAAGGCTCTTGGAATCCCTGCTACCCTAACACGGTTCCCGGATTCTAGGAGTTCTGTCATGCGTCGTTAGAGTAATCGTCCACCTGTCGTTCTCCCCTCTTCAATCAACCAATCAATTCCGTGCTTTTCGAGGATTTCTCTCTTCCTCAGCCAACACAAAACCCTAACTGTAGCAAGGTACGATTTCTTTGCCCACACAACCAAACTTTTAAAGTCTTTAAAAATCTTAATTTAATACACCCCCTATGTTTGGCCTAAATTTAGCCTAAAAAAGTCTGGTCTGAAAGAGGACTCATTTTTTAGCATGTTGTATGGCCTGGCTTGGTCTGAAAAAAGGCTTGAACCTGACCTGGTCTGTGGCCTAGAGTGACCTAGCCTGCAAGCCTAGTCACCAACCATCAGCCCCAAGCCAGCCCTCATTTTTGTACAGCCTAACCCAGATAAGATAAGCCAACATCCACCATCAATCAAGCCCAAATAAAATAAGTTATCCATCAGCCCAACCCAACTTCTGTACAAATTTAAGGTAGCAAATAGCAACCCTAAGAATTAAAAAGGTTGCCTCCAACCCAATCCCTTTCGATAAAACCCTAATCTAAATACTAAGTATCAATCAAGGAGAGAAATGGTGGTAGAAGAAGTTCCTAATCTTACTCACGATCTCAGGACTCAAATTATTTTCGAAAGGGTCTAATCGCTGTTACACAAAACCTCGTCAAGCCTTTCCTCTCCATCGTCCCCTTGTCTTTTCTTGTTAATGGACATCTTCTTGAAGTACGAGACTCGCCCGAGTTGAGAATCGGTCAAGTCGTGCACACCGACCAAGTACTTGCGCCATCAGAAATCCATCATGAAGAGACAGCGCAACGCACTGTTGATCGTCGTCGTCCTAATGTTGTACTGGTTACTTTTCTCGGTGACCCGTTTGGTGGTCCAGATCAAGCAATTGAATATCGGCGAGTTAAGAAGTTGAAGAATCAGGTCAGTACTGATCTAATTTATATAATTTATTCTTTAGTTGAAACTTTAAACCCACGACCTCCCACTTAATTTCAAGTACTGATTAATTTCTTGAATTAATTTGTAATACTGATTTATTCTTTTTTCTGACAAATTGTATGCGTTTACACAATTTTTCGTAACCTAATATTATCTAACTGCTTAAGAACCAAGAAAGTTTTTCTATATCCAAATATTTTTTTATTGGTTATCACTGGAGATGATGGTGATGATTGTGTAGGTTGGTTGGACCGGCTTGGGCCTAGCCTAGCCTGGCCGGCAGGCTCACTCAAATCACAATTTTTAGCCAGTAAGTCTGACCTGGTCAACGGTCAAAGTCTAGCAGGCTTAGACCGGGCCAGGCCAAGCAGCCTGATTGTGCACCCCTAACCTCAACTATGAAACTTAATTGATCATATAGTAATGGGTAATATAATAGTTTTTTTTCTTATTTTTTTCTTATTTTTTTTAGACTTTCAGGAAGTATTTGTTACAGGTCATGATATATACTCACATAAATATAAATTACTAGACATCTAATTATTGATAATAGAAAATGATCATATTGTATTATTTATGTTTGGTATAAAAGATTTGATTACCGATAATTGCTATTATAAGTGATTGGTATAGATTCAAGATTACTATGTATATTTTTTCAAATACTGATCTTTTACTAAAATATCCTTATACTAATTTTAGTTGAATGATTTGCCTATATGGTTATTGTCAATAATTATCAACAACCATCAAAGTACTATCAAACTAATTAATTTAATATTACTTAGTAAATCATATTTAATTTTTTAATATGCTTATAAAATTACAATTCACGATTTATTCAATTATTAAGAACACAATTTTCAAATATGTCGTTAATAATATATTAAACTTATAATAATAAATAACAAACAACACAACCTACTGTGTAAAGACATTGAGTTATTTTAGTTAAACTAAACATGTTAACAAACATAAAATAAAAATAAAAAATAAATGTAAATTATGTGACTAATAAGGACATTAATTTTTGTCTAAATAAAAATTTCAAAATGACTACTATGTGGTAATCTCATATTACCATCTATATTTTGGGCATCTGATTATCGACAATATTCTTGAAACATTACCGAGTATCTGATTATCAAAAATGTAAGATTATCAGTGTAACAAATACGATCTGTAAAGATAATCAATCATATTATCGAGTATTTAAAATGACAACTTTAAATGATATGTAACTAATATATATATTCACTCAATTTAGAAATATAAGAAGAATAATCTATTAATTCTCTAGAAAGATGAAACACTCACCAAGTCAGTTGTATATTTTCATAAGTCATTTTTTATGTTTCTTCAGTCCCAAAAAAAATGACTAAAGTAATAAAAAAAATTCCTCAAAAGTATAACGAAAATATATAAGTCAACATAAATTTGTACATGAACTAATTTAGTCTTGAATGAGTGGTTCATATTAATTCTCTCTCCAAACCCAAAATCAAATGATAGGTTGAGAATAAAATTTATAATCTCTCTAAATTTTTTTACCATCTTATTTTATATAAAAATTGTCAATTTTCAATCTTTTAAGGACGGATCGAGGGAGTAATATATTTTTAAATAAAATTAAAAATTATTCTTATGTTTTGGAATTATAGTCACAAATCATATCAGCAAATTTTAAAACAGGCAAAAATATCTTAAATTCTTTCTTCTTCTTTTATGTGATTTTCTTAATCAAAGGGTTCTATTAACTTACAATTGGCAAGCAAATAATCTTCTCACGATTAAAGTCAGAATTGAGAGTTCTAAGTACAGTCGAAAAATCACATTGACTGTCATTGATTAATTTCTCTTCTTCTCTTCTTTTCTTTTCTCTTCTTTTCTTTTCTTTTCTCTTCTTTTCTTTTCTTTTTCTCTTCTTCTCTCCAACTCCGGTTCTCTTCTTCTCTTCCTCCTGCTCTGGTCTTCTTCTCTCTTTTCTTACAAGCATGAAAATGACAAAAACCCAACCTAACAAGCAACAATTCATATAGGTCAAATAAATTGATCACGAAAACACCAGCAAAACAATATTTTGACATAACATTATTCTTCCTTAAGTTCAATACTAATGTGAACCTATAGATATTTACATAAGGAAGGGCTGGTGGTGCTCATTCTAGCGGGGGCGGGGTTGGAAAAATTCAGAGAAAAGCCCTGGATATAAGTTGTCTTTAAAGTTTCTTAAAGAAATAAATAAATATTGCAAAAATTATATATATATATATATATTAATATTAATATTGTTCTTCTCCTTCTATGCAACTTTTTCTATAGGAAACATGTATAAAAAAAAATAATGATGTTCATCATCTGGTGCTTTTTCAGGAATTTATATTGTATCAAATTTATTTCTTGGAGTGTGAATAATATTCTACATCGAAGAAGAATATGGAGAAAAATAGGAATCGCACTGAGTTAAGCTACCAAAGTTTGGTTTACATATGATGATACAATTATATTGTAAGAAGCTTCATTTTTAATACGTACTCCATTTTTAAAATATAAGATTAATACTGATTTTAAAAAAATTACATTCCTATTTTTTTTTTTTGAAAACTTAAAAGTAACAAGTATTATTTTGATTTTGAAAAAATAAAAGTTATAATAATTAGATTCATATCATTTTTGAATTTAAAAAATTGTTTTTTAAAAGTTAATATCCATCTTATAATTTTCAATGTATGGGGTATATTTTTTTTTTTATTTTGTTGTTTCTAGAGAGAAATATGTATACGACAGTCATTTTTTCTTACTTTCATTTGGTCTTTCTTTGAATTTTAACTAACATAACCAAAAGAATCTATCACTAAAATATACTTCTATTATCCATTCCGACAAATAAATTTTTATGTCCCCAAAAATGATAAAGAAATTTAAGCAGTTGCCAGGACAGTCGAGCAAAATGTACATAAGAGAGGAAAACAAGCGATATGTCGTTTTCATGACAGCCAAGAGCCATGTGGAGCATAAAAGAAAATTAAAGCGAATGAATTCTTGGTACACTATGTGCACCTTGTTGGAAAATATAGCAATTAACAAGACGAATAATATAAATAAATTGGAACAACTTAGCTGGAAAACCGAGGCGTAGCGTAGCTACTGTCCTAAAAAGTGATTTCGCCCCCACTGATAATAATCATGGTACAAATGGGCTGACGGCGGCCACTCTCCAGGATTCAACGGCGAAGTCTCCGATCGTGTGTACTCACGGAAGAAGGCTTTAGACTTGTCTATGTGGATTGCCCAATTAACAGAGTATAAGAGTTGAATATATCGAGAAGAATATGATACACAGGGATAATATGGAGAAGAAGAATAAAGTAGTTATTTGTGTATATCTTTTTCTCATGAAAGTAAACTCTCATTTTTCTAAAAAACAATCACCCTTATAAGGAACATTTAAATAACGTTGGAGATACAACAAGATATAAAATAGTTTTTAATGAAACGATTGGGAGTTACAACAAGATATAAATAAGGTTTATGTTGGAATTGAAACGGGGGTTACAAAAAACATAAAGGCTAGGGTATTAACTCTAAACGGGGGTTACAGAAATTTTGGAGAATAACCAACAATCCCCCACATGATCCAAAATTATCAAATAGAAGAAAATAAAAAGAAGTGAGAAGGGAAATGGATTTTAGATACATAACGTCGATACCTTGTGGGTTTGAATCGACACTTAGTGGAACAAGCTCATGATTGTAGATTATAGGTGAATTATATTCTTGAACCTATTATCTGTGATACAATCAATTTAGCTTGCACACATATCTTAAATCATGAATCCACACAAGTCCGCGATTGGGCGCGTTCTAGGCCATGCGCCATGTCCCAGATTTTCATAAAGGCTCTAGAGAGTATGCCAAAGACTCTCATAGAAAGTGGCCTACACTTCCACCTTTATATAGGTGAACTCATCAAGTTTATACTGACATACACCACCCTTTAGGGGCTATGAGTTTCATTAAGAATCTAAACGATTCATCCTTTCACAATTTGTCAGTAAGCACCACATGCACACAAGAAGGGATATAAATAATTGTAGTGTTATAATTAAGTAATTACGTGACTTGTTGTTACCCATTGAACCCAAGTCATGGGATCTCCATGTTATTTGTCAGCTGCTTCTGGAAGACAAAGTTCATCATTCTCTGGTAAGTGGCCCCAGCATTTATCAGGTTGAAGGTCATCTTCTTATAGGCGTACACCGAACGGTGTGTGATGAATCACTACAAAAAAATGGGGCTTCAGCAAAAACCGATTTGCGTTGCTAAAGGTGCCAAATTTCGTTGCTAAAGGTTTTTGGCAACGACTTTACTGTCGTTGCGTCTTTTGTTGCGCAATGAACGTTGCTAATTGTTCCACAACGGACATATTTTTTTCGTTGCTAAAAGTAATATATTTTTCAACGAAATTTGGCTTTCGTACAGAGACATCAATCCTTTAGCAACAAAATGTATTGTTGCAGAATAATTAAAATTTTGTTGCTAAAAAGCCCATTTCGTTGTAAAAGCCTGCTAATTGGCAACGAAATGAACTCTTTTTTTTGCAACGACCATGCATTTTCGTTGCAATTGACACCATTTTGCAACGACATTTTTCGTTGCAGTAAATTATGAAAATTGTTGCCTAAGTTTGCTTTCGTTGCAAAATGTGAACTTTTTAGCAACGATTTTCGTTGCTGATTATATTATTTGGCAACGACATTATGCTGAATCAGCAACGAAAATGTTTGTTGCTGGTTATTTTTTAATAGCAACGACATTATATGTTGTCGTTTCTTTATATGTGCAACTAAAGTTGATATGATTTGCAACGATAAAAAATATTTCCTTTTATTTTAGTATTAGCAACAATATTCTCTCCGTTGTAATTAGGTTAATTTTTCGTTGCCAAATATTATATTTTTAATGTCATTAGCAACGAAAATTTGTTGCTAAGTGTATAAAAAATTATTGCTATATTAAAGCTTATTCAATACTTTGATAACAAATTATATTGTTGCCAAATCAAAATTTAACATTATTTTTGTGTACCTTACTGGCTCAATGTCCCCATAGCAAATAATGGCAAAAATACAAAAAACTAAAATATTATTAACTTAATAAATTCATCCACTACATAATCATTCATTATTAAAATGACTTTTATAGACTCCATGAAATATGTAACAAACTTTTATAAACTTTTTATCCAGACTGTGATAGACTTTTATATACTTCTAATATATCTTGCAACTTATATTAATTGTTAATTAACACATGTGTACAACCTCTCACTCTTTTTTCGTGAACTAGAGTAAATCTCATTATATTATTGTGGCATGAGATTTTATATATGTTGAAAGCGTTCACATTATTCTACTCATTTCATGATATATTTGGATACTTGGATACCAATAAAATTTTAGAAACTACAGACAAAATACAAAAATTAAGCTCATTTTTCATTGAGTTATATATATACGTTATGCATATGCGTACGCTTTTTACTAATAATTGATTGCTTTTTATTATTGATTGCTTTACTAATATATATATATATATATATATATGTGTGTGTGTGTGTGTGTGTGTGTGTGTGTGTGTGTGTTGATTGTATGATTCTATCAACCCAATTTTCTTTCCATCTTAACAGTTGCTAATTTTGTTTGATTGTGTGGACCTTTTTTATGCGCCTAACATATATCAAAACAGTGCGTTTTTCCCTTTTTTATAAGGAAAAGATAACGATTATGTCAATTTGTCATGCAGGAATACAACCACATGTTACATTATTTCGCTATGATACACCAAAGACACTTGAAGACGAATATTGAGGATGTCTCAAAAATTAATAGTGATTTCCTTCGTTTAAAATGTCAGAACACTAAAAAAAACAAACACATACACATGTTATATTTTCTATTTTCATATATTATAATACATAATCTTTACAATTGATATGAGAGTTTTATGATTTTATCTCACCTTTGTTAAACAAATCTCTTTCCTCTTTCTATTGGAAGCTTTCGAATGACTATTTTTCCTCACCAATTCAGATTAGGATTAGTTATTTGTTTACTTATTAATATATCTTGTTAATTGTCTTATAATAAAGTTATAATAAATCCAATTATTTTTATGGCCCAAATTTTACAAATTATTCATCCATCACATTTTAATATTTATTAGTCCAAATAAAATAAATAACTAATTTGACCCAATAAAAGAAAGTCCAATTAACAACTAGTTTTATCCAACATTGTGTTTATTTGGAAGTCTTTAGAAATCTTTAGAGATTAGGTAAGACTTTGTATATGGGTTGATAGTTATAATTCTTCTTCTAAAGTCTGTCAAACTCTACCATTTGATAGAAATCTTTAAAATCTATGACTTTTTGAATACCAAAATACTATTATAGACTTTGTAAACATCTTAATTCAATACCACCAAACTTTTAAAGATATTAAAAAAGTTGTAATTGAATACCACTAAACTTTTATAAACTCTTTAAATGTCTTGATTGAATACAACATGTGGGCCCAAGTGTAAAATTAGGGTTCACATGACCTAATTAAATTAAATGTACAATTAAGGTTTCACGACCTCATTAAATGTGCAAATTAGGGTTCGCATAACCTAATGGAATGAAGACGAAAAAGTCAGAAATAGATGTGCTAGAAATATTTAGAGATGAGGTAAGACTTTGAATATGGATTGATAGTTATAATTCTTTTTCTAAAGTCTGTCAAACTCTATCATTTGATAGAAATCTTTAAAATCTATGACTTTTAGAATACCAAAATACTTTTATAGACTTTGTAAAAATCTTAATTCAATACCACATAACTTTTAAAGATATTAAAAATGTTGTAATTGAATATCACTAAACTTTTATAAACTCTTTAAATGTCTTGATTGAATACAACATATTGGCCCAAGTGTAAAATTAGGGTTCACATGACCTAATTGAATTAAATGCGCAATTAGGGTTCCACGACCTTATTAAATGTGCAAATTAGGGTTCGCATAACCTAATGGAATGCAGACGAAAAAGTCAGAAATAGATGTGCTAGAAATCTTTAGAGATGAGGTAAGACTTTGAATAAGGGTTGATAATTATAATTCTTCTTCTAAAGTCTGTCAAACTCTACCATTTGATAGAAATCTTTAAAATCTATGACTTTTTGAATACCAAAATACTTTTATAGTCTTTGTAAAAATCTTAATTCAATACCACCTAACTTTTAAAGATATTAAAAAAGTTGTAATTGAATACCACTAAACTTTTAGAAACTCTTTAAATGTCTTGATTAAATACAACCTGTGGGCCCAAGTGTAAAATTAGGGTTCACATGACCTAATTGAATTAAATGCGCATTTAGGGTTCCACGACCTCATTAAATATGTAAATTAGGGTTCGCATATCCTAATGGAATGAAGACAAAAAAGTCAAAAATAGATGTGCTAGAAATCTTTAGAGATGAGGTAAGACTTTGGATATGGGTTGATAGTTATAATTCTTTTTCTAAAGTCTGTCAAACTCTACCATTTGATAGAAATCTTTAAAATCTATGACTTTTTGAATGCCAAAATACTTGTATAGACTTTGTAAAAATCTTAATGCAATACCACATAACTTTTAAAGATATTAAAATAGTTGTAATTGAATATCACTAAACTTTTATAAACTCTTTAAATGTCTTGATTGAATACAACCTGTGGGGCCAAGTGTAAAATTAGGGTTCACATGACCTAATTAAATTAAATGTGTAATTAGGGTTCCACGACCTTATTAAATATGTAAATTAGGGTACGCATAACCTAATGGAATACAGACGAAAAAGTCGGAAATAGATGTGCTAGAAATCTTTAGAGATGAGGTATGACTTTGGATATGGGTTGATAGTTATAATTCTTTTTCTAAAGTCTGTCAAACTCTACCATTTGATAGAAATCTTTAAAATCTATGACTTTTTGAATACCAAAATACTTGTATAGACTTTGTAAAAATCTTAATTCAATACCACCTAACTTTTAAAGATATTAAAAAAGTTGTAATTGAATACCACAAAACTTTTATAAACTCTTTAAATGTCTTGATTGAATACAACCTGTGGGCCCAAGTGTAAAATTAGGGTTCACATGATCTAATTAAATTAAATGCGCAATTAGGGTTCCACGACCTTATTAAATGTACAAATTAGGGTTCGCATAACCTAATGAAATGAAGACGAAAAAGTCAGAAATAGATGTGCTAGAAATCTTTAGAGATGAGGTATGACTTTGGATATGGATTGATAGTTATAATTCTTCTTCTAAAGTCTGTCAAACTCTACCATTTGATAGAAATCTTTAAAATCTATGACTTTTTGAATAACAAAATACTTTTATAGACTTTATAAAAATCATAATTTAATACCACCTAACTTTTAAAGATATTAAAAAAGTTGTAATTGAATACCACTAAACTTTTATAAACTCTTTAAATGTCTTGATTGAATACAACCTGTGGGCCCAAGTGTAAAATTAGGGTTCACATGAGTTAATTGAATTAAATGCGCAATTAGGGTTCCACGACCTCATTAAATGTGCAAATTAGGGTTCACATAACCTAATGGAATGAAAATGAAAAAGTCAGAAATAGATGTGCTAGAAATATTTAGAGATGAGGTAAGACTTTGGATATGGGTTGATAGTTATAATTCTTCTTCTAAAGTCTATCAAACTCTACCATTTGATAGAAATCTTTAAAATATATGACTTTTTGAATACCAAAATACTATTATAGACTTTGTAAAAATCTTAATTCAATACCACCTAACTTTTAAAGACATTAAAAAAGTTGTAATTGAATACCACTAAACTTTTATAAACTCTTTAAATGTCTTGATTGAATACAACCTGTGGGCCCAAGTGTAAAATTAGGGTTCACATGACATAATTGAATTAAATGCGCAATTAGGGTTACATGACATCATTAAATGTGCAAATTAGGGTTCGCACAACCTAATGGAATGAACACGAAAAAGTCAGAAATAGATGTGCTAGACCCGGGAGAAGCCTCCACGTGTCCCGAGGCGGAAGACTCATGGAGGCGGCTCGATTTGGGAATTGATTGAGGGATTGGATTGATGGCTAGAAGGACAGGGCAATATGAGCATTATTCTAATGACTAAAGGGTATTTCTAGAATTTCCCTGAATGCATGTGTCTCGCACATGACTACTTTCCAGAATACCATATAAATACCCCTTCCATTCCATTGGGAAGGAGATCTCTCTTCAGACTGAAGACTTGGACTCTTGGAAGATCAAAAGACCTTTTTGGTGACTTAAAGGCTTGGAGATTCCACCTAAAAGCACTAAAGGGGTTTGGACATTCTCTAAACTCGAAGGACTCAAGAAGGCTCTTGGAATCCCTGCTACCCTAACACGGTTCCCGGATTCTAGGAGTTCTGTCATGCGTCGTTAGAGTAATCGTCCACCTGTCGTTCTCCCCTCTTCAATCAACCAATCAATTCCGTGCTTTTCGAGGATTTCTCTCTTCCTCAGCCAACACAAAACCCTAACTGTAGCAAGGTACGATTTCTTTGCCCACACAACCAAACTTTTAAAGTCTTTAAAAATCTTAATTTAATACACCCCCTATGTTTGGCCTAAATTTAGCCTAAAAAAGTCTGGTCTGAAAGAGGACTCATTTTTTAGCATGTTGTATGGCCTGGCTTGGTCTGAAAAAAGGCTTGAACCTGACCTGGTCTGTGGCCTAGAGTGACCTAGCCTGCAAGCCTAGTCACCAACCATCAGCCCCAAGCCAGCCCTCATTTTTGTACAGCCTAACCCAGATAAGATAAGCCAACATCCACCATCAATCAAGCCCAAATAAAATAAGTTATCCATCAGCCCAACCCAACTTCTGTACAAATTTAAGGTAGCAAATAGCAACCCTAAGAATTAAAAAGGTTGCCTCCAACCCAATCCCTTTCGATAAAACCCTAATCTAAATACTAAGTATCAATCAAGGAGAGAAATGGTGGTAGAAGAAGTTCCTAATCTTACTCACGATCTCAGGACTCAAATTATTTTCGAAAGGGTCTAATCGCTGTTACACAAAACCTCGTCAAGCCTTTCCTCTCCATCGTCCCCTTGTCTTTTCTTGTTAATGGACATCTTCTTGAAGTACGAGACTCGCCCGAGTTGAGAATCGGTCAAGTCGTGCACACCGACCAAGTACTTGCGCCATCAGAAATCCATCATGAAGAGACAGCGCAACGCACTGTTGATCGTCGTCGTCCTAATGTTGTACTGGTTACTTTTCTCGGTGACCCGTTTGGTGGTCCAGATCAAGCAATTGAATATCGGCGAGTTAAGAAGTTGAAGAATCAGGTCAGTACTGATCTAATTTATATAATTTATTCTTTAGTTGAAACTTTAAACCCACGACCTCCCACTTAATTTCAAGTACTGATTAATTTCTTGAATTAATTTGTAATACTGATTTATTCTTTTTTCTGACAAATTGTATGCGTTTACACAATTTTTCGTAACCTAATATTATCTAACTACTTAAGAACCAAGAAAGTTTTTCTATATCCAAATATTTTTTTATTGGTTATCACTGGAGATGATGGTGATGATTGTGTAGGTTGGTTGGACCGGCTTGGGCCTAGCCTAGCCTGGCCGGCAGGCTCACTCAAATCACAATTTTTAGCCAGTAAGTCTGACCTGGTCAACGGTCAAAGTCTAGCAGGCTTAGACCGGGCCAGGCCAAGCAGCCTGATTGTGCACCCCTAACCTCAACTATGAAACTTAATTGATCATATAGTAATGGGTAATATAATAGTTTTTTTTCTTATTTTTTTCTTATTTTTTTTAGACTTTCAGGAAGTATTTGTTACAGGTCATGATATATACTCACATAAATATAAATTACTAGACATCTAATTATTGATAATAGAAAATGATCATATTGTATTATTTATGTTTGGTATAAAAGATTTGATTACCGATAATTGCTATTATAAGTGATTGGTATAGATTCAAGATTACTATGTATATTTTTTCAAATACTGATCTTTTACTAAAATATCCTTATACTAATTTTAGTTGAATGATTTGCCTATATGGTTATTGTCAATAATTATCAACAACCATCAAAGTACTATCAAACTAATTAATTTAATATTACTTAGTAAATCATATTTAATTTTTTAATATGCTTATAAAATTACAATTCACGATTTATTCAATTATTAAGAACACAATTTTCAAATATGTCGTTAATAATATATTAAACTTATAATAATAAATAACAAACAACACAACCTACTGTGTAAAGACATTGAGTTATTTTAGTTAAACTAAACATGTTAACAAACATAAAATAAAAATAAAAAATAAATGTAAATTATGTGACTAATAAGGACATTAATTTTTGTCTAAATAAAAATTTCAAAATGACTACTATGTGGTAATCTCATATTACCATCTATATTTTGGGCATCTGATTATCGACAATATTCTTGAAACATTACCGAGTATCTGATTATCAAAAATGTAAGATTATCAGTGTAACAAATACGATCTGTAAAGATAATCAATCATATTATCGAGTATTTAAAATGACAACTTTAAATGATATGTAACTAATATATATATTCACTCAATTTAGAAATATAAGAAGAATAATCTATTAATTCTCTAGAAAGATGAAACACTCACCAAGTCAGTTGTATATTTTCATAAGTCATTTTTTATGTTTCTTCAGTCCCAAAAAAAATGACTAAAGTAATAAAAAAAATTCCTCAAAAGTATAACGAAAATATATAAGTCAACATAAATTTGTACATGAACTAATTTAGTCTTGAATGAGTGGTTCATATTAATTCTCTCTCCAAACCCAAAATCAAATGATAGGTTGAGAATAAAATTTATAATCTCTCTAAATTTTTTTACCATCTTATTTTATATAAAAATTGTCAATTTTCAATCTTTTAAGGACGGATCGAGGGAGTAATATATTTTTAAATAAAATTAAAAATTATTCTTATGTTTTGGAATTATAGTCACAAATCATATCAGCAAATTTTAAAACAGGCAAAAATATCTTAAATTCTTTCTTCTTCTTTTATGTGATTTTCTTAATCAAAGGGTTCTATTAACTTACAATTGGCAAGCAAATAATCTTCTCACGATTAAAGTCAGAATTGAGAGTTCTAAGTACAGTCGAAAAATCACATTGACTGTCATTGATTAATTTCTCTTCTTCTCTTCTTTTCTTTTCTCTTCTTTTCTTTTCTTTTCTCTTCTTTTCTTTTCTTTTTCTCTTCTTCTCTCCAACTCCGGTTCTCTTCTTCTCTTCCTCCTGCTCTGGTCTTCTTCTCTCTTTTCTTACAAGCATGAAAATGACAAAAACCCAACCTAACAAGCAACAATTCATATAGGTCAAATAAATTGATCACGAAAACACCAGCAAAACAATATTTTGACATAACATTATTCTTCCTTAAGTTCAATACTAATGTGAACCTATAGATATTTACATAAGGAAGGGCTGGTGGTGCTCATTCTAGCGGGGGCGGGGTTGGAAAAATTCAGAGAAAAGCCCTGGATATAAGTTGTCTTTAAAGTTTCTTAAAGAAATAAATAAATATTGCAAAAATTATATATATATATATTAATATTAATATTGTTCTTCTCCTTCTATGCAACTTTTTCTATAGGAAACATGTATAAAAAAAAATAATGATGTTCATCATCTGGTGCTTTTTCAGGAATTTATATTGTATCAAATTTATTTCTTGGAGTGTGAATAATATTCTACATCGAAGAAGAATATGGAGAAAAATAGGAATCGCACTGAGTTAAGCTACCAAAGTTTGGTTTACATATGATGATACAATTATATTGTAAGAAGCTTCATTTTTAATACGTACTCCATTTTTAAAATATAAGATTAATACTGATTTTAAAAAAATTACATTCCTATTTTTTTTTTTTGAAAACTTAAAAGTAACAAGTATTATTTTGATTTTGAAAAAATAAAAGTTATAATAATTAGATTCATATCATTTTTGAATTTAAAAAATTGTTTTTTAAAAGTTAATATCCATCTTATAATTTTCAATGTATGGGGTATATTTTTTTTTTTTATTTTGTTGTTTCTAGAGAGAAATATGTATACGACAGTCATTTTTTCTTACTTTCATTTGGTCTTTCTTTGAATTTTAACTAACATAACCAAAAGAATCTATCACTAAAATATACTTCTATTATCCATTCCGACAAATAAATTTTTATGTCCCCAAAAATGATAAAGAAATTTAAGCAGTTGCCAGGACAGTCGAGCAAAATGTACATAAGAGAGGAAAACAAGCGATATGTCGTTTTCATGACAGCCAAGAGCCATGTGGAGCATAAAAGAAAATTAAAGCGAATGAATTCTTGGTACACTATGTGCACCTTGTTGGAAAATATAGCAATTAACAAGACGAATAATATAAATAAATTGGAACAACTTAGCTGGAAAACCGAGGCGTAGCGTAGCTACTGTCCTAAAAAGTGATTTCGCCCCCACTGATAATAATCATGGTACAAATGGGCTGACGGCGGCCACTCTCCAGGATTCAACGGCGAAGTCTCCGATCGTGTGTACTCACGGAAGAAGGCTTTAGACTTGTCTATGTGGATTGCCCAATTAACAGAGTATAAGAGTTGAATATATCGAGAAGAATATGATACACAGGGATAATATGGAGAAGAAGAATAAAGTAGTTATTTGTGTATATCTTTTTCTCATGAAAGTAAACTCTCATTTTTCTAAAAAACAATCACCCTTATAAGGAACATTTAAATAACGTTGGAGATACAACAAGATATAAAATAGTTTTTAATGAAACGCTTGGGAGTTACAACAAGATATAAATAAGGTTTATGTTGGAATTGAAACGGGGGTTACAAAAAACATAAAGGCTAGGGTATTAACTCTAAACGGGGGTTACAGAAATTTTGGAGAATAACCAACAATCCCCCACATGATCCAAAATTATCAAATAGAAGAAAATAAAAAGAAGTGAGAAGGGCAATGGATTTTAGATACATAACGTCGATACCTTGTGGGTTTGAATCGACACTTAGTGGAACAAGCTCATGATTGTAGATTATAGGTGAATTATATTCTTGAACCTATTATCTGTGATACAATCAATTTAGCTTGCACACATATCTTAAATCATGAATCCACACAAGTCCGCGATTGGGCGCGTTCTAGGCCATGCGCCATGTCCCAGATTTTCATAAAGGCTCTAGAGAGTATGCCAAAGACTCTCATAGAAAGTGGCCTACACTTCCACCTTTATATAGGTGAACTCATCAAGTTTATACTGACATACACCACCCTTTAGGGGCTATGAGTTTCATTAAGAATCTAAACGATTCATCCTTTCACAATTTGTCAGTAAGCACCACATGCACACAAGAAGGGATATAAATAATTGTAGTGTTATAATTAAGTAATTACGTGACTTGTTGTTACCCATTGAACCCAAGTCATGGGATCTCCAATCACATGGGTTGAGTTTCCATCGCGTATTACTTACTTAAGATATTGGCAATAGTCCCATCCCTATGGATGCTTCTTGGACTCTATTTTTAATTAATCCCTTTGTAATCGGATCCGCTAGGTTCTTTTCAGACCTTTCAAATTTCCATGGAAATAACACCGTTTACTGATCAGTCATCATTCAACATTATGTCTCAAGCGAATATGTCTCTATTTCCCATTATACACATGGTTCATTCCTCATCCAATAGCAGCTTGAGAATCACAATGTAGAGATATGTAAGGAATTATTATGTCTACTAATAAATTCCTCAGCCACTCTGCTTCTATACCTGTCAATTCTAATACAATAAATTTAGATTTCAAAGTAGATTTAACAGTACAAGTTTGTTTAGCATATCTCCAAGAGACAACTCATCCACTTAAAGTAAACACATATCTACTAGTGGAGCTTGTTTCATCATTAGCAGATACCCAATTAGCATCACAATATCTTTCAAAAACATTAGAATTATCAGAAAAATGTACACTTACATTAACTATTCCTCTTAAATACCTCATTAGACGTGACAATGTATTCCAATGAACTTGTGAAGGATTATGCGTATATCTGCTAAGTCTACTAATGAAATCAGGTCGAGTACAATTCATTACACTATCAATGATTCTGGCATCTTCAATTTGTGCAATATCAATCCCCTTTATTTTTCTTTAAATGCACACACTAGAGTCACAAGGTGTTCCAAATGGCTCTTCATTAAAGAAATTAAATTTCTTAAGAATTCCACATAGTGAGACTAAGATGAAAACAAACCATGTGCATTTTTATTAATTCTCATGCCAAGAATCAAGTTTGTTTTTCATGTCAAAGATAATTTGTCTAATTTTCCTACGTGGCTTTTAAAATAAGAACAAAATAAGTAATTTCTAATGTGGCTTAAAAAAAAGACACGTAAATGCTTACAACCATTTTCCACCCTTTTTCACTACTAGAAAAACAAGAATACATGACAGAACTTTGTGACAATTTTTAAAAACAATCACAAAAGAGAGTAATTTGTGATGGACTTTTTAAGTAATCACAAAATAATAGTATATATGATGGCTCTTAGTGATGACTAATATTGCCATCGATGGAGAGGAAAAAGAAATTGAATCTGGGGATTAAAAATAAGACCTCATTCTCGACGGTGTGTCCATTCGCTCGAGTACCGTGGCCACTGAGTCATTCACGACGGCGTTGTCGTCGACATTGACATTTATAGCCGTCGCCAATGTGTTTTCCCTCCACTGCCAAATTTTCGCACCTTTTTTCCCCTGGGAAAGTGTTATTATCGACGGCACCCATTTGCGACGGCTAGCCCGTCGACATTAAGGTCATTCTCGACGGTTATTGGGCCGTCGCCAATAACCCCGTCGCCTATGACATGTTTTTTTGTAGTGATCAATATACTATTGTGACGCCCTCAAAATAAGTATACATCACCTATTCTGAGTCGTCAAATACATGGTACAGAATATAAATACAATCTTAATTATACAACAAGAGAGCTGTGACGCCCCAAAAATAGGTATACAACACCCATTCTAAGTCGTCATAATACATGGTACAGAAACAACTACAACTTCATTAATACAATTATCGTGCAAAATACGACAACACATAAACTGTGAGTTTAAATACAAATATTGTCTTCTAGACAATATCCACACTCAAATAAGTCCTCATTACAATTATTAATACACTATTTTACAGAATAGTGAGGACTACTAGAACCACTTCTAGAACCATCATTCCACACCTCGACAAGTACTTGCGACATTCTCGCCTCCTGAGAAGAAAAATGGAACAACAAGGAAAAGGGTGAGCTCAACTAGCCTAGTAAAGAACATTATGACTAATATAACATAAAACAAATTATCATTAGTCCTCAACAGGGAAAAATCTAACAGAATACAATAGACAATAAGTTTGAAATCAATATACGCAGCGAAAATAATAATTCATTAGAAGAGTGAAGTAGAGAATGCACGAATTTAAAAGTTTATCGTTGATATCTTATCCCTGTAACATCAATCAATATATATCTGGAATTAAATATTCATCTTTGCACTACAGGCCAAAGATATTCATCAGTTGGTCATGTTCATCTAAACACCTGTTCATCTTTGCACTACGGGCCAAAGATATTCATCAGAAAATCATTCATCTTTGCACTACATGCCAAAGATATTCAATTATATCATCATTTAGAACTGAGGATGATGAAAAATATTTTAAAGAAAACGAATCCAATGAAACAAAAGAATAAATATTAAGGATTAGTACTTTAAACAATCCAAGTTCAAAAATACTTCATAAACAACCAGAGTGGAGTAAAATTCAAGAATGATCAAAACATAGATCCAATCAAAGATAGGAATCATAACAGACAATCTTGGACACAGAAAAGAAAATTTAATTTTTTGTGAATAGTGTCAAATTCGTGAATAGTGTCGTATACGTGAATAGTAACTCCGACACCAAAAGATAGAAATTTCACAAGAAAATCATCATGCTTCGTGAATAGTACTCGTAAATAGTAACTCATGAATAGTAACTCATTAATATTAACCCCGACATGAAAAAGTTTCAAATTTGATAAAAAGTTACAACTAATATTTTGGCATAATGATATTGAAGAAATAATATCACTTACGAAGAAAATAACATCCCTTACCTCGAAAGAATAGTACTTCTAGTTGAAACACCGGATATAAGCTATGGCTTGAACTTGCACCGTATAGCAACACTCAAAGTATCAAAATACTCACAAGAATACACTCAATATATCGAGAGAGAAAGAGAGATAAGATTTCAGTTTCTGGTGTGATTTTCAATTCTAACCGAAGCACCCTATTTATAGGAAATTACTTAGAACACCAAAGCAGAAAATTTAATAAAATAATAATATTTTATTTTTAATTTCCTTAGCCCACCTTGACCATCTGAATTCAGCCACAAAATAATGACAAAAACCAAAAAAACGTTTTTGTAATTAAAAATAATTAAAACTTTCAAAAACTAATTATTTCGGAACTACAGAACTTCAATAATTCATAATAAATAGCCCTTTTATCAGAAAAATTCAAACCACATGTCTTTTTCATAGAAAATTTCATTATCTACAACTTTGCAGAAGAAATTTTTCCAAATTCCAAACAGCAATTTATCGAAATCCACAAACGGGCGATTTTACATGCTATAATCAAATTTCAGTCAAGAAATGGGCCCACAAACATATTTAACATGTTTTAAACAACTTTTGCAACAAAATACTCTTTCTCCTCATATACTTATATATCCCACATTCATTGTAAAAATATCATCATTATTATATTATTATATTATAATAATATAATAAAATATTATTTTATCAGAAAAGATAAAATATCAATTTTCAACAATTGTCACTTTAAAAATTTTCTCCATCTATATCCACATAAAATGAATATTTTCCTCATCATATAAATCAATAATTAATTATTCACAAATAATATTATAGAATCACACTACCGACAACCAGGCAGTTTTCAAGAAAGAGGGGGCTTTCCAATAAGGATTTCTCCTTACAGCCGCGCAATTAGGTGACCAAACCTCTCCTTAGACAGAACTTTCTAGACATTGCCAATAATGTTATCTAATAATATTATTCAAATAATATGAATTATTGCTTCGATAATGGAAAATATTGTGTAGTGACAATTATTGAAACAACAGTAATATAGAATATCAATGTAACAATTATTTAATCAATAAAATAATGAACAGTAATTACTGTAACAATTATTGAGTAGTGCCTTTTTACGTAAGAATCAATAATTGGTGCAATACCGTGTGCTACTGTGCAACAACACGTATTACTGTGTTTTAACCACAGGGTATTCCAACAGTATTAACGGTAACAACTGCGTCGTTATTTATAAATAACTTATACTTGTCGTTTTCTTCATCCAATCGTTGTCCATTATGGGGCCCACACAAGGCTGCACCGTCATACGAATATTCTCCGACAGCAAAAATATTCCACGACCAAACGAATATTCACCGATAAAAAAATGAATATTTTATAACCACCTGCTTATTTAAAATACTTGCGCATTTTACCCATAACTAACCACATTAATCAA
The DNA here is from genome assembly GCA_020205505.1 of Panax japonicus. NCBI lineage: Eukaryota > Viridiplantae > Streptophyta > Magnoliopsida > Apiales > Araliaceae > Panax > Panax japonicus. The sequence goes on from CM035109.1 coordinate 53,977,842, forward strand.
ATCAACCCTTACTATTTCAAAATAATAAATAGAGGAAATTTAATTTTATTTATAATAAGTTGGGGTCATACAACCTCCCCTCCTTATGAAATTTCGTCCTTGAAATTGACGTACGTACCTGGTGTTTCGAAAAGATGAGGATACCTCGCTTTCATTTCCGTTTCCAACTCCCAGGTCATTTCCTCAATAGCATGGTTTCTCCACAAAACTTTAACTTGTGGTATGACCTTCGTGCGTAGGACATGCTCCTTCCTATCCAAGATCTTGACAGGTACCTCTTCATACATTAAGTCTTCGGCTATCTCGTCCAGTTCTAACTCAATGACGTGGTTCGGGCCTTTCACATATTTACGAAGCACATATATATGAAAAACATTATGAACACGAGACATACTCGGAGGTAACGCGAGTCTATATGCCACATTTCCTACTCGGTCAAGAATCTGGAATGGACCAATAAATCGTGGATTGAGCTTTCCTCTCTTCCCAAATCTTGTAACCCTTCCATGGAGCCACACGCAACAATACATGATCCCCAATACTAAATTCCACGTCCTTTCGATGAAGATCCGCATAACTCTTTTGTCGATCATGTGTCGTTTGTATACGTTATCGAATCGTTTGGATCTTCTCTGTAGTCATTCGTACCATCTCTGGTCCCAACAACGTTGCTTCTCCTACCTCATCCCAACATACTGGAGAGCGACACTTTCGTCTATACAATGCTTCAAATGGAGCCACACCTATACTTGCCTGATAACTGTTGTTGTAGGAGAATTCCACCAATGGTAGGTACTTATCCCAACTTCCTTTGAAATCTAGGACACAAAGTCTTAATAGATCTTCAAGAGTTTGAATAGTCCTCCCTGATTGCCCGTCTGTTTGAGGATGGTATGCCGAACTGAACCGTAAATTTGTGCCCATAGCTTTTTGCAAGCTAACCCAAAATCTTGAAGTGAATCTTGGGTCAAGATCCGAAACTATAGATACTGGCATGCCATGCAACCTTACAATCTCATTCACGTACATACTAGCAAGACGTTCAAGGGAATAAGTGTCCCGTAAAGGAAAGAAATGAGCAGACTTAGTTAATCTATCAACAATAACCCAAATAGCATTTATGCCTTGAGAAACCGTGGGATGACCCGTAACGAAATCCATGGTAATGTGTTCCCACTTCCATTTTGGAATCTCAAGTGGTTGCAATGGACCCTTAGGTACTTGATGCTCCACCTTTACATGTTGACAAGTTAAACACCTCGAGATAAACTTTGCAATCTCTCTCTTCATATTATTCCACCAAAATGTATGTCGAAGATCACGATACATTTTGGAACTTCCAGGATGGATTGCAAATGGTGTATTGTGTACCTGCATCATGATCTTGTACTTCAAATCAGAATCGTTAGAAACAAAAAGTCTGGAGTGGACTCGAAGTATTCCTTCTTCATCGATTCTTGCTTCTGGAATAGCACCTTCTTGCATTTTCTTCTTCATACGCATCAGCTTTGGGTCTGTGGCTTGAGCAACTTTAACTTTATCGATTAAAGTTGGTTCTATGCGTATACTTGACATCATCACACTCATTCCTGCATATGATCTTCTACTCAACGCGTCAGCTACCACGTTTGCTTTTCCAAGATGGTATTGAATGGTGTGGTCATAGTCTTTCAATAGCTCGAGCCAACGTCGTTGCCGCATGTTGAGTTCTTTTTGAGTGAAGAAATATTTGAGGCTTTTATGGCCTGAATATATCTCCACTTTTTCCCCATATAGATAGTGCATCCAGATCTTTAGCGCGAAAACGATTGCTGCCAACTCTAGATCATGAGTAGGATAATTCCTCTCATATTCTTTAAGTTGTCGCGAGGCATAGGCTATAACTTTCCCACGTTGCATGAGAACACATCATAGCCCTTTGCCTGAAGCGTCGCTGTAGATAACAAATCCATCCGAACCAGATGGTATTGTCAAAACAGGTGCCGAAATGAGTCGCATCTTGAGCTCTTGGAAAATCTTCTGGCATTCCTCGCTCCATACGAATTTTGTATCTTTCCGAGTCAGCTAAGTTAATGGATTAGCGATTTGAGAAACTCTTTCCACGAATCTCCGATAGTAACCAGCTAAGCCTAGAAAGCTAGATATTTTGATTACTGACTTAAGTTGCTCTCAACTGTGACTCATAATCCAATGTTGGATAACACGTCACAATAACACCTATTATTTTACCACCAAATAAATATGGCGTCCCCTACGGAGAGTCTGGCTTTGGTGCATTCCACAAAGGAAGTTACCAGATAGAGACTCGATTATCAACTTCTATAGTTGGGTTTTTAACTCCTGAAGTTCAATAGGAGCCATTCGATATGAGATTTTAGAAATGGGTTTTGTACCGGGTTCAAAGTCGATACAAAATTCAATATCACGCTCTGGGAGTAAGCCATGAATTTTTTCAGGAAATTTACTAACAACAGAAATATCATTCAAATCTGACGTGCCTTTATTCAAATCCATAATATGGCTAAGAAAGCTTGACATCCGTTTTTCAATAAACGAATGATTTTATGGCTTGATATAAAAGAGTTGGACTTCAATGGTTTGGTTGCTTAAAATCGAATAACAGGTTGCTTAGGATTATGAAAACTAACAACTTTACAAAAGCAATCAATTTAGCATAATGAGTAGTTAACCAATCAATCCCTAAAATCACATCAAAAGAAAGTATCTTTAAAGAGATAAGATCAACATGTAATGTGATGGTGCCAACTTGGATCAAACAAGATTTATAAATAGTGGATGTGATGAAAGTTTCTCCTAACGGAGTCTCCACAGATAAATCAAAGTCCAATTTCTCTGGAGTCAAGTTTAAACGTTGAGCACAAACAGGAGAAATAAAAGAATTGGTAGAACTGGTATCTAATAAGGTATAGACTTCGCAAAAATTTATAATTAACTAACCCGTGATACCTTCGTTCAAGTTCCTCGCGTTTTGGGCAGTCACGACAAACGCTCTTCCAGGAACCGTTGGCTTTGACTTGTTCATATCCGCCTCTGGTGCCACCGTCCCAACTGTACTTAACTTTGCTATAGAATGCATTCCACCCGTCATTGCTTTGTCGAATTCCTGATCCATGATTTCGATCATTACTCTCCGATCCATATTGAATTGGGGTTGACCGCTCTACATAGGGTAATTCCGAACTCGATGTTGGATTCTCCCAATTGTTGTCCAAAAAGAGAAATCCATTTCATCTATTTTGGCCTTATTGGATCGGACGTCTTTTTCTACAATATCAACGTGTCGTGTAGCTTTTACCCATGCATCCTTCATTATCATTCGTTTGGTTGCTTCTTCTTTCATCAAAACATTGATCATAGCATTCTCAGATTCCAGATCTAATATCTTATACTCTGCCAAAGAGTGCTTCTGTTCAAACATCGCACATCGGGTAACATAATTTAGAATTGTTGTATCTCTTTATTCCACGACCGCCTATCGTTCTTCAGCCTGCTCTTCTAACTCATGAATACAATTTTGTAATTCTAAATTTCGATCATAAAATTCTTCTAATAAATTCTCCTCAGGTTCCTCTTCTTCCTCACTCTCAGCTGCTACCTCTGCGACTATCTCGGGTGCAACTATTAATTCTTCACTCACCACATGGATATCTCTAATTCTTTCTTCGCCTGACATCACATTATCCTGGTTGGCGATTAGAGGTGTCTCCACGGTCTCATTCACTCCATTGTTAATATTTTCAGCTGTCATTCTCAAATACTGCCACAAAATAAGAGTTAATTTAACAAATTAACATATCACATAATACCCCTATAATATGACCGACCAACAAATAAGCTTAGGTAGGACACACTAGCGAAGGATTTGCTCGTCTCTCCCCTCCTAGTTCTATTCCCCGATCACCGCCAGAGATCATATACCTAAGCTCTGATACTAACTGTGATGCCCCCAAAATAGGTATACAACACCCATTCTGAGTCGTCATAATACATGGTACAGAAACAACTACAACTTCATTAATACAATTGTCGTGCAAAATACGACAACACATAAACTGTGAGTTTAAATACAAATATTGTCTTCTATACAATATCCACACTCAAATAAGTCCTCATTACAATTATTAATACACTATTTTACAAAATAGTGAGTACTACTAGAACCACTTCTAGAACCATCATTCCACACCCCGACTAGTACTCGCTACATTCTCGCCTCATGAGAAGAAAAATGGAACAACAAGGAAAATGGTGAGCTCAACTAGGCCAGTAAAGAACATTATGACTAAGATAACATAAAACAAATTATCATTAGTTCTCAACAGGGAAAAATCTAACAGAATACAATAGACAATAAGTTTGAAATCAATATTCGCAGCGAAAATAATAATTCATTATAAGAGTGAAGTAGAGAATGCAATCTACTATCTTCTATATATGAATTTAAAAGTTTATCATTGATATCTTATCCCTGTAACATCAATCAATATATATCTGGAATTAAATATTCATCTTTGCACTACAGGCCAAAGATATTCATCAGTTGGTCATGTTCATCTAAACACCTGTTCATCTTTGCACTACGGGCCAAAGATATTCATCAGAAAATCATTCATCTTTGCACTACATGCCAAAGATATTCAATTATATCATCATTTAGAACTGAGGATGATGAAAAATATTTTAAAGAAAACGAATCCAGTGAAACAAAAGAATAAATATTAAGGATTCATACTTTAAACAATCCAAGTTCAAAAATACTTCATAAATAACCAGAGTGGGGTAAAATTCAAGAATGATCAAAACATAGATCCAATCAAAGATAGGAATCATAACAGACAATCTTGGACACATAAAAGAAAATTTAATTTTTTTGTGAATAGTGTCGTATTCATGAATAGTGCCGTATACATGAATAGTAACTCCGACACCAAAAGATAGAAATTCCACAAGAAAATTATCATGCTTCGTGAATAGTACTCGTGAATAGTAATTCATGAATAGTAACTCGTGAATAGTAATTCATGAATAGTAACCCCGACATGAAAAAGTTTCAAATTTGATAAAAAGTTTCAACTAATATGTCGGCATAATGATATTAAAGAAATAATATCACTTACGAAGAAAATAACATCCCTTACCTCGAAAGAATAGTACTTCTAGTTGAAACACCGGATATAAGCTATGACTTGAACTTGCACCGTATAGCAACACTCAAAGTATCAAAATACTCACAAAAATACACTCAATATATCGAGAGAGAATGAGAGAGAAGATTTCAGTTTTTGGTGTGATTTTCAATTATAACTGAAGCATCCTATTTATAGGAAATTACTTAGAACACCAAAGCGGAAAATTTAATAAAATAATAATATTTTATTTTTAATTTCCTTAGCCCACCTTGACCATCTGAATTCAGCCACCAAATAATGACAAAAACCAAAAAAATGTTTTTGTAATTAAAAATAATTAAAACTTTCAAAAACCAATTATTTCGGAACTACGGAACTTTAATAATTCATAATAAATAGCCCTTTTATAAGAAAAATTCAAATCACATGTCTTTTCTATAGGAAATTTCATTATCTACAACTTTGCAGAAGAAAGTTTTTCCAAATTCCAAACAGAAATTGATCTCAATCCACAAACGGGTGATTTTACATGCTATAATCAAATTTCAGTCAAGAAATGCGCCCACAGACATGTTTAACATGTTTTAAATAACTTTTACAACAAAATACTCTTTCTCCTCATATACTCATATATCCCACATTCATTGTAAAAATATCATCATTATTATATTATAATAATATAATAAAATATTATTTTATCAGAAAAGATAAAATATCGATTTTCAACAATTGTCACTTTAAAAATTTTCTCCATCTATATCCACATAAAATGAATATTTTCCTCATTATATAAATCAATAATTAATTATTCACAAATAATATTACAGAATGACAATATCGACAACCAGACAGTTCCCAGGAAAGAGGGGGCTTTCTAATAAGGATTTCTCCTTACTGGCGCGCAATTAGGTGACCAAACCTCTTCTTAGACAGAACTTTCTAGACATTGTCAATAATGTTATCTAATAATATTATTCAGATAATATGAATTATTGCTTTGATAATAGAAAATATTGTGTAGTGACAATTAGTGAGACAACAATAATATATAATATCAATGCAACAATTATTTAATCAATAAAATACTGAACAGTAATTACTGTAACAATTATTGAGTAGTGCCTTCTTACGTAAGAATCAATAATTAGTGCAATATCGTGTGCTACTGTGAAACAAGTGTATTATTGTGTTTTAACCACCGAGTATTCCAACAGTATTAACGGTAACAACTGCGGCGTTATTTATAAACAACTTATACTTGTCATTTTCTTCATCCAATCGCTTTCCGTTATGTGGCCCACACAAGGCTGCGCCGTCATACGAATATTCCCCGACAGCAAGAATATTCCATGACCAAACGAATATTCACCGATAAAAAAATGAATATTTTATAACCACCTGCTTATTTAAAATACTTGCGCATTTTACCCATAACTAACCACATTAATCAAATCAACCCTTACTATTTCAAAATAATAAATATAGGAAATTTAATTTTATTTATAATAAGTTGGGGTTTTACAAGAGCTGTGAGTTTTAATACAAATACTGTCTTCTAGACAATATCTACTCTCAGAATAAGTTCTCATTACATTTATTGTCAGACTTCTTAACAGAATAGTGAGGACTACTAGCTAATACTATCATCCAGACCATCGCTCCCGTCCCCGACTCGTCCCAGCTACGTTCTCATTTCTTGAAGAGAACGGTGAAAGAAAGGGTGAGCTCAACTAGCCCAATAAGAAATATTATGACTAAGATAATGCAGAATAAATTATCATTAGCCTTCAACAGTGTTAAACTGATAAAATATAACAAATATCAAGTTTAACTGCAGCGGAACAAGCAATCCATTAGAAGAGTCATGTTGAGAATAAAATCTACTATCTTCTATGATTTAAAAGATTTTTCATGACTTTTATCGCTGAGACTCAGCTTAATAAATAATCCACATCATCTTTGCACTACGGCCAAGGATATTCATTAGTATCACAACCACAAATTATCCATGCACCACAGCCAAGGATATTCGTGTATTCATCAATGGTCATGATCATGCCAACAACTGTTCATCAATGCACTACGGGTCAATAAAGACTTTTTTAACATCCTTTGTAACATTACGGTCATGATTACACTGAATAATCCCTTGTCATAATCATACAAAGTCCATCTATACACTACAGGCCACAGATGACTTTCAACATAATATAAACATGAGGATGATAACTGTGATGCCCCCAAAATTAGGTATACATCACCCATTCTAAGTTGCCAGATACATGGTAAAAAATTCAAATACAACTTCATTTGTACAACTGTTGAGCTGTCGTATAGAATACGACCACAGCTAACTGTGAGTTTTAATACAAGTGTATATAACTCTCATGGTGCCTCGACCACTACCTTACAATGGTACTTTACATAAAGGTATAATCAAAAACTGTTTTAGAAATTAAAATCTTTGGAAAGTGCTCAAGGAAACCTTCGTACATGGGAGGCCATGCGTCTAGGTTATAATAGATATCATATAGTCGTAAAATTATCTTTGGTTGACCCAATAGACCCCAAAGAAAAACGAGAAGATTACTATCATCTTTTTTCCAATGGTGAGTCTTCTCTTGACATATAAATATCACCGTTGTCTCCAAGTAAAAATTATATTTCACATAAACTCCAAGATCATATAGGTAGTGCCCGTAGATATACTCAGCAAGTGGATGCACACAACCATGTCTTATGATAACACGAGGTTATATGTCATTAGACATCTTGTATGATAGTGGCTAAACACCCTTCCAAAGTTGGGTTCACCTCACCCTATTTGATTCACCAAATATAACTACTAAATGTTGTATAGAATACAACACACTTTTTTATACTGTTAAGGGAGAACCTCCACAGCTAGAGACCACTGTTATATTTCCCTGTCATCCCTGCTCGACCCGGCAACACTCTTACGACAACACTCTTATTACCTGAAATGATTTGTGAAGCAGAAAGGGTGAGCACAACTAGTCCAGTAAAGAATATCATGACTAAAGATAATTAAATTATCAATCCAACAATAATTCTGGTGTGGGGTCCACCAATAATTGTACCGTCGTACGGATATTCCCCGACAAAAAGAATATTCCTCGACACAACGAATATTTTATATCAACTTGCTTACTTTGAAAAAAAAAATTCACATATTACCCTTAACTTTAAACTTTTATCAATTTAACTATTTACCAAAATAGAAAAATTAAATACTTTTATATCATAAAATTTGGGGTCTCACAATCACTCTTCCTTATGAAATTTTACCCTCGAAATTTACGTACGTACCTGATATTTGAAGATATGAGAATACCTTGCTTTCTTTTTAGATTGTACCACTACAAAAAATAGGGCTTCAGTAACAATTGATTTTCGTTGCTAAAGGTGCCAAATTTTTTTGCAAAAGAGTTTTTGCAACGACTTTACTGTCGTTGCGTCATTCGTTGCGCAATGAGTGTTGCTAATTGTTCCGCAACGAACGTATTTTTTTCGTTGCCAAAAGTAATACATTTTGCAATGAAATTTGGCTTTCGTACAGAGACATCGATCATTTAGCAACAAAATGTATTGTTGTAGAATAATTAAAATTTCGTTGCTAAAAATCCCATTTCGTTGCAAAAGCCTGCTAATTGGTAACAAAATAAACTTTTTTTTTGCAACGACCATGCATTTTCGTTGCAATTGACACCATTTTACAACGACATTTTTCGTTGCAGTAAATTATGAAAATTGTTGCCTAAGCTTGCTTCCGTTGCGGAATGTAAACTTTTTAGCAACGATTTTCGTTGCTGATTATATTATTTGGCAACGACATTATGCTGCTGAATCAGCAACGAAAATGTTTGTTGCTGGTTATTTTTCAATAGCAACGAAAGTCGTCGATTAGCAACGACATTATATGTTGTCTTTTCTTTATATGTGTAACGAAAGTTGATATGATTTTCAACGATAAAAAATGTTGCCTTTTATTTTAGTATTAGCAAAAATATCCTCTCCGTTGTTATTAGGTTAATTTTTCGTTGCCAAATATTATATTTTTAATGCCATTAGCAACGAAAATTTGTTGCTAAATGTATAAAAAATTGTTGTTATATTAAAACTTGTTCAATGCTTTGGTAACGAATTATATTGTTGCCAAATCAAAATTTGACATTCTTTTTGTGTACTTGACTGGCTCAATGTCCTCATAGCAAATAATGGCAAAAATATAAAAAAAAAACTAAAATATTATAAACTTAATAAATCATCCATTGCATAATCATTCATTATCTTTACAATTAACCAACTAGAAAATTTCCAAAGCAATAACAAGAATTTACGCATTCCAGCTCCATAAGCATAATATTTAATGATAGATCCTTCAGTTGCTGCAAATAACAAATGCAATGTCATCAATGCTCAGTGAAAAATGTACCATGAAATATATAAAAATTCGCACATCTTATTTTTATTTATTCAGAAATCTATGAGCTTATTTGCTCAACGAAAGATTTTTTTTTACCTTAACAGTAAGACAAGGATCAGAAGACCCATGACTGCCTGCAAATGCAACACACTACCCTTCAACATCAGAAAGAGTTTTCACTTCAAATATTGCTTGTTGAGGTTTCATTTCAAGCTTAATAGCAAGGACAATCTGCAAAGTCTTGAAAAGTTCAACAACTAGTAGAAAATAAGGTTGAATGGAGAATCTGCACTTTAATAGGAGAATCTTATTAGGGTTTTGTTTAGAATTCTAAGGTTGAATGGAGAAAGAAGAACATGAATATCATCGTAGCCCTGGTTTTTGTTCGCTGTTTTCTCGTTTTGGTCCAGGCGGCTTAGACCCAAAGTCCTAAAGTCTTATCTATATTTAAGAAATAAAAAAATTTGACTTAAGGATAAAATTAAAATATATTATTCATAAAAAGTTTTTTCGTGAGTGTATAAAAAATAAAAATAAAATAAGAAAATTTAATTATATATTAGTTATGTTTCATTGTATTTTTATATAATTGTTAATTTCATAATTATCATATATCAAATAATTATTAACTTGTTTCATTCAGTAAAATCTTATCAATCAATAGCCAAAAGGAGAAAAATAAATTTGGTTGGTCATTCTAAGGATAATTTAGTGATCATAAACTTATAATTTTTAAATACAAATTACATAATAATAATAATACATGTTCAAATTTAATTATAATTAATTCTATTAAACAATGTATCAATCATACTATCTTCAATCATATTACCTTTTCATTTTGGTTAATTTCGAGTTTCTTAATTATCAAAAAATTATATATATATATATATATATATATAGGTTCCAATTCATGACAACCGGTTGTTAGGAATACTATTCCAGCAACCATCATCTCTATCGTTTTTCATCATTGATCACTATAATTAATGGTTGAGATTGAAAAAAAATAAAAGTCTTACTGCTACAAGTTGTAGCGACGGTAATTACACTTACATTAGTAGATTAGTAAGTATAATTACTGCCACTACAATTTTAGCGGCAAGTCTTTTATTTTTTTCAATCTCAGCCATTAATTATATTGATTAATGATAGAGATGATGGTTGATGGAATAGTACTCTTAACAACTGATTGCCATGAATTAGAACCCTTTATATATACACACTTTAAAATTTGTAATATTTATAATCTATAATTAGATTCAAAAGTTTACATTGAATATTTAATTTTTTTTTCAAAATTATATTGTCTATTGCTTCCGCCTCTCGACATCGCAATTAAGTTTTTTAAGTAAACAAATTGTAACAAGTTAATAAGTATTGTTTGGTAAGTTAATATATAAAGCAATATGGTCATACACAACTGTGTATAATTTATTTGTGCATAGTCTGTCAAAACTATATCTCTTACCGTAAAAGAAATTGGATATAGGAAAAGAAAGGTAGCAGACTTCTCTTCTTCTTTCTTTTTATAATTTTCTCTCTCTAGAGTTTCAGTGAATTCGTAAAAAAATAATGAAGGAATGAACTACTATTTATAGAAAAATGGACTGCATAGTAACTAACTCATGAACGGTCCAAATTGATTTACTTTAATCTGACGGTCCATATTTAAATCAAAATCTTTTAAATAAAATATAATATATATAATAATAAAAAACAATCACAGTACTCCCCCGTGAAACCAATAATTCAATTCTTCTGACAATTTTTTCAAAGCAGTATATATATATATATATATATATATATATAATATAACACATGTTCCCACTAACACAACACAGACCACATACCACTTGATAATATCATTCCCTACCAAAACCCACTAACAAACAATAATGAAATAATACTCCATGTGACAATTTGATTCCCCCCCTTTTTCCCCACCCATTTTGACTAACACGTATACATATATAAATATATATAATACTTATATATATATATATATATATATATATATATACATATATATATATATAACAAAATTAAGATAACTTTCCATCAACAATTTTAAAAATGGGTAAGTAGGGGTCTAAATAATACGCCAAACTAACTATAAATACTGAAGCAATAATTGAACAAAACCGAGTGACTTCTCACGTAAGCATCAATAATCAATACTGTGTGCTACTATGCAACTACGCGTATTACTGTACTTTTAACACCGGATGTTTCAACAGTTAACGGTAAAATTTCCGCCGTTATTTTCATAAAGTATTTTTGTCATTTTCTCAATCCGACAATAATTCCGTCGTGCGGTCCACCAATGATTGTGTCGTTGTACGAATATTTCCTGTTAAAACGAATATTCCCCGACCAATCGAATATTATATAACAACTTGCGTACTTTACAAAATTTATAAATATTACCCACAACTATAACATTATATCAAATTCATTCCATAATATTCAAAAATGATATTTATAGAAAATTCATCTTTATTCATAAAAGTTAGGGTCTTACAATTATAATTGTGATGGTCATGTCAATCACACTAATTTTTTCACACAAAATAAATTTTCTTTTTGTGACTCACTAAGTCATCACTTATAGATATACCGTTTTCGTGATTTCATTTAAGTTATCACTAATATTTTAAAGTAAGAAATAATCAAAATAATATTTTATGACGGTCGTGACAATCATTAAAAAGATAGATTTTTTTGATTACTCTTATTTGCAATTACAAAAGAAGGTGTTTGTGATGGAATTTTTAAGCCATCACAAAACAATAAAATATATGATGGCTCTCAGTAATGACTAATTATACCATCATTATAGAGTATTTGTGACTGTCATTGAAATCACCAAATTTTATGTGAAAGTAATTTTGTTAAGTAAGTCAACTCACATATGTTTCCTTTTATATTTTGTTTTAAAATTATAATCATGATTTAGGTTTTAGTGTAGTGTTAATACTCATTATTTAGTTTGCAAATAGGGGATGGTTCGAATCCTACAAGTATCATTTGATACAATTTCTTTGACGACCATTTTCTCTCTCCGCTTTCCTCTTTTCGGTCACAGTTTTCTCACCAAAAATTCTAGGGGGCTAGGATCTAGTGATCGGTCCTTTTTTTTTACTACCAAAAAAATTATAATGATTATTTTAACTCAAATTTTTATAGAATTCAGTGATTTTGGTATAATTTAAATACATGTAAAAAATAGTGTTGCATAGACTGTATATATAAAAAATAGTGTTTAGAATTTAGGGTTTAGTGTTTACTGTTTTGGGAGTACAAAATAAAAAAAGAACCGGTCGCTAGATCCCGGTCACCCCAAAATCACTCTTTTCCGACTCCTCTTTCCCACTTTTTTTCTTTCTTTTCTCTCTCCTCTTTCTTGTCACTATTTTTTCTCTCCTTTGTCCCACTTTTTTCTTTCTTTTCTCTCTTCTCTTCAACCATCATTTTCTCTCTCCTCTTTCAGGCCTCCTAATCATAGATCCAATTCGATCACATGAAGAAAAAATAAAAAAACACAGAGACCCATGAAGACCATAACAAAAAATGCAAAATTGAGACAAAATCCAGACAGCTCATCCAAATACAACAAAATATGTATAAATTTTTTTTTTAAATAAATAGTGAAGTTCATCATCTTGTGCTTTTTCAGGAATTTATTTCTAGTGTCTCTAGTTATATTGTATCAAATTTGGATGATTGAACCAATAATTAACAATCAAATAAAAAATTATCTACACGAATGTCATGAATTAAATGATTAACATTACTAACAAAAGATAAACAATTTTTACATTGCACTAGTCGAGCCCTGAAATTCAATATTAAAAAACTTGTGGACTACCGCACTCACTAACAATTGATCTTAAGTTAAATGCTTCAAAAGGAGGGATACTTTGTTCATAACTCCAGAAATTGTCTGGATCAACTTTACCTTTAACCATTGCCAACCTCATAAGATTACCCTTAAAGTACTTGCATCCCCAAGTCATTGCTTGTGAGTAACTAGTCTCCACGCCAGCATTTATACCCAAATCGAGATCTCTATAACTCACATAAGCAGCCCTAGGGCTCTTTGTCACATAAGGAGTCATATGCTTATATAACTTTCTGATCCAATTTATATGCATTTCTGCTTCTCCAATATCTTCACTTTCCCACTTCACCAAATACTGTATGTTATACATATTATTTTTCCTATGTGGGAATGGAATTTCTGAATCTAATATCTCATTCATTTTTCCACCATAAGGATCCATAATTAGTATCGGTTTCTCTTCTTCCAAGCACCAATTCCAAAGCTCCTCTAATCCTATTTCAGTTATGGCTTCTTCCACATAGTCTGTGGTAGCCTTGAAGTAACTTTTTGGCTCGGGTACTCTATCCTTTAGGGTATCTAGAGTTTTCTCTTTTTCCGAGTATATTGTAAAATAAAGTACTGATTCAATCCAAGTCATTTCGGAGCAATCTTTTTCCTCCAATCCTAATTCAGGAAATATCTCTTCCATTACTGCAATGAGCTCATCTTTTTCACCAAGAAACAAAGAGTTGAATGTAGTTTGAATCGTTCGATTTTCCTCCTCATTAACCACTTCTATAATAACTCTAATAAATAGATTTTTATCAAGTTTGTGTCCAATGTATTGCCACTTGTGAACAAGCTTAGTAGAACCTTGAGCTAAAGTTTTGGCGAAGCTGAAAACAGTAACCACCGGTGGAACATGTACAAGTTTAATCTTCCATGAAAGTATAACCCCAAAACTCGCCCCTCCACCGCCTCTAATAGCCCAAAAAAGATCTTTCCCCATTGATTTTCTATCAAGAACTCGGCCTTTAACATCAACAATTTTTGCATCAATAATATTATCAGCAGCAAGACCGTATTTTCGTAGCATAGTACCAAATCCTCCGCCACTAAAGTGTCCCCCAACACCGACAGTCGGACAAATTCCTGCTGGAAATCCGTGGACCGGACTTTTCTGGGCTATCCAATAATACAATTCTCCAACAGTTGCTCCAGATTCAACCCATGCTGTGTTTTCTTCTAAATTAACACTAATTGATCTAATATTGTTAAGGTCAAGAACTATGAAAGGCACATCTTGCTTAGAAGTACTGTAGGACAAACCTTCGTAATCATGGCCACCACTTCGGATTCTGATCTGAAGTTTGATTTGCTTACAACAAATAACTGTGGCCTGTACATGGGAATAATTAAAGGGTGTGATTATAGCTACTGGTTTTGGGGTTTTGGGTGTTGAATATCTGAGGTTCTGAATTGAGGATTGGAGAATTGACGAGTATGAATTATCACTTGGAGTATAAATAATATTTGATTCGGATGTAAAAGATGGAGATTTATGGGAAAGGCATTGGGTTAAGCTATCAAAGATTGGACTGGCATATGATGATGCTAGAAGAAGGTGAAGTGAGAGTAATGATGCAATTTTAGTGATAAGTAGCTCCATTTGATTTTTGTGTTGTTTTTTTGAGAAAAATAGGTATATGTTACGAAGATTTTTGGTCTTATTTGCATATTAAAATAAGTCCCAATTGCAAACATTCACCCCAAGTTGTCACCCAATTACGATATGACCTTAAAAAATTTTAAAGTCTCACTATGACCCAAAATCGAAGAACTCGAGTAAACTATTAAATGAAATAATCTCAACACCTAATTCAAAATTTCCACTACTCATAAAATTTAGGTTAATAATAAGAGCAAATTAGATACAAAAATTATAAACTATTAAATGAAATAATCCAACAACAATCAGTACTTGGCTAAAGAAAAAAATCCAAATCACAAAAAGCAATTCCGAACTCAAATCACTGGATGCCTAGTTCTTGGCTTCTATGGCTGCAATACAGAATCCATTACTTAGATGTTGTTTAAGGCTTTTAATTTTGGGGTTCAAATTGTTTTGGATTTAATTAGGTGTTGTTTGATAAAATTGAATAAAAAAATTTTAATATAAAAAAGAACTTGAATGAGCATAATGAAATAGAAACTCTAAATATAGAATGAAATGATGTGTTTGATAATTGCTTGTCTAAAACATCTGAATATGTGCATTTTCCTATTTTAACATTCTAGACTATTATGAATAAATTTATTATATAATTATAAATAAACATTACTATTTATGAAAAAATAAATATAAACTTGTGAACAATCTTTGATAGTCTTTGACGAAGTATACTATTACTAATATAATTTTAGGAATAAACACAAATTTTTTTGATAATATTCTATTAGTTCATAAAACTAAAACAAAAGACTACAACAATATTCATTAGATTGATTATTGACTAATTTGTTAAAGAAAAAAGTTTAAAAAATATTGTGTACGTACGTAAACAATCAAATTTGTTTACAATAGTAAAAAAATTATGGATATTAAATGTAATTTTTAATTGTCTATAAGGGTAGGTAGGTGAAAATATCATTCATTCACGACTGTCGACTAAAAGAGTGCCAAAAATAATACGTAGCGCACCTGTCGCTTGGTTATATGTTGAGGCCAAGACCCAAGCACCCTAACGGTGGCCTCTATTACCACCATTATCATCGCCTCTGTCATTACCACGTGATCCGGTACAATCTCTAGCAATATGACCCATCGGCCCACACAAAAAGCATGCACCAGTAACTCGTCATGAAATAAATTATAATATTGGGAATAAAGAATGTTTGCATATTTATTTGAATATAAATATATATAGTATTGGCATGAGTTGTGATAATTAATTGAATAAGCATGTGATAATAAAGCAATGTAGTAGAAGTGATGAGAAGCTTGGTAAGCTTGTGGAATTATGCCTAGTGTGGCAAAGTTGTAAAATGAGAAAGTACTAATTTATTAATGATGAAATGGATTAAATTAATTAGTACTATTAATAAATAAATAATGTCATTGACTAATTGTTATTCATTGATTATAATGAATAATAGCATGTAAGGAGAAATCATATATAATAAGGTTTTTCATTCAATATAAGATGAGGTGTGACATTGGAATTATTATATAAAACTATATGATAAAAGTAAGCTTAACTTAAGAAATTGACCAAGTTGTATGAAAGAGTCTCATGTGATCCCATGATGTGTGTGGGAGTACTTAAATGGGTATTTTAAACTTATGGGAGAAAATGACTTTAATTAAATAAATAATCAATACTAAGTGATTATTTTAATATCTATGTAGAATCGGAATAATGAATTTTATGGAAGGTAATATTGGTACCCAACTAAATTATATTCTAGTCTAGGGTAAATATTAGTTGAAATAAATCAATGTACATGGATTATATAATTCTATGTGTAAAGTATGAGTGGGTGTATATGCTCATTTAGACCTGGCAAACATGGCCCAAGCCCACGGGCCGGGTCGGCCCGTCCGTCACGGGCTGGGCTGTGGGCTGCAGTTTTTTAGCCCAGGAAATGCGGGTCATTTTGGCCTAGCTTGTGGGTTGTGAAGCTTGAACACAAGACTTGTAAGTAAATAAATAAGAGTTCAAACCAACTAAACTACAACAACTATTTATTTTTAATGCAATCTTCAATATATTGTTTCTTTACTTTTGTTCAAATTATATTATTTTTAAAAAGTAAAACCTAAATCGTGTCTAATTTATAATATTTAATTATTTATGAGCATTAGTATTTAATGATTTTCTGTTGTTATTGTTATGCTCAATTTCCGCCATTTTTAGCTCATGAATTTGCTTGGCTTCTGCTAATGCTGTACAGAAGACGAGCTAAAGAATATTGTTGATTGGTTGACTTCAACCCAACAATGACCCACTGACGCGAGTTGGATTTATTGTTATTCAAAAATTTATTTATACTCTCATTATTATCTAAAATCAACTAAAAATATTTTTAAATTTAAAATTATTATAAATTTTAGTCAATATAAGGATAAATATTATAAATTATTTTAAAAAATATTACTCATTATAAGATTATTTATTATTTTATAATTTCTAATTATTGTTAATATAAGGGTAATTAGAATTATTGTTTATTAATATTACTATTTTTGGTGTAGCAAAATTTTGCACACAAAAAAAGAGGAAAAAGCCCGCGGGCCGAGCCGAGCCGGCCCAACCCGGGCCACAAGCCTCACATTTTCAGCCCACCAAAACCCGGGCCATTTTGGCCCGGCCCGGTCCGCCCGTTTGCCAGGTCTATGCTCATTTGTGGACAAAGTACCAAATAAACCTAAGTATGCTAATAGTTGTTGTCAAATGCTGAGCATTAGAGAGTTGTCCCAAATTGAATGTCTTTTCTTGCTACTTCACGTAATAGGCCAAAAGCCTAGTCCCTCATTACCAAACACAAAGCTAGCAAATCATGAGAAGGGGAGTGGTCTACATGGTACTCTTCTACTAAATCATTCATACCCATCAGCTTCTTCTCCATTCCAATGGTTTAATTCATTGAGCAAAACCTAAATTTGGTCACAAGCTTTTCGATAAATGGAGCCCTTCTCATTCACATACATTTTGCTAATTCTCTGTTAAAACTTCAAGTTGTGTATGAGTGTGGATGGGCTGAGCTTATATAATCTGCAAATTGAAGCTAAAGTAGCAATTCAACCTCATAGAAGGTAATATTCCTCTATATGTTCCTAAATTCATGTTTTTGCAAAGTTCTTAGAAAAGTACGAAAATACTTGTTTTGAGTTGAAAAGTTTATGGTTGAAGCATGCTAGAGTGTGTCAATTGATGCTAGACAATGTTAATATGGTTAAATATGAAATCAACGAAGGTTAAACGAAGTAAATTGGTCAAGTAACGAATCTGTAATGAAGAGAATCACTAAATGTGTTATACTTTGGAAAAATGGCAAAAATCTTGAATTGATCCTTGAATTTGATTATTTGTATGTTTGGGATTGTTAGAAGCATGATAGGGATGTTTAGTAGCAAGTTTATATCAATTAAAGTATCATTACATGGTTGTTGGGTTGAAAATTTGCATAATAGCTCGAAACAGGGGATACATGTGTTCTTAATGCAGCCGTCATGCCTGCCCTAGCGGGGTCATGTTGTGTATAAGGCCCGCCCCGATGGGGGGGAGATGTTCAGCAGTAGCTATGCCCGTCCCGACTGGGAGGTCTTGTAGTGTAAATGCTCGCCCCGACGGGGGTGCTGCAGTGACTTAATTTATTTATTTGTTTGTTTGATGCAATAAATTTTAACTAACTTAACTTAAGGAAAATGCAGAACCCTTGAACATGTGTCAATGCATGTTGTAAGATGTTTTAGTAGGTTTGGAATTTGAATTATAACCTTTTGAAAGAAAAGATAAAAGACGAAAACCATGTCTATAAAACCTTATGCCTTTTTGAATCTAACCTTTTGAGCATATGTTTATAACTTAGTTGGTTTTACAAATACGTATGAAATGTGAATTCAACATATTATGCACGCTTCGTTTGTTTGTCATGAAATCTTAATATTCGAAAACCAATTGAGTTGAAAACTCTACGACTTGTATTGTGAACTTTTGAACAAACTAAGATAGGATGTTTCATGCCTCTAAAGATAACCAAGATATTCGCACATCTAGTTAAACACGTTATAAACTACGCAATCATGAACTAAAAGAGGTTGTTTGGCAATGTTATGTGGTTAACGAATACTATGGTTAGTGGTTGATATAATGAGCTCTTTTAACTTTGTAAAATGGAAATTTATGAGTAAATATAACAAAGGACCAAACTTAGCCTAAAGGTTCTTGAACATGTATGAGTAACTTAGGTTATGTTTCACATATAATGTGAGTATAAGAGAACTAAAAATGTTTCTAAAAATTTTAAAGGTAAAATCAATGTGAGTTACTGTGACACCCCCAAAATAGGTATACATCACCCATTCTGAGTTGCCAAATACATGGTACAGAAACAAATACAACTTCATTAATACAATTATCGTGCAAAATACGACAACACATATACTGTGAGTTTAAATACAAATATTGTCTAATAGACAGTATACAAACTCAAAAGGAGTCCTCATTATAATTATTGATACACTATTTTATAAAAATAGTGAGGACTGTTAAAACAACTTTTTTAAATCATAACTCCGTAACCCGGCTAGTTCCTGCTAAATTCTCACCTCCTAAGAAGAAAAATAGAACAAAAAAGAAAAGGGTGAGCTCAACTAGCCCAGTAAAGAATATTATGACTAGGATAATATACAACAATTTATCATTAGTCTTCAACAGGGAAAAATCTGATAGAATATAATAGACAACAAGTTTTAGATCAACAACTGCAGCGGAAACAACAATCTATTAGAAGAGTCAAGTAGAGAATGAATTCTACCATCTTCTAAGATTTAAAAGTCCATCATCAATATTTTATCCCTGTAACATCAATCAATATACATCTTGAATCAAATATTTATCTTCGCACTACAGGCCAAAGATATTCATTAATTGTATCACCTGTTGGTCATGTTCATCTCAACACCTGTACATCTTACCACTACGGGCCAAAGATATTCATCAGAAAATCATTCATCTTTACACTACAGGCCAAAGATATTTAGTAATATCATCATTTAGGACTGAAGATGATGAAAAATATTTTAAAGAAAACGAATCCAGTGAGACAAAAGAACAAATATTTAGTATTCGTACTTCGGTTTATCCAAGTTCAAAAATACTCCATAATAACCAATTGTGAAGCAGAATTCAAAATAAAGATCAAAACACGGATACAATCAAAGATAGTAACCATAATAGACATCTTGGACAAAGAAGAAAAAATTTTATTTTTCGATAAATAGTACCGTATTCGTGAATAGTTCCGTATACGTGAATAGTAACCCTGACATAAAAAGGTAGAAAGTCCACAATAATATTCATATCAACATTTCGGCATAACGATATTGAAGGAAATAATATCATTTACGAAAAAAATAACACCCCTTACCTCAAAAGGATAGTACTTCAAACTGGAATATCGGATATAGTGCTGAAAGAAACTTGTATAGCAACACTCAAAATATCAAAATACTCACAAGAATATGCTCGATAATACAGAGAGAGAAATCTTTAGTTTCTGGTGTGATTTTTAATTCTAACCTAAGCACCCTATTTATAGAAAAAAATACTTAGAACACCAAAGCAGAAAATTTAATAAAATATTAATATATTTATATAAATTTCCTATGCCCACTTTGACAATCTAATTTCAGCACATTAACCACACAAGTGGGGCCCACCATCTCACAAAAAAAAATTTCATAAAAAAATTATTTAAAACTCCAAAAATTAATTATTCCGGAACTTCAATAATTCATAATAAATAGCCCTTTTATCAGAAAAATTCAAATCTTATGTCCATTCCATAGGAAATTTAATTCTCTACAACTTTGTAAGTTTAAGTTTTTCTAAATTCCAAACAGAAATTGACTGAAATCCAATACGGACGATTTTACAAGCTATAATCAAATTTCAGTCAAGAAATGGCGTCCACAAACATGAAAAACATGTTTTAAATATTTTCAGTAACAAAAATACTCTTCCTCCTCATTTATTCATATATCTCACATTCATTATAAAAATATCATCATTATATTATTATAATATAATAATATATTTAAATAAATTATTTTATCAAAAAAGATAAAATATCAATTTTTAACAATTGTCACATTAAAAAAATTTATCCATCTATATCCACATAAAATGAATATTTTCCTTATCAAAAATTAATTATTCACAAATAATATTACAGAATCACAATATTGACAACCAGGCCGTCCCAGGAAAGAGAGGGCTTTCCAATAAGGATTTCTCCTTAGTGGCGCGCAATTAGGTGACCAAACCTCTCCTTAGAAAGAACTTTCTAGACATTGCCAAAAATGCTATCTAATAATATTATTCAAATAATATGAATTATTGATCTGATAATGGAAAATACTGTATAGTGACAATTATTGAAACAACAATAATATAAAATATCAACGTAACAATTATTGAATCATTAAAATAAAATATTGAACAGTAATTACTGTAACAATTATTGAGTAGTGCCTTCTTACGTAAGAATCAATAATTGGTGCAATACTGTGTGTTACTTTGTTTTAACCACCGGGTATTCCAACAGTATTAACGGTAACAACTACGTCGTTATTTATAAAGAACTTATACTTTTCGTTTTCTTCATCCAATCTCTTCCTGTTATGGGGCCCACAAAAGGTTGCGCCGTCGTACGAATATTCCATGACAGAAAGAATATTCCACGACCAAACGAATATTCCCCGACAAAAATGAATATTTTATAACCACTTGTTTATTTAAAATATTTGCGCATTTTACCCATAACTAACCACATTAATCAAATCAACCATTACTATTTCAAAATAATAAATAGAGAAAATTAAATTTCATTTATAAAAAGTTGGGGTATTACAGTTACGCATCTATGAGTTTGAATGTGTACGTAGCCTACATGAATTTAGATATGTGTGATGAAAGTATGCAAATATGTATATCAAGTGTGTGTGACTAATGAATACTTATACATACATAAATAAAATAACATAGTTCATTGAAGTGATTTTACGCTATAAGTGGTAATCAACGCTAAAGGTAAGTCTCCTAACTCACACAACTTTGGATTTTGTGCGAGTTCGATCTCTAACTTCATTTGATTATCATATTGAATTCAAGTTTTCTAAATTCTTTACATTGTATATTGTATAATATGAATTGTTGCCATACTTGTATTGAGTAAATATCTATTACTATTCGGAAATCTTTTGTATACCTTGACATTGTTACGAGCATTGGACTTATTATTCTTAAATGCATTATAAAAGTTGTCTAAGCCTTTGATTCGGTTAGACTATTAATTATCATATGTTAGAAAGTTATCCAAACCAATTGACTTGGTGCGGACTCTTGTAAATCTACTGAGATGAACAACCCTCTTAAAAAAGGGAAATTTTATATTGTCGGGGAACTGACGTGCGCACATGAGTATTATTAAATGTTATGCATAACATATGGTACTTTAGGCTAATCACATATTGTACTCGTTTATATTGGGTTTACAATATAATACTTGTAATTCTAGTAAGAGTTCTTAGTCCTTATTGACTGCTCAATATTCATTCTTATTAAACCTTGAAATGAATAAACTTTGAAATATTGTTGATATCCTTCAGTCTATAGCAACACTTATTGAACACTCTTGATATTTCTTGATATCCTTTAACTATCAACTACCGTTATACCTTGGAAGATTCAAACGTTATAACTGCTTATTCTTATTGTTATATTACTTGCTGGACAAATTAGTTGTTAATTCTTCCTTCCCGAAAAATATTACAGTTAAGGCAAAGCAAGGCGGTACATCGGGAAAGGACAAGGGAAAGGGCAAGGCTACAGAATAGCTTAGTCCTTTAAGTATAGAAGTATTATTATTATTGTTATGCTTAATATGATGTATTAAGGATGATTAAAATATGTTTGAGTTTAATCATTGGATTTTTGTAGTAATGGTTACAGTACTTTGGGACGCGAATATTTATATTATATCAAAGTAAATTATTCTATGATTTCCGTTGTTGATAATTTTAGTTTGATATTAGAATTAGTACGTGACAAACTAAATTCGAGATATGAGTGTCTGAATTTGGGGGCGTCACATGTTGCCTTCCTGTTGCACGTTCCCCTGGTTGGTGATTAAAGGTGTATCCACGGTCTCATTCACTCCATTGTTAACATTCTCAGATGTCATTCTCAAATATTGCCATAAAACAAGGCTTACTTAAAGAAATTGACATACCATATAATACCCCTATATTATGACCGACCAACAAATAAGCTTAGGTAGAACACACTAGCGAATGATTTACTCGTCTCTCCCCTCCTAGTTCTATTCCCCGATCTCCGCTAGAGACCATATCCCTAAGCTCTTTGATACCAACTGTAATGCCCCCAAAATAGGTATACATCACCCATTCTAAGTCGTCAAATACAGAAACAAATACAACTTCATTATTACAATTGTCGTGCAAAATACGACAAAACATATACTGTGAGTTTAAATACAAATATTGCCTTCTAGACAGTATTCAAACTTAAATAAGTCATCATTACAATTATTAAACACTATTTTACAAAATAGTGAAGACTGCTAAAACAACTGACTGGAAATATCACTCCATACCCCGACTAGTTTCCGCTATATTATCATCTCTTGAGAAGAAAAATGGAACAAAAAGGAAAAGGGTGAGCTCAACTAGCCTAGTAAAGAATATTATGACTGTAGAATAAATTATCGTTATCCTTCAATAATTCAGATAAAATATAATGGACAATAAGTTTTAGATCAATATTCGCAGCGAAAATAACAATTAATTAGAAGAGTTAAGTAGAGAATGAAATCTAATATCTTCTATGATTTAAAAGTCCATTATCAATATTTTATCCCTGTAACATCAATCAATATACATCTTGAAACAAATATTCATCTTTGCACTACGGGCCAAAGATATTCATTTGTATCACAAGTTGGTCATGTTCATCTCAACACATGTTTATCTTTGCACTACGGGCCAAAGATATTCATCAGGTAATCATTCATCTTTGCACCACAGGCCAAAGATATTCAGTAATATCATCATTTAGGACTGAGGATGATGAAAATATCTTAAAGAAAACGAATCCAGTGAGATAAAAGATCAAAGATTAGAGATTCGTACTTTAGTTTATCCAAGTTCAAAAATACCCCATAATTGAGGAGCAAAATTCAAGAATGAAGATCAAAACATGGATACAATCAAATATAGTAACCATAATAGACATCTCGGACAAGGAAAGAAATATTTTTTTCCCTGTGAATAGTGTCGTATTGAATAGTAACCCCGATACGAAAAGGTAGAAATTCCACAAGAAAAATCATACTTCATGAATAGTTCTCGTGAATAGTATTGTATACGTGAATAGTGCCGTATACGTGAATAGTAAGCTCGACATGAAAAGATGGAAATTTCACAATAAAATTCATATCAATATTTCGGCATAATGATATTGAAAGAAAAACATCATTTACGAATAAAAATAACATCCCTTACATCAAAAGAACAGTACTTCTGACTAGAATATCGGATATAGTGTTGAAGAAAACTTGTGACGCCCCCAAAATTAGGTATACATCACCCATCTTGAGTCACCTGATACATGGTACCGAATTCAAATACAACTTAATAATACAACTGTCGTGTACAATACGACAAAACATAAACTGTGAGTTTAAATACAAATATTATCTACTAGAGAGTAAACAAACTCAAAAGGAGTCCTCATTACAATTATTATCATACTATTTCACAGAATAGTGAGGACTGCTAATGAACCATCTAGGACCATCATTCCGTTCCCCGACTCGTCCCAGCTATATTCTCATTTCTTGAAGAGAACAGTGAAAGAAAGGGTGAGCTCAACTAGCCCAGTAAGAAATATTATGACTAAGATAATGCAGAATAAATTATCATTAGCCTTAAACAGTGTTAAACTGATATAATATAACAAACATCAAGTTTAACTGCAGTGGAACAAGCAATCCATTAAAAGAGTCAAGTAGAGAATAAAATCTACTATCTTTTATGATTTAAAAGGTTTTTCATCACTTTTATCGTTGGGACTCAGCTTAATAAATAATCCATATCATGGAATCACCCTTGCACTACGGCCAAGGATATTCTTTAGTATCACGACCACAATTATCCATGCACTACGGGCCAAGAATATTTGTGTATTCATTAATGGTCATGATCATGCCAACAACTGTCCATCAATGCACTACCGGCCAATGATGACTTTTACCACATCATTTGTAACATTACGATCATGATTACACCGAATAATCCTTGGTCATAATCATACCAAGTCCATCTATGCACTACAGGCCACAGATGACTTTTAAAAAATATAAATATGAGGATGATGACAATGATATAAGAATTCAATAAAACAAGTTCAAAAATCATGAAAATTAAAGCTGAGTGGCATTTTTGTAATTCTGTGGTCCTGGCCAAGCGCCTAGGCGCTTGGAATTAGCCTATGTTGAGCGCCTAGGCACTCTAGTGCGTAGAAAGGTGCATTTTTCTGCTGTCAAGTGGGTTTTTGAAGCCAAATAGGAGTCTGAATGAGGGCTGAGACCAATACAAATAAGAGAGGACTCTAGAAAAGGAGGAAGGTAACGAATTTTGCAAGAATCAATCAATTTTTCAAGAGATTTGCATAAAGAACAAGGAAGAAAAGCACGAAGGAGAATTGCAAAGGCTAAAGATCTAAGAGAGAGTTTAAGAGAAAATTCAGAGTTTCTTCTTCTCTTTTCTAGTTTTATCTTTTTTAACTATCTGGGATGTTTGGATTATTAATTTGGATGATGTTTTTCTTTATTATTATCATGAACTAAATTTTAATTAAGATTGCAACGGAACTTGGTATGTAGTTTAAATTGCAAGCTTCCCATTGAATGAAAGTTGGTTTTATTGAATTGTTTATTATATCTTATGTTTATTGATTAATTGTTTGGCCAACAATTACTGTGATAATCTATATAAAATTGGAAGATGGAATATAGATTGAGATCTGGATATGATAACATCTGTTCATATAATCTGAATAGGGTTAATATGATTAGCGTGTAGGATAGGAATATACCTATGTGTCTTTTGTATTCATTGAAACAATTTGTGCGTAAACCCTAATTAACTTGATTCACATAGGAATATAGTGAGTTGATTAATTGGGGTGTTCCTTATAATTCCGCATCTTGAAGATTGGATTTAGGAGGATTTGTTCACGTGTCTTTGGAAGAAGTGCGTGAATATTCATAAAGCATTCTTGGATAACAATTCATATTAATTGATTTATTTTAAATGGGAAGTAAGTTAGTTTGAATGAAATACCAAGGGAAGTTGTAATCTTAACCTGTTAAATCTGCAGTTATTCTTGTGAAATTTTAATTTTAATTATTAGTTTGTTAAGTTTAATTTTCAAATCTTAAACAAAAATTTCTTAGTTTAAAATAAGATTAAGTGCATTAGAGTTAGTAATTGATAAATATTAGTCTATTTCCTCGTGAGAATGATATCCTTGCTTGCTGAATATTACAACCGAACGCGTAAACTTGCGTGGTAAAGTGCTATTAAAAATTAGGCAACAAGTTTTTGGCGCCGTTGCCGGGGATATTAGTTTAATATTTTGTCATTATTGATTTTTATAGCGTTAATCTTAATTTAAACATTTTTTTTTTATTTTTTTTGTCTCTAGTCTAATTCCTTTTCAGGCACCATGAACAACTATGACGATCATTGGTTATATTCGAGAATGACTCGGCCAAGGGAGGCAAAGAATTATGGACTCGATGAATTGTCAGCACAATTTGGGACACTTTCAAGGAAGATTGATGCTTTATCAGCACAACGTATTCAAAGTGTAGTGGTGATATGTGAGTATTGTGGTGGAAACCATCCGAGTCATCAATGCACCATCAGTTTCGAGTCGTTACAATATATTGGTAACTTCAGCGATTATCCCAACAATTATGATTATTCCAGTAATTATCATCATGAGTGGGGGAATCCACTAAATCTTTCATGGAGTGATGACAATCAAGCCCAACCCTTTGCTCCATGCCAATCATACACTCCTGAATTACAAGTTCAACTCCCTAATCATGAAGAAGAAAGGATTTTAAACTTGGAAGGACTTATTTCCAAGTTCATGGTTTTGATTGAGGAGCAGACGAATAGTCAGGAGATGTCGATTCGAAATGTTGAGAACCAGGTGGGACAACTTTTCAACGACGTCATCAATCGCCCTCAAGGTGAAGTGTCAAGCAACATGGTTCCCGAGACTGATGGATTGCCCATGCTAAATCTGGAATCGGATGTTCCAAAGGAAAAGGATGTGGAAAGGGAGGAGACAAGTGGGGAGCAGGAAAAGAAGGTCGCCAAAGATCTAGCCTTAAGTTCTGACATAGATAAACCAATTTTGATAGTGCCCCATATATCTTCTCCACCAAAGTTTAAGGATCCGATTAGATTTGCAATCATGTGTCCAATTGGTAGTCATTTTTTCGATAAAGGTATATATGATATGAAAGCTAGCTTAAAATTGGTACCATGGTGTGAAGAGAGTGGGAAAAGAGATGAAGAACCAGTTGTTCTAAAAAAGCTTCAACGTAAAAATTCGTTCATAGATACAACTCGAAAAATGCCTAGTTATTTGAAGGTTGTAAAAGAGAATCTACCTATAAAGAACAAGCTAGGTGAATTTGAATCAATAACCCTTACTGATGGCAAACTCTCGAAAGTTACGTTATTACTAATGGATGGAGGGTTCCTCAATTTTCGAAGGGGAATTGGATAGAGAAAGAGAAGAAAGTCGGGCTGAAGACTATAAACTAAGCGCTAACTGGGAGGCAACCCAAGAATTTTTATTGTTATTTTCTATTTTTACTTTTATTAATTTACTTTACTCTTAGTTTAGTTAGTGGTTAAACCTTTATAGTTTAGGATTTGTTGCATTCCTTGTTCTCTAACAGATATTCAATTTATTGCAGGAAAGGAGGACAAGCAAAGGTTTATGTTTGGGGGTATTTGACGAGATTTGGGACAAAAGTTACATGGATCGACGTTTGGGGTGGCTAGATTCGCGTTTTCGGCTTGCCATTTACATAGCAGTCACTTCAGAGCCAATTTGACTATAGCTCCGGATATTATTTCGCAAAACTTCAAGAATGAAAGTTGTAGATCTACTTTTCCTCTTTCCAGAACATCTTGAATCATCTAAATCGGAGTTCGGACAAAGAAATTATGGTCATTTTCCCAAAGAACGTCGGAGCAGAAAATGTTGGACAAAGGAGCAAGCGCCTAGGCGGTCCAGCCAAGGCCAATTCAAGCGCCTAGGCACTCAAAGTCAGTACCTATTCTACGACCAAGCGCCTAGGCGCTCCAGACAGTGCAAATTCAAGCGCCTAGGCGCTCCAACAGAAAAAAAAATAAATTAAAAGCCCTAATCGGGCAAGACTCTTCCAAACCCAAATCAAACACATTCTTGCTCTCCTACTCCAACTCAAACTCACTCAACTCTCAACCCTCCTCTAATCTAGCCACAATAATCATCTTTTTCTTGTAAAATCCTAATCAAACACTAAATCTCCTACCCAAACTAAGACACCTAAGTTCCATATTGTCATCCTTCTTCACCAATTCGGGATTCAACTTGCAATCAAGCCACATCTATCTAAAGTAAGGGTTCAAAGCTCAAATTGCTCATCCAACTTTGATTGAACATCATATTTGGTTATACCCAAGTAAGTACACAAGATTTTATCGCAAATTATTTGGATTCACTTGGATAATAGCTATGTTAGTACTTTGAAGCTAGTTTCTATCATTGTGTTGGCTCAAGTGGGTGTGGGTACTCTTAGTTGTTGCTTGTATTGCCTTGGATGTATAGTGGGCTTAATAATTGGAAAAATTGGTGAAAATTAAGTTTGGGGGAGTGCCTACCAATAGTATTCCAAATCTGTGCACACCAAGTGTTCGATAGTTTGTCACAAAGAAGATTTTGGCTATCCTAAGTCATTGAGTATCATTTGGGTTGGCAAGAACTTAGTACATAAGACTATGGCTACTACGAGACAAAGAGGAGAGACTTCGGGCACTTCGCAAAAGTATGAAAAAAAAGGTTTACAAGTGCTAAAGCGTCCGAAAGATATTACAATGTGCAGCATTCCTAGAAATGTTTGCCCGCATGAATCCAGGTGCCGCTCCCTACCAATTTTCACCATTGTCTGCGTACCCCGGCTGATGAAGAAGAATCATAAGAAGAGGATACTGACGAGGAATAAAGCTTCGATTTTTCAGGGAAGTCCTCAGTGCTTAATTTCTTAATTTTTGTTTCTTATATACAATGAGGACATTGCATTGATTAAGTTTGGGGGTGTAACTGTACAGCTCCAGTTCATGTATGTAGTATTTATCTAGTGCATTCATATAGTATGTTCAGTTAATAGTTTTGCATGTAGTTGCATTCATGTAGTTTTCATTTTTATCGTAAAAAAAAAAGTAT
The DNA here is from genome assembly GCA_020205505.1 of Panax japonicus. Lineage (NCBI taxonomy): Eukaryota > Viridiplantae > Streptophyta > Magnoliopsida > Apiales > Araliaceae > Panax > Panax japonicus. The sequence goes on from CM035109.1 coordinate 54,007,587, forward strand.
CAAAAAGTTTAGTATTTGCATGTTTCTAGCCGTAAGATAGTTTAATTCTGTTTTGGCCAGTGATGAGTTTGGAATTGAGTAGACAAGTATAGTATTGTCTGTTAAGACTTTGATGTGATTTCTTGTCATGATTTGAATCTTTACCTGTTTGAAACTGATATAATAAGGATAACACAGTAAAAACAACTATGTTGACTGATTGAGTTTAAATTGACACATAATGGACTTCTAGAGGATAATGCTAGTTTAAATGAATGAAAGACGTGAATAGGCGAAGATGACTGAATTTAGACAAAAACTTAAGTTTGGGGGAAAAATTTGGGATATATAAGCATAAAAAAAGAAGAAAAAAATAATATCGTGGCTAGTTTTGTTTCGGGGCCTTTGTTACTTGAGCAAGTACGCCCGAAGGGGGATCTTAAAACCTAGCGCCCTAAGGTCTTATATGGTTTGGGAGTCGTTGGTCGAAAGCTCGCTAAGGGGTAGCACTGTTAGCCTAATGGAATGAGACATTGCACAGTCATGGTTAAAAATTATATATATATATATATATAAAATAATAAAACGGGAAAAGAGCAAAAAGCCCCCGTAAAGCACAATAAAGCATAAGTATCCCGGATTAGACTCTTAAATTTTGGTGGATATTTGTCTTTAGTTGGTTTTAGCTTGTTCGTGAATTTTGTGAGTTTAAACTGTATGATTCCTTTAAAGAGATTTATTATGTGTTGTATTTAGCATCATATCAGTTAGCATGGATGTTAAGCACACACACACTATATCAATAATAACATGTTAAGATTTGATGATTGACGAGGAAATTATTAATCTGTTTTGATATGATGTACTAGCATGTTTATTGTGATTTCTCTGAGGCTTGATGAATAGATTTTGTTCTGTTTGACTGCTGGAATTTAAGCATTTATCTAGTTGCATTTGCATTTCATATTTAGTTATTACATTGTGTTGTGTCGCTTGGGGACAAGCAATTGGTTAAGTTTGGGAGTATTTGATGAGTAGGTTTTATACCTATGAATCTGATATTATTAAACTTAATTATTGTTATCTTTTATTGTTTTTTAGTATCTTTTTATGTGTTTTGTGTTTATTTGTTGTAGGTTGGAGCTGGAGGGACAAATTGGTCATTTCGGAGAAGAAAAAGGTCAAAAATCATGAAAATTAAAGCTGAGTGGCATTTTTGTAATTTTGTGGTCCTGGCCAAGCGCCTAGGCGCTTGGAATTAGCCTATGTTGAGCGCCTAGGTGCTCTAGTGCGTAGAAAGGTGCGTTTTTCTGCTGTCAAGTGGGTTTTTGAAGCCAAATAGGAGTCTGAATGAGGGCTGAGACCAATACAAATAGGAGAGGACTCTAGAAAAGGAGGAAGGTAACGAATTTTGCAAGAATCAATCAATTTTTCAAGAGATTTGCAGAGAGAACAAGGAAGAAAAGCACGAAGGAGAATTGCAAAGGCTAAAGATCTAAGAGAGAGTTTAAGAGCAAATTCAGAGTTTCTTCTTCTCTTTTCTAGTTTTATCTTTTGTAACTATCTGGGATGTTTGGATTATTAATTTAGATGATGTTTTTCTTTATTATTATCATGAACTAAATTTTAATTAAGATTGCAACGGAACTTGGTATGTAGTTTAAATTGTAAGCTTCCCATTGAATGAAAGTTGGTTTTATTGAATTGTTTATTATATCTTATGTTTATTGATTAATTGTTTGGCCAACAATTACTGTGATAATCTATATAAAATTGGAAGATGGAATATAGATTGAGATCTGGATATGATAACATCTGTTCATATAATCTGAATAGGGTTAATATGATTAGCGTGTAGGATAGGAATATACCTATGTGTCTTTTGTATCCATTGAAACAATTTGTGCGTAAACCCTAATTAACTTGATTCACATAGGAATATAGTGAGTTGATTAATTGGGATGTTCCTTATAATTCCGCATCTTGAAGATTGGATTTAGGAGGATTTGTTCACGTGTCTTTGGAAGAAGTGCGTGAATATTCATAAAGCATTCTTGGATAACAATTCATATTAATTGATTTATTTTAAATGGGAAGTAAGTTAGTTTGAATGAAATACCAAGGGAAGTTGTATTATTACATTAATAATACCAATAAAACTGAGTGACTTATCACATAAGCATCAATAATTAATACCGTGTGCTACTATGCAACCACGCGTATTACTGTACTTTTAACAAAGGGTGTTTCAACAGTTAACGGTAAAACTTCCGCCGTTATTTTCATAAAGTATTTTTGTCGTTTTCTCAATCTGACAATAATTCCGTTGTGGAGTCCACCAATGATTGTGCCGTTGTACGAATATTCCCTGTTAAAACAAATATTCTCCGATCAATCGAATATTATATAACAACTTGCGTACTTTGCAAAATTTATAAATATTACCCACAACTATAACATTATATCAATTTCACTCCATAATATACAAAAATAATATTTATAGAAAATTCATCTTTATTCAAAAAGTTGGGGTTTTACAAAACTTGCACTGAATAGCAACTCTCAATGTGACGCCCCCAAAATAGGTATACAACACTCATTCTGAGTCGCCAAATACATGGTACAGAAAGCAAACTACAACTTCAATAATACAATTGTCGTGCAAAATACGACAACACATACTGTGAGTTTAAATACAAATATTGTCTTCTAGACAATATCCACACTCAAATAAGTCCTCATTACAATTATTCAAATACTATTTTACAAAAATAGTGAGGATTGCTAAAAAATCTTTCTAGAACCATCACTCCATACCCCGACTAGATCCTGCTATGTTCTTACCTCTTGAGAAGAAAAATGAAACAAAAAGGAAAAGGGTGAGCTTAACTAGTACAGTAAAGAATATTATGACTAAGATAATATACAACAAATTATCATTAGTCTTCAACAGAGAAAAATCTGATAAAATATAATAGACAACAAATTTTAGATCAACAACTGCAGCGGAAACAACAATCCATTAGAAAAGTCAAGTAGAGAATATATGAGTTCTACTATCTTCTAAGATTTAAAAGTTCATCACCAATATTTTATCCTTGTAACAACAATCAATATACATCTTTAATCAATTATTCATCTTTGCACTACAGGCCAAAGATATTCATTCATATCACCAGTTGGTCATGTTCATCTCAACATCTGTTCATCTTTGCACTACGGGCCAAAGATATTCATCAGTTAATCATTCATCTTTGCACTACAGGCCAAAGATATTCAGTAATAACATCATTTAGGACTGAGAATGATGAAAAATATTTTTAAAAAAACGAATCCAGTGAGACAGAAGAACAAATAGTAGGGATTCATATAACAGTTTATCCAAGATCAATAATACTTCATAAATACCAATTTTGAAGCAGAATTCAAAAATAAAGACCAAAACATGGATACAATCAAAGATAGTAACCATAATAAATATCTTGGACAAAAAGAAGAAAAATTCATTTTTCGGTGAATAGTGCCGTATTCGTGAATAGTGTTGTATACGTGAATAATGTCGTATACGTGAATAGTAATCCCGACACAAAAAGTTCCAAATTTGATAAAAAGTTTATACCAATATTTCGATATAATGATATTGAAGAAAATATCATTTTAAGAGGAAAATAACATCTTTTACCTCAAAATAATCGTACTTCTGATTGAATTTCGGATATAGTGCTGACAGAAACTTGTACTGAATAGAAACTCTGAAAGTATCTAAATACTCACAAAAATACGCTCGATAATCTAGAGAGAAAGAAAACTTATTTCTGGTGTAACTTTTAATTCTAACCTAAGCATCTATTTATAGAAAAATGCTAGAACGCCAAAGTAGACTAAAATAATAAAAGATATTATTTCTAAAATTAATTCTACGCACCAACCAAGACAAACCACTAGCCTGCCAATTCTGAAAAAATTTCAGCAGCCCACATGTTTTCAAATAAGAGTGGGTCCCACCTATAATTTAATAAAAATTATTTTTTTCCGAAACTTCTGTAATTCATAGAAAATAGCCCGTTTATCAGAAAAATACAAATTTTATGTCCATTCTACCTGAAATCGAATTCTCTACAACTTTGTAGCTTTGAGTTTTTCTAAATTCCAAACATAAAATATCCGAAATCCATAAACGGATGATTTTTAATACCTCCACACCGACAAAATACTGATAAAACACCTCATCATTAATTCCTTCATTTTTATCCACATAAAAATAAATAAATCCATCATTTATATCCACATAAAATAAATATTTCCTTACCATAATAATCAATAATAAATTATTCACAAATAATATTACAGAATCACAATTATGACAACTAGGCCGTTCCCAGAAAAGAAGAGGCTTTCCAATAAGAATTTCTCCTTACTGGCGCGCAATTAGGTGACCAAACATCTCCTTGACAGAACTTTCTAGACATTGCCAATAATACTATCTAATAATATTATTCAAATAATATGAATTATTGATCTGATAATAGGAAATATTGTGCAGTGATAATTATTGAAACAACAATAATATAAAATATCAATGCAGCAATTATTGAATCAATAAAATAAAATATTGAACAGTAATTATTGTAACAATTATTGAGTAGTGCCTTCTTACGTAAGAATTAATAATTCAAAAATACTGTGCATCCACGCGTATTACTGTATTTTAACCACCGGGTATTCCAACAGTGTTAACGGTAACAACTACGTCGTTATTTATAAAAACTCAAACTTGTCGTTTTCTTCATCCGACAGTTATTCTGTTATGGGGCCCACTAATGACTGCACCGTCGTATGAATATTCCCCGACAACAAGAATATTCCACGACCAAACGAATATTCCCCGACAACAATGATTATTTTATAACCACTTGCTTATTTTGCAAAATTTGCACATTTCACCCATAACCAAAATATTATATCAATTTAACACCTTATTATTCACAATAATAATTAGAGAAAATTTGATTTTATTTATAATAAGTTGGGTTCTTACACTCAAAAGTATCTAAATACTCACAAAATACGCTCGATAAAAATAGAGAGATAAAACTTCAGATTCTGGTGTGATTTTCGATTCTAACTAAGCACCCTATTTATATGATATGCTTAGCATGCCATAGTTGACAAAAACTCATCTGGTGTCTTCTAAGAACCTCTTTGTTGAAAACATTTTGCACGCCACCTTGTAATAAATCTCAGCACATCACAATTGATCTCCAACAAAAATTTCCATAAAAAAACAAAAGTTGCGGCCACCCATGTTTTTAATTAAAAATATTTATTTCTGAAACTTCAATAATTCATAATAAATCGCTAATTTATCAGAAAAATTCGAATCTCATTTATTCCATAGGAAATTTAATTCTCTACAACTTTGTAGAAGAAAGTTTTTCCAAATTCCAATCAGAAAATTTCCAAAATCCACATACAGTTGATTTTTAATACCTTCATTCTGACAAAATACTGATAAAATACCACAATATTAATTCCTTCATTTATATCCACATAAAATAAATAAATCTCTATCCTTTATTTATATCCAAATAAAATAAATATTTCTGATAAAGATTTCTCCTTACTGGCGCGCAATTAGATGACCAAACCCCTTTCCTAAACAGAAATTCCTTAGACATTGCCAATAATGCTATCTAATAATATTATTCAAATAAAATGAATTATTGATCTGATAATAGAAAATATTGTGAAGTGACAATTATTGAAACAACAATAATATAAAATATCAACGTAGCAATTATTGAATCAATAAAATAAAATATTGAACAGTAATTACTGTAACAATTATTGAGTAGTGCTTTGTTACGTAAGAATCAATAATTAAAAAAATAATGTGCAATACAGTGTGCTACTGTGCAACCACGCGTATTACTGTATTTTAACCACCAGGCGGTATTCCAACAGTGTTAATGATAACGATTACGCCGTTATTTATAAAAACTCATACTTGTCGTTTTCTTCATCAGACCGTTTTCCGTTATGTGGCCCACAAATGGCTGTGCCACCGTACGAATATTCCCCGACAGCAAGAATATTCCACGACCAAACGAATATTTCCCGATAGCAATGAATATTTTATAACCACTTGCTTATTTTATAAAATTTGCACATATCACCCATAACCAAAATATTATATCAAATTAACACCTTATTATTTTAAAATAATGAATAGATGAAATTCAATTTTATTTATAAAAAGTTGGGGTCTAACAACCAGTCTTCGTGTCCCAACCTTTGGTAAACCGATCAGATGACCCGACCCGAGCTTTCGAGAATCGACTTTGATACCATATGAAATAACTCGGGTCAAATCCCAAGTCCAAATCAAATTAAATTCATCCAAATAAGACATTAAACCACTGGCACAATAGTATCTCATTGGGTCATCTTAGCCCACCACAGTCTCACCCAAAAGATCATGATATGAAGGTGGTATTGGTAACAACATAATTTCTTATACACAGACAAATCTTTTCTATATCTTCCAATGTGGGACTAAGGTGTTACATATATTGTGACGCCCCCAAAATAGGTATACATCACCTATCTTGAGTCGACAAATATATGGTACAAAAATCAAATACAACTTTATTATACAACAGTCGTGTAACATAAGACAAAACATAATTTAAGAGTTTTAATAAGAATATTGTCATCTAGACAATATTCACACTCAATGGAGTCCTCATTACATTTATTGTAACACTATTTAACAGAATAGTGAGGACTACTAATGTTATCATCTAGACCGTCACTCCGTTCCCCGACTAGTCCCAGCTACGTTCTCATTTCCTGAAGAGAACAGTTAAAGAAAGGGTGAGCTCAACTAGCCTAGTAAGAAATATTATGACTAAGATAATGCAGAATAAATTATCATTAGCCTTCAACAGTGTTAAACTGATAAAATATAATAAACATCAAGTTTAACTGTAGCGAAACAAGTAATCCATTAAAAGAGTTAAGTACAGAATAAAACCTACTATCTTCTATGATTTAAAAAGGTTTTTTCATCATTTTTATCGCTGAGACTCAGCTTAATAAATAAACCACATCATCGAATCATCCTTGCACTACAGACCAAGGATATTCATTAAATCATCAATGGTCATGACTATACCGAATAATCCTTAGTCATAATCATACCAATTCAATCTCTGAACATAAGCCAAAGATATATAATTCAATAAACAATACTCCATCTTCGCACGTAAGCCAAAAATAACTTTCATCACCAATGATCACCAATGTAACCATCACCTTATATAGGATTTCCAAGCCATAAAATCTTATTTTTCAACTTTGTTACTTCACATAACATATTTAACTCATATGTTCGTAACTAAACTATTTTTGTGAAAAATAACAAATCAGTCCCAAAAATATTTCTTTTCTGTGATTTAGCAGTATATAGTCCCATAATGAACATACATTTTTCTCGGAATTTTTTAAAATTTATTTACTATTTTTCAAAAATCAATTTCTAATTAATTCCTTAAGAAATTAGCTACCTCAAGTTTAACTCCAAAAATTCCCAAATCTTGGCAGAATCTTACACATGTTAATGTGAACGTCCAGTTTAAATTTTATGGTCATTGGAGTTATAGAACTCCAGTTATAGCGTTTTTCGTCAGAAAAACCTAAATATTGAAATGGTCATAACTTGCTCATTTAAAGTCGGAATGAGCTCATTTTTGGACAGAATATTCTTTATACCACATACTTTCATTTCCCAAAAGGCCGGAATTTTTCTCACAAATTAAGTGGCCGAAACTACCCTTTTAAAAATCTGGGCAGTAGCATTTTTTGTTATTTGCAGCTTTTGACTCCTTTGCTAAAATCAGTCCACGCGAAAATCTATAACACATTTTACAGTGATTCCACCTGGAGATGCTACAAAACTAATAGATCTAACTCTAGAACTTAACCACACTAAAAAATTTAAAATATAATAGGAGATATGGTCAATTGAATTTCATGTTCCGTTTTCACCAAAATCTAATTTTTCAACCCTTTATGATTTCTAATAAACTTTCATGTTTTCACATAATAACCAACATAACTCATCATAACACTTACTAATACTTCATATACCCATGATTTTCATCAGACCAAAGTTTTTATTATGGCTCTCATCATAATCAACATAAACAGATCTTTTCAATAATTTAATAAGGAATGAATACAAAGTATCATTCACCATGCATTTGGTAATTCACATAGACAGGTTATTCCAATAGAATAATAAAGAATGGAATAACAGAAGGATTCACCATGCATGCGATAGAGACCGCACAGACAGGTTATTCCCAACAGAATAATAAAGACGGAACCAGGTCCGGCGTAGAACGCACAAACAGGATATTCCAACAGAATAATAAGAACGAAACCAGGTCCGGCGTAGAACGCACAGACAAGATGTTCCAACAGAATGATAAATAATGGAACCAGGTCCAGCGTAAATTAACAAACAGGATGTTCCAACAGAATGATAAATAATGGAACCAGGTCCGGCGTAAACGCACAGACAGGATGTTCCAACAGAATGATAAAGAATGGAATAACAGAAGAATTTCACCAAGCATAGGGTAGCCCGCGTATACAGGTTATTCCAACAGAATAATAAAGAATGGAATAACAGAAGTTCTCTTCATGGATAAGAAAGAAATAATACTCTCTACGAGAACAACAAATAATATCCTCTACCTTAGAATAAAGCTGAATACTGGAATAGAAATGTAGCAGACTTCTTTTCTTTTTTCTCTCTATAGATTTTCTTTTTATAGCTTCTCTCTATAATTTCTCTCTATAATAATTGCTCTATAACTTTGGTGAATTGGTGAGAAATGAAGGAAGAATGAGCTTCTATTTATAGAAAAATATAGTTTTGATAATTTCACGTTTTGGGGCTCAAAAAATTACAGTACAATACCTCAAACTTTTCCTTTATTTTTAATTTAACCATGCAAGTATTATCAAACTTGCACCACCTCCCCTAATAGTAAATAATGTGATTCAATAGTAAATTATGTGAATCAATAGTTATAATCATGTGAAATAATAGCAATCAATTGCTCATTTATCTGGTTAAATACCCGATTGGTCAATATAACCTCCAGACATCAATTATTATCGAAATAAATATCGATTTTCACTAACACAAATAATTCCAACACAATGAAACTATTTTTATCAAAAATATAAATTTTGAAATTTTAAAGTTTGGCATTTTCCGAAAAAGTCAACTGTTGACTTTTTGACCAAATAATAAAACCCGGAAAATTTTGTGTTTATAGTCTATTTTTATTAATTTCATCGTTCCGGACTCAAATATCACGTATGCGTCTTCAAATTCAACTCCGAACACAACTTCAATGTTAATAACATTCGTCATTAATATTATAACTCACAATATTTATCAACGAGGTTGTTCCCATGAAAGATGGGGCTTTCCAATAAGGATTTCTCCCTATTGGCGCGCAATAAGGTGACCAAACCTCTCCTTGACAGAACTTCTAGACATCGTAAATATTGTAATTCAATAATATGAATAATTTTATCGTCTTAATTATTGATTTAATAATATAATATATTATGCAGATGATACTATGACAATAATCGAATCAATAATATGAGAGATATGATGCAGCAATTACTGCAGCAATAATTGAGTATAACTGAGTGACTTCTCACGTAAGCATCAATAACCAATACCGTGTGCCACTATGCAACCACGCGTATTACTGTACTTTTACTATCGGTTAGTTCAACAGTTTTAAATGGTAAAACTTCCATCGTTATCTTCATAAGAATATTTTGTCGTTTTCCCAATCCGATAATAATTTCGTTGTGATTTTCACCAATGATTGTGCCGTTGTACGAATATTCCCTGTTAAAACGAATATTCCCCGACCAATCGAATATTATATAACAACTTGCGTACTTTGTAAAATTTATAAATATTATCCACAACTATAACGTTATCTCAAATCCACACCAAAATTTTGAAAAAATATTTTGAGAAAATTAAATCTTTATTCGTAAAATCTGGGGTCTCAATCCATTAACCGATTTTCTCCTTTTTGTTTTCTGTTCATCCACGGCCGCTTTTCTCCCTTATTTTCCCTCGGTTGCATATTAGGCATAATTATTTGAATATATTAGGTCTAGTTATTTATTTATTTATTAATAAATTTTATTAATTTTAATATAATTTTAAAATTACATAATTATAAATTAAACTCAATTAATTTAAAGGCAAAAATTAATATAAGCTCTTATTTATTATAGTCCAAATAAATTAAATACAATTTGATCAAACATAAGAAAAGTCTAATTAAAATATTTAAAATATAGATTTAAATATTATTTATTTATTTTTATTTATTATTTTTTTCTAGGTATTACATAATAACTTTAACATTCAATATTTTAAACATTAAACTTTGGAGTTTACTTTGTAAAGGACAGAATATTACAGGATTAAAAGTGTTTTTAAGCCAAAACTTTACAATTTAATTTCCCACCATTTTTAATTCTTCTTGGAATATATTAAAATAAAAAAGAGGGACCATTCACTAATAATTAATTATTTTGTCTCTAATAATTAAATAGTTTTATTTGTATAGTTGTTGTGGAGTCTGGATCGTCATGGAACACGTTGAAGGAAAATTATACACACATTGTTGTCGGTATAGATAAGATATCAACAATCAATAGGCGACAACAATTATCAAAATATTTGTGAAATACCTAAACTTTTGGTCAAAGAAATTATTGAACGAAGGATGATTGTTTATGAATAGCTAAACAAGTACTAACATGCATAAAACAACATAACTAAAAGTTCTGTGATTAAAATTGTAAAATAAGCAAATAGTTCGAGTTCAATTCGTACTCGCTCGATTAAAAATTTGATTCGAGTTCGACTTGAAATATAAATGAATCAAATATGAGTAAATTTTAAAATTTGATAAATTATTCGAACACCCTCAAATTACAATTTTCTATTGATACTCGGATCATATTCGTTCAAAAAGTTCAAACTGCTCGGGCTCGATTCAAGATCGGGCACTACTCGGTAGCTAAATGAGCCTCAATCAAGTCTTTTTTTATACTCAATAAATTTTGTGAACCAAATCTGAACAACTCAATACTCGGCTCGACTCGGTTCGTTTACACCCTTATTTGTGATCTTTATTTAAAATTTATTGTTGAGAAAAATTATTGAAAAATATATATTTTGAAAATGTCATATGTAAAATTTTATCTTTTACTTACTTTGTAAGCAGGGGCTTTGCTATGCTGGATTTTTTTTATATAAAAATAGGGCCATGAGTAGAAACATAATTTAATAAACTTAAGGGGCAGATTTATGAAGAGGCTAACCTTTGAGGCAAAAAACACTAAAATACTTCCCTACTAAGAAAAACTATATATATATATATATATATATATATATATATATATATATATATATATATACAGCTTATACAATCGTCCTATGACGACAGGTTTTTTGGGCTATGACGACGGTTCGCCCGTCCGTTGCGGTAGCTCAGGATAGCTATGGCGATAGGTGAAACCGTCGTTATATCCCAAAAAATCATCGCTATAGTCGACTATGTACTATTAAACTGTGTACATATATTTTTTCATATATATATATTAAGTCTTACCGTATTACTTCATAGTAGTTCTAAATTTTAAATATTATATACATGTATATAGTACTTATTCAAATAAAATAATTTTATCTTTTATAATAAAATAATTTTATCTTTTATTCAAATTTATCTTATTTTTATATTATGTATACATAAAAATAAATTTATCTTTTATTCAGACTTATCTTTATATTATCTTTTATTTTTAAATTATGTATCTTTACATTATTTATTATTTTTACATTATGTATACCTAAAAATAAAGCCGCTACAAGCTGTAATCAACTTAGTTGCTGAACATTGTACATGGCAAACGGTTGCCAATGGATTAAAACTATATATATATATATATATATATATATATATATATATATATATATATATATATATATATATATATATATATATATATTGTGATTAAAGACAAATTTTAAATTCAGGTTGTAGATCCACCTATTCTGAACACTGCGAAATAAAAGGAGACGTAGAAGTGTTTTCTCTTTCTTTTTACCTAAATAATGATATAGAGATGGAGAATTTGGAAAGAGATGAAAAATCAATTAATTAACTGGACATGGAGATCGAGAACCGCGATGGAGATGGAGAACGAGAGCAAGAGTGGAAGACGGGAGATGAGAGCAATAGAATATTAATTTTAACACCACACTATTATCTGTTTTATCCCAATCTATTTAAGATTCACGAAAATATACTAACAATTGTAAATGAACAGTCGAGTCCGATATTGAATTGTGTTATGCCAAACACAATAAATCAACGTAAATATAATTTTCCTAAACCAAAACGAATTCTAGGTAATACCTTAATTCAAATCCATTAAATATTTACACTACAAAAAAAAAGCTTATTAGCGACCGACAATCTGCGATCGAATACGGTCGAAGATAGAGGTCGCATATATTCTGGACGTTGACTGTACATTTGGCAACCAATATTATCGACCGTAACGTCAGCGACCGCACTATAGCAACCGATGTCGTCTCTAAGCTAAGCCACAGTGAGTCAGGTCTCATTGGTGATGTGACCCACGTGTCAGCGACCACTACGGTCGCTGATATTATCAAGTCACCCGCAGTCGTAGATACGTAATAGCGACTGTTTGCGGCCGCTGATTCATGAATTTAATAAAAATGTCTATTTTGTGGATTTCCCAAAAAATCTATACATGTTTGTACCTGTTTTATATCTCAACACACAGTAGTATATATAAATCACCAAAACTATATATATTCATCGATCCACATGCATAAAACAAACACAATAAACAAACCGATCGCGAGCGACTAAAATTTATATACAAATTATATATTGAATCTAAAACTATAATTAACTCCATAGCCTTTGACATCAAACAACTCAAAAACCAAATGATTAGTCGTAGTGAAATGGAATATTACAATCTAAATATATATAGCATCAACAACCACTCTTAGCAGTCATATTTATATAGCTCCTGCAAAGAGAAACTGAAGAAAAGATACAATAGAAGAACCATTAGTTTCTAAACATAAAGCTAAATTCATGACAAAATTACCTCGACATCATCATCCTGTTGCTGTGTTACGTTGCTATCGCTACTGCATAAGCTAATGTCCGCCAAGTGTAAGAAGTAGATTATAATCTTGATAGTCGGTCGTCATCGATAAAGTTTGTCCCCATTACTCCTTAAGAAGTGGAAGCTAGTTGTGGCCCACCTCTCCATGAAATCAAAAAACATCCTCGATTTTATAGTTCTAGGCCTTTTAATTGTTGCTCCTATTTTTGCAAAATCAATTGCCCCATAGAGTGAAGGGTTGTCAACTGAGATATTTTTTACTCGTAGTCTTATTTGACTCAAGGTCTACATGTACTAAATGTGCAATAGAGATTGTACCCAGGGTATCTGTAACACCCCCTTTCCGAAATAGAAAGAGAGGTTACTCAAAACACAACAAAACTAATGAATTTAATAACAAGACTCAAAGCCACAAAAGAATAGTCTTAATAACTGATAAATACCACAAGTCAACCATAATAAATCTCCAACTGTCTCAAACCACAATCTAAAATAATTATTACAATTCTAAGTAAACTGACACATCAAGTCTAAACAGAATATTTCTAAATCATTAGAATAAATGGAGCTCTCATCACACTTGCCCTTGATTCCCCTGATTACCTGCCGGAAGAAAATACAGCATGAGCCAAATGCCCAGTACGGATATAGAACCCAAATAATGAACCGAAATAATTAACTCAATTAAATGAAAAGAGACGAAACGAACTGAAACGAAATGAACAAATCTAACACAACGAAATAATAGGCAGAATCAAATGGCTGGGTGTTATTTCATACCGAGCTCAGAATAAAATAGAAATATACCTTGCCACACAGGCAAGTCAAATAATGCCACATAGGCAAGTCAAATAATGCCACATAGGCAAGTTAAATAATGCCACACAGGCAAGTCACACACATTGGACCGCGAATCCAATGCATGTAAAATCAGAAGGCGTGTTTGGCACAAACATCACCAATCCGCAGAATAGAACAGAACAAAAAACTAGGGTCGACCTATACGCCTCCCACAACAAAACACCAAATGGCCAACTCCCACCGGAGCACAAAACGAGACGTCGTGGACTGATCACACCGCCACGGAAGGTGTCATGCCTCGGTGCCAAGAGGACATGCCTGTGGTACCCCCACAGGTGGTTATAGCTCAAGTATACCCTACGGTATTCTAACAAAAATATAATGTCACAACACATTCGACAAAATATCAATACAAGGGGGTTCTAAAATGTACATGTTAAACTGAACCAATCATCAACACAAGTCTCCAAAAATGTACTAACATGTACATTACTACAATATCAAAATAAATTAATAGACATGATACACTAGACCAAAAGAGTACAAATACTAGTTTCAAATACTAATGCCAAGATGAAACGTTCTCACGAATTTAAGAAGGAACAGTTATGAGAGACAAAACTAAATTTTGAAACGAATAACGAAATGAACAAATTAAAAATAAAAGAGTCTCGCTGAAAGAGTACGGAATCCGTACCTGAATTAAGCAATGTAATACCCAAAAATTATATTGCAAATGTAACTCTTTAATTTCCCTCCGTCTGATCTAATAAAAAAAATAATAATACAATTATAAGTTACTTATTAATTATAAATTATATAATATGAAATTAATTCTCTAATTACATCAATTTTACAAAATAACCTTAATTAAATTATAATTTATCTTCTAATCATTTTCTCCCTTTTTATTATACTTTAACAAATCAATAACCTTAAGATATTATATATATATATATATATATATATATATATATATATATATATATATATATATATATATAAATTACGAATCATTGCTGGTTAACAAAAGGCAGAAGGCTTAAATCATTATTCAATTTCCTTTTTCTTTTTTTTCCTTTATCTTTTTCTTTTTTTAGCAGGACCAATTTTAGCCAATTATTTGCAACAGTAAGACAACATATGTATTTAAAACTCTAAAATATGAAACTAATATGATAAGACCCAAAAAGTACTGATATACAAAAAGCTAAAAACAAAGAATTGCACCTCTTTTGTTTTTCTTCAGCAGACTAATTCACAATCACCACTCCCTCCTTCTCAATTAAGCGGTCGCCTCTCTTTTCTTTTTCTTTTTATCAGACGAACAAAGGTACGGTACAATACATATGGTTTAGGTTTTATTTATTTATTTATTAATATATTTTACTAACCCTCCTAATTTTCATAAAATTTATTATTACCCACATAAATTAAATTCAATTAGTTTTTAAGGCCCAACTTTTACTAAATTAATTTATCCACATTTATTAATATTTATTAACCCAATAAATTAAATAACTAGTTGACCCAATTAAAAGATAAAATCCAATTAAAATATTTTAAAACAAAATAATATTAATTATTCAATATTTATTTATTTTTACCGGGTATTACAGTATCATTGATCAGATAATTAATCAATAAAGAACCACAATATTTCCTACAAACTCAAACTTATTGGAAAAAATATGAGAAACAAAGGAAGAGTTGTAAGAAATTCAACAATTTCCAATAAGCAGTTCACCATACTGTACTTCCTCTTGAATTCCCAGAACAAAATGGTTAATTCCCAAACAAAGTGGCTCATCGTTTAACCACTTTGTTCAGTAATTCAAGAGGAAGTACAGTTGAATTAATTGAACTACTTATTGGGAACTGTTAAATTTCATGCTACTCTCCCTTTGTCTCTCATATTTCCTAATTATTCTTAATTTGTAGGAAATAAAAAAGTTCTTTGTTGAATAATTATCTGATCAATGATGCATTGGGTACAATCTCTACTGCACATTTAGTACATGCAAACCTTGAGTCAAATAAGACTATGAGTAAAAAATGTCTCATTTGACAATCCTTCACTTTATGGCAGTTGATTTTGCAAAAACAGAAGTAACAGCTGAAAAGCTTAGGGCTTTAAAACCGAGGATGTTTCCCTATTTCATGGAGAGATGGGACAAACCAGCTTTTACAGTTCTCAAGGAGTATTTGGGGAAAACTTTATCGTGGTAGTCTTGAATCTATATATAGTGAATGAGAAGTCGCAATCTGTTTGTTCACAAAATATAATATCATCAAGATGTTTATATAAAATACTGCAAAAGATACATGGTTATATACTTAAATGACAATGATTTAATTAAAAAAATGACAATGATTTAATTAAAATAAATAAAAGAGAGAACATACTCTATCAATAACTCAACTTCAACATCCTTAAGACTGACTTATTTCGAATGTTTTGTAATCAAATATCAGCATTTTCTTGGAAAAGACTTGCTCTCACAATCTCTATCATGAAAGTATAATTGGAATCTGCGATCAACCTAGCTAATTAGTCTTGAATTTGACTCCACAAAGTAGTATCTCTGAAATGTATATATACAACAAATTAGAGAAAGATGAAAGTGTGCACTTACTAAAAGATAACTTGTTGTAATTAAATGGAAACTTCAAGTTATATATAATGTAAAACAAATACCTTCATCATCGCCAATGAGTAATGACTACTAGGAGAAGAGTCAAGGACTTCCTTGTATGCAGGATTCGACATAGCAGTTGCAGCTAATACTCCAACTGATTCCTCAACAGCAACAAAAATATGGGTCGTAGTTCCTGTTTATGTCCCATACTTGAATAATAAGTTAATTAAATTATTTTGGACATTCCTTACTGTTCCATCATAACAGATGATAACCCTCCAGATAAGGAACAATCACTTCTCTACTAGGAATGAACCATCGCCCGATATGGGTCCAATCCATGACATAGACACCTTCTCACCACTCCGAATTCCTCAGATGGGTAGTTCTCACAGAACGTCTCACCACTTTTTCTGTGAGAACTACCCATCTGAGGAATTCAGAGTGCTGAGAAGTTGTTTATGTCATGGATTGGACACATATCAGGCGATGATTCATTCCTTCTAGAGAAGTGATCATTCATTCATCTAGAGGGTTGCTTAACCTGAAACTTTGTTCAACAGCTTAATGGCACTCCTTCGGGATATTGTCATCTGTTATAATGGAACAGTGAGGAATGTCCGCAGTAATTTAATTAACTTATTATTCGAGTATGGGACACAAACAGGAACTACGACCCATAATTTTTTGTTGCCGAGGAACCAGTTAGAGTATTAGCTGCAACTGCTATATCGAATCTTGCATATAAGGAAGTCCTTGACTTTTCTCCTAGTAGTCATTACTCTTGGGCGATGATGAAGGTATTTATTTTACATTATATATAACTTGAAGTTTCTATCTAATTGTGACAAGCTATCTTTCAGTAATTGCACACTTTCATCTTTCTCCAATTTGTTGTATATATATATATATATATCGGAGATACTGCTTTCTGGACTCAAATTCAAGACTACTTAGGTTGATCGCAGATTCATATTATACTTTCATGATAGAGATTGTGAGAGCAAGTCTTTTCTAAGAAAATGCTGATATTTGGTTAGAAAACATTCGAAATAAATTACTCTTAAGGATGCTGTTGTTGAATTATTGATATAGTATATTCTCTCTTTTATTTATTTTAATTAAATCATTGCCATTCTTTTTTTAATTAGATTGTATTATTTTATTTATTTATTTATTTTTGAATATATTATATTATTTAAATTAATAAATTTAAGGAATGTAAGTAAGTTAATTAACTTATTTTATTTTATGTTATGCCATGAATTATGTTATGTTATGCTATGATATATTATTTTATTTTAAATAATATTATTTTTTATTATACAAAGTAATATAAATTTATGTTATTATTTTATTTTATTTTATTTAGTTGTGTAAAATTAAGTAAATTAATGCTACTTAATTTAGTTTAATTAGTATTGGAAAACTAAGTAATATTAACTAAGTAATATTAACTAAGTAAATACTACTTAGTTTATATGTATAAATTTAGTAGTGAAAACTAAGTAAATGCTAATTAGTTGATTTTAGTAGGGGAAAATTAAGTAAACTAAGAAAATTTATTTTTTTATTTTCTTTACTTTAGTTTGTATTATTATTTGTTGTTTTATTTTATTTATATGTTATTATATTTAATTTATTTTAGTTTAATATTTAATTTATGTATTTTAGTAATATTATATAATAATGGACATTATATTATTTTAATTATAATTTATGTCTAACCACTTAAACAACCTACAAATTATACCATAAATTTATACACTATGAAAAAAAACAACTCAAATTGTATATCTGATTCAATACACTAACATAACCCTCAATATCATATTATGAACATTCATGCACTAAAAATTACACAAATTAAAGTCAACTTGAAACTAAATATCACACTATTATTATATAATCAACATTATAGCTGCCATTACATAAATCTAACCCAAATTCATACTAAATAGCCAAATAAAACTCATATAATGATCACATAAGTATACAATATATATATATATATATATATATTTCTAAATCGAACCCAAATTGAAAAGTATATATATATATGAAAGAGAAAGAGAAAGATTGAATACCTAGGTGAGCTAGCAGACGGCTGTGGAAGGTGGACGGCGGACGGCGTCTCCTTCTTCTCCTTTTCTCTCTTCCTCCCCTTTTTCTTTCTATTTTCGTCGATCTACAGATGATCTAGGGGCTGGTTGATTTTAAAAGGATCAATGCCCGCTTTTGGCGACCACATACGGTCGCTAATTTTAATCGACTAAACGATCAGACTACTTTGGAAGTCAAATATATCTGCAACCGCTATAAGCGACCACATGCGGTCGCAGATTTGCATTGATTTTCCCCGCCAACACACGCGCTAAAATTAAAGGCAATAAATTCAAATTAGCGACCATTTAGCGACCGCACTGTGGTCGCTACTAGGAAATATCGACTAGTTTGGATACCTATCGCTAATAGTGGTCAATTAGGCTATTATTAGCGACCGGATACGGCGGTCACAGATTCTTTTGGTAGCTGATTGACCTTTTTCTTGTAGTGAATTGTGTCATACCCAACAAATTTTTACCTTGACTTGAATCCTCCAAATATAACACAAAAATTAAACTTTCTCCTCTTCTCAAATGCACAACTCAAGTGTATCGAATACTAAACAAGTCCAAGCAATATTTGAACTTGGTATGTGGTAACGACTTCGTTAACATGTCAGCTGGATTTTTTGCAGTACAAATCTTCAAGACCTTAATGTCACCATCTTCAACAATGTCTCGAACAAAATAATACCTGACATTAATATGTTTCATCCTCTCATGATACATATGATCCTTAGTCAAGTGTATAACACTCTGATTATCACAATGGACAATAGTTCCTCCATGATCTATGTTGATCTCTCCAAACATGCCTCACAACCAAATAGCTTCCTTAACACTCTATATAATAGCCCAAGTATTCTGCCTCTATAGTAGAGAGCAATCGTATGCTATAAAGTAGTTTTCAACCTAATTGCACGACCTCCAAGTGTAAATATATAACCAGACAACGACCTCCACTTATCAAGAACACCAGCATAGTCTGAATTAATATACCCAATAAGGATATCACCATTCTTTCCAAACTCTAAACCAAAATCGAAAGTACCTCACAAGTATCTTAAAATACATTTCACAGCTTCCCAGTGAATTTTACTTGGACGTGATAAGTATCTACTTACCACACTAATGGCATTTGAAATATATGGACGAGTACAAATTATAGCGTACATGAGGCTACCAGCTGCACTAGAGTAGGGAACACTTGACATATACCTAACCTCCTCATCTATCTGAATAGATGATTCAACTAATAATTTGAAGTGAACAGCAAAAGGACTACTTACTGGTTTTGCATCCTTCATACCAAAACTGTATGACCCCAAATTATTAATAAATAAAATTTATTTTCCTTTATTTATTATTTTGAAATAGTAAGGGTTGATTTGATTAATGTGGATAGTTATGGGTAAAATACGCAAATATTTCGAATAAACAAGTGGTTATAAAATATTCATTATTGTCGGGAAATATTCGTTTGGTCGTGGAATATTCGTACTGTCGGAGAATATTCGTACGACGGCGCAGTCTTTTGTAGGCCCCATAACGGAAAGCGATTGGAGGAAGAAAACGACAAATATAAGTTGTTTAAAAATAATAGCGTAGTTGTTACCGTTAATACTGTTAAAATACTCGGTGGTTAAAACACAGTAACACACGGTATTGCACCAATTATTGATTCTTACGTAAAAAGGCACTACTAAATAATGGTTACAGTAATTACTGTTCAGTATTTTATTTTATTGATTTAATAATTACTGCATTGATATTTTATATTACTGTTGTTTCAATAAATTGTCATTACACAGTATTTTCTATTATCGAAGCAATAATTCATATTATCTGAATAATATTATTAGGAAACATTATTGGCAATGTTTAGAAAGTTCTGTCTAAGGAGATGTTTGGTCACCTAATTACGCGTCAGTAAGGAGAAATTTCTTATTGGAAAACCCCCTCTTTCCTGGGAACGGCCTGGTTGCCAGTACTGTGATCCTGTAATATTATTTGTAAATAATTAATTATTGATTTATATGATGAGGAAAATATTGATTTTATGTGGATATAGATGGAGAAAATTTTTAATGTGACAATTGTTGAAAATTAATATTTTATCTTTTTCTGATAAAATAATTTATTTAAATATATTATTATATTTTAATAATATAATAATGATGATATTTTACGATGAATGTGGTATATATGAGTATATGTGGAGGAGGAGTATTTTTGTTAACAAAAATATTTAAAGCATGTTTTTTGTGTCGGTGGACCCCATTTCTTGACTGAAATTTGATTATAGCCTATAAAATCGCCCGTTTGTGGATTTCGGTCAATTTCTGTTTAGAATTTGGAAAAACTTTCTTCTGTAAAGTTGTAGAGAATTGAATTTCCTATAAAAAGTCGCGAGATTCAAATTTTCTGATAAAAGGGCTATTTATTATGAATTATTGAAGTTCCGAAGCTCCGAAATAATTGATTTTTGGAAGTTTTAATTATTTTTATTATGAAAAACATTTTTCTCATTAAAGGTGGGTCTTGCATGTGATGAAAATGCTGAATTCCAGATCCTTAAAAGTGGGCGTATGAATTGTAATATTAATATTAATATTTTATTAAATTTTCTGCTTTGGTGTTCTAAGCATATTTCTATAAATAAGGTGCTTAGGTTAGAATTGAAAATCACACCAGAAACTGAAGTTTTCTCTCTCTATATTATCGAGCGTATTCTTATGAGTATTTTGAGTATACTTTGAGTATTGTTATACGGTGCAAGTTCAAGTCATAGCCTATATCCGGTGTTTCAACTAGAAGTACTGTCTTTCGAGGTAAGGGAGGTTATTTTCTTCTAAAATGATATTATTTCTTCAATATCATTATACCAGAATGTTGGTTGGAAATTTTTATCAAATTTAGAACTTTTTCATTTCGGGGTTACTATTCATGAGGTACTATTCATGAGTTACTACTCATGAGTTACTATTCATGAGTTACTATTCACGAGTTACTATTCATGAGTTACTATTCACGAGTTACTATTCACGAAACGTGATAATGTTTTTTGTGAAATTTTTATCTTTTGGTGTCGGAGTTACTATTCACGTATACGACATTATTCACGAATATGACACTATTCACCGAAAAATTAAATTTCTTCTTTTTGTCCAAAATATCTATTCTGGATACTAGCTTTGATTGTATCCATGTTTTGATCATTCTTGAATTTTACCCCACTCTGGTTATTTATGAAGTATTTTTGAATGAGAATTATTTAAAATACGAATCATTAATATTTGTTCTTTTGTTTCACTGGATTCGTTTCCTTTAAAATATTTTTCATCATCCTCATTCTTAAATGATGATATTATTGAATATCTTTGGCCTGTAGTGCAAAGATGAATGATTTCTGATGAATATCTTTGGCCTATAGTGCAAAGATGAACAGGTGTTTAGATGAACATGACCAACTGATGAATATCTTTGGCCTGTAGTGCAAAGATGAATATTTGATTCCAGATATATATTGATTGATGTTACAGGGATAAAATATCGACGATGAACTTTTAAATTCATATATAGAAGATAGTAGTTTGCATTCTCTACTTAACTCTTCTAATGAATTGTTGTTTCCGCTGCAGTTGTTGATTTAAAACTGGTTGTCTATTGTATTCTATTAGACTTTTCCCTGTTGAAGACTAACGATAATTTGTTGTATATTATCTTAGTCATAATATTCTTTACTGGGCTAGTTGAGCTCACCCTTTTCCTTTTTGTTCCATTTTTCTTCTCAGGAGGCGAGAATGTAACGAGTACTAGTCGGGGTATGGAATGAAGGTTCTAGAGAGATTTGTTTAGTAGTCCTCACCATTTTTGTAAAATAATGTATCAATAATTATGATGGGGATTTATTTGCGTGTGGATATTGTCTAGACGGCAATATCTGTATTTAAACTCACAGTTTATATGTTGTAATAATAAAGTTGTAGTTATTTCTGTACCGTGTATTTGGCGACTCAGAATGGGTTGGATGGAATGGACCTATTTTGGGGGCGTCACAGTTGGTATCAGAGCTTAGGGATATGGTCTCTGGTGGAGATCGGGGAATAGAACTAGGAGGGGAGAGATGAGTAAATCCTTCGCTAGTGTGTCCTACCTAAGCTTATTTGTTCGACGGTCATAATATAGGGATATTATGTTATACGCTAATTTGTTTAATTAACCCTTGTTTTATGGAAGTATTTAAGAATGGCTGCTGAGAACGTTAACAATGGAGTTTATGAGACGGTGGAACAACCTTTAGTCACATACCAGGAGAACGTGCAACAGGAAGGCAATACTACTCCTGTAAACAACGTTACCGAGCAAACATGAATAATGGAATGTTTAGGAACTTTTTGTAGTTCATGCAAAATCAGACAAGGGAGACTCGTGTGCAAAATACGGGTGGAAATGATGGCAACGCGTGGTCTATCACAGCTAAGCAGTTCAAGGAGTTGGGACCACCAGATTTCCATGGAAAGCCGGATCCGATCAAGGCAGAAACGTGGGTCAAGTAAATTACCAAGATATTCGATGTCTTGGGGTGCACGGAGGAACAGAAGGTTCCATTCGCCACCTTAATGTTTCGTGGTGAAGCAGATTACTGGTGGGAATCTGTGAAACGTACCCAGCCAGCCGCACTCAACATGTCTTGGGAAAGATTTCAGAAACTTTTCAATGACAAGTACTTTCCTGAAAGTACTCAACCATATGAAAGAGGTAGAGTTTATTAGACTTGAACAGAACAACATGACGGTGTCTCAGTACGAGGTGTAGTTCACAGAGTTATCCAGGTTTGCACCTCATTTAGTGGAGAATAAGGAACGTATGACGCAGATATTTTTGAGAGGTCTAAATCCCGAGATTCGTAAATACCTTATATCTCATAAATTTTCTCTGTATTCAGATGTTGTAAACAGGGCTCAGTTATTAGAGCGAGATAGTGAGTATACTCAACCGAGGGACCACAACCAGGGTCATATCGGTGACAGCAGTCATCAGAACGATGATAACCAGCGAGGAGGAAAGAATACGGACAAAGGCGGTAACCACTCAGGTGGTAATCGTGGACATAATAATAAGAGAGGTAAGTCAAGTGGAAATTTCAGAAAGAGAAGATTCAACAACGACGGGAAGACATCAGCAGCAGCACCAGCACCAGCACCAACAACAAATTCTAGGGGAGGAGAACGACCGCCAGTTAGATGTTACAAATGCGGGAAGGAGGGACATATCAGCCCAAACTGTCCACAACAATCCAATGTATGTTACAACTATGGAAAAGAAGGCCACATCGCTCGAGATTGTACTATAGCGAAACCCAGTCCAGCGGGGATGGTGACTCCAAAGGCTGTCCCGAACAAGTCAAAGTCAACGGTTTCTGGAAGAGCATTTTTCGTGACTGGTCAGAATGCGAGGAACCCGAACGAAGTTAGCACGGGTTAGTTAATTATAAATCCTTACGAAGTTTACACCTTATTAGAAACCGGTTCTACCCATTCTTTTATCTCTCCTACTTGTGCTCAACGTTTAAACTTGACTTCGGAGAAATTAGATTTTGATTTATCTGTTGAAACTCCGTTGGGTGAAACCTTCGTTACATCTACAGTTTATAAATCTTGCATGATCCAAGTTGGCACTATCACATTACCTTTTGATCTTATATCTTTAAAGATACTTGCTTTTGATGTGATTTTGGGGATTGATTGATTAACTACTCATCATGCCAAAATTGATTGCTTTCGTAAAGTTGTTAGTTTTCATATTCCTAAGCAACCTGTTATTCGAATTCAAGCAACCAAACCATTGAAGTCAAACACTTTTGTGACAACCCCAAAATAGGTCCATTCCACCCAACCCATTCTGAGTCGCCAAATACACATGGTACAGAAACAACTACAACTTTTACCACCCATAAGCTGTGAGTTTGAATACAAACATTATCATCTAGACAATATCCACATGCAAATAAATCCCCATCATAATTATTGATACATAATTTTACAAAAAAAATGGTGAGGACTACTAAACAACTCTCTCTAGAACCTTCATTCCATACCCCGACTCGTACTCGCTACATTCTCGTCTCCTGAGAAGAAAGATGGAACAACAAGGAAAAGGGTGAGCTCAACTAGCCCAGTAAAGAGTATTATGACTAAGATAATGTACAACAAATTATCCTTAGTCTTCAACAGGGAAAAATCTGATAGATTACAATAGACAACAAGTTTTAGATCAACAACTGCAGCGGAAACAACAATTCATTAGAAGAGTTAAGTAGAGAATAAAATCTACTGACATCTATGAATTTAAAAGTCCATCATCAATATTTTATCCCTGTAACATCAATCAATATATATCTCAAATCAAATCAAATATTCATCTTTGCACTACAGGCCAAAGATATTCATCAGTCGGTCATGTTCATCTAAACACCTGTTCATCTTTGCACTACGGGCCAAAGATATTCATAATAAAATCAACCATCTTTGCACTACAGGCCAAAGATATTCATAATAAAATCAACCATCTTTGCACTACAGGCCAAAGATATTCAGTAACACCATCATTTAGGACTGAGGATGATGAAAAATATTTTAAAGAAAACGAATCCAGTGAAACAAAATAACAAGTATTAAGGATTCGTACTTTAAAAAATCCGATTTCAAAAATACTTCATAAATAATCATACTGAAGTAAAATTCAAGAATGATCAAAACATGGATACAATCAAAACTAGTATCCAAAATAGATATTTTGGACAAAAAGAAGAAATTTCATTTTTCGGTGAATAGTGCCGTATACGTGAATAGTGACGTATACATGAATAGTAACTCCGACACCAAAAGATAGAAATTTCACAAAAAAACATCTTCACGCTTCGTGAATAGTACTCGTGAATAGTAACTCGTGAATAGTAACTCATGAATAATAACTCGTGAATAGTAACTCATGAATAGTAACCCCGACATGAAAAAGTTCCAAATTTGATAAAAAAGTTTCAACCAATATTTCAGCATAATGATATTGAAGAAATAATATCATTTTAGAAGAAAATAACATCCCTTACCTCGAAAGACAGCACTTCTAGTTAAAACACCGGATATAGGCTATGACTTGAACTTGCACCGTATAGCAATACTCAAAGTATACTCAAAATACTCACAAGAATACGCTCGATAATATAGAGAGAGAAAACTTCAGTTTCTGGTGTGATTTTCAATTCTAACCTAAGCACCTATTTATAGGAAATTGCTTAGAACACCAAAGCAGAAAATTTAATAAAATATTATATATTTTTTAAAAATTCTACGCCCACTCTTTCAGATCTGATTTCAGCAACATGACATGTTTTTAATGAGGCTAACCAACACAAAAACGTTTTTGTTAATTAAAACAATTAAAACTTCCAAAAATCAATTATTTCGGAACTCCAAAACTTCAATAATTCATAATAAATAGCTCTTTTGTCAGAAAATTCGAATCTCGCGAGTTTTTATAGGAAATTCAATTCTCTACAACTTTGCAGAAGGAAGTTTTTCCAAATTCCAAACAGAAATTGACCGAAATCCACAAACGAGCGATTTTACAGGCTATAATCAAATTTCAGTCAATAAATAGGGTCCACCGACACATAAAATATGCTTTAAATATTTTTGGTAACAAAAATACTCTTTCTCCTCATAAACTCATATATCCAACATTCATTATAAAAATATCACCGTTAATATATTATTAAAATAATATATTTAAATGAATTATTTTATCAGAAAAAGATAAAATATTAATTTTCAATAATTGTCACAATAAAAATTTTCTCCATCTATATCCACATAAAATCAATATTTTTCTCATCATATAAATCAATAATTAATTATTCACAAATAATATTACAGAATCACAGTACTAGCAACCAGGCCGTTCCCAGGAAAGAGGGGGCTTTCCAATAAGAATTTCTCCTTACTGGCGCGCAATTAGGTGACCAAACCTCTCCTTAGACAGAACTTTCTAGACATTGCCAATAATGTTATCAAATAATATTATTCAGATAATATGAATTATTGTTTCGATAATGGAAAATACTGTGTAGTGACAATTATTGAAACAACAGTAATATAAAATATCAATGCAGCAATTATTGAATCAATAAAATAAAATAATGAACAGTAATTACTGTAACCATTATTGAGTAGTGCCTTCTTACGTAAGAATCAATAATTGGTGCAATACCGTGTGCTACTGTTCAACAACGCGTATTACTTTACTTTACCCACCGGGTATTCCAACAGTGTTAACGGTAACAACTATGCCGTTATTTATAAACAACTTATATTTGTCATTTTCTTCATCCAATCGCTTTCCGTTATGGGACCCACAAAAGACTGCGCCGTCGTACGAATATTCCCCGACAGCAAGAATATTCCACGACCAAACGAATATTCCACGACAACAATGAATATTTTATCACCATTTGCTTATTTAAAATATTTGCGCATTTTACCCATAACTAACAACATTAATCAAATTCACCCTTACTATTTCAAAATAATAATTAAAGGAAATTCCTTTTTATTTAAAATTTTTTCGGGGTCTTACAACTTTCATATCAAGCCATAAAGTCATTCGTTTATTGAAAAATGGATGTCAAGTTTTCTTAGCCCATGTTATGGACTTAAACAAAAATACGTCAGATTTGAATGATATTTCTATTGTTAGTAAATTTCCTGATGTATTTCCTGAAGAATTTCTTGGCCTACTCCCAGAGCGTGATATTGAATTTGTATCGACTTTAAATCCTGTACAAAACCCATTTCTAAAATCTCATATCGAATGGCTCCTATTGAACTTCAGGAGTTTAAAACCCAACCATAGAAGTTGATACCCGAGCCTCTATCTTATGACTTCCTTTGTGGAATGCACCGAAGTCAGACTCTCCGTAGGGGACAATATTCGTGCGATAGTAAACTGATAGGTGTCATTGTAACGTGCTATCCAAGGTTGGGATATGAGTCACAGTTGAGAACAACCTAAGTCGGTAATCGAAATACGTAGCTTTATAGGCTTAGTTGGTTATTATCGGAGATTCGTTGAAGGATATTCTTGAATCGTTATTCCATTAACGCAACTGACTCGTAGAGATACAAAGTTCGAATAGAGCAAGAAATGTAGGAAGAGCTTCGAAGAACTCAAGAGGAGACACATTTCAGCACATGTTCTGACCATGCCATCCTGGAAAAGCGAACGTGGTAACTGACGTGTTGAGTAGAAGATCGTAAACAAGTACGAGTACGATATTGTGAAAGACTCATTTCGTATAATTTACAAATAATAGAGATGGAGATGAAAACTCTAGGTACCCACGTGATGATATACGAGTATAATCGACTTTAATCGCTAAAGTTAAAGCTGTTCAAGCTACACACTGGAGCTGATGAAATTGAAGAAGGAGGTGCAAGAAGTTGTTATTTCAAAAGCGAGAATCGGTGAGGTGAAGAAAGATCAAACCTTCGATTTATTAATCCATTTGAAGTTCTAGATCGAATAGGAACTGTGGCCTATAGACTCGTTTTACCGCCAAGTATGACGCGTGTTCATAACGTTTTTCACGTATCGATATTACGTAAATATGTGGACGACCCGAACCACGTCATTGAGTTAGAACCGGATGAGATAGCCGAAGACTTAACGTACGAGGAGGTACCTGTCAAGATCTTGGATAAGAAAGAACATGTCCTATGTACCGAGGTTATATCATAAGTTAAAGTTTTGTGGAGAAGCCATGCTATTGAGGAAATGACCTGGGAGTTGGAAACGGAAATGAAAGCGAGGTATTCTCATCTTTTCGAAACACCAGGTACGTACGTTAATTTCGAGGACGAAATTTTATAAGGAGAGGAGGTTGTAAGACCCCAAATTATTAATAAATGAAATTTATTTTCCTCTATTTATTATTTTGAAATAGTAAGGGTTGATTTGATTAATGTGGATAGTTATGGGTAAAATACGCAAATATTTCGAATAAACAAGTGGTTATAAAATATTCATTATTGTCGGGGAATATTCGTTTGGTCGTGGAATATTCGTACTGTCGGGGAATATTTGTACGACGACGCAGTCTTTTGTGGGCCCCATAATGGAAATCGATTGGAGGAAGAAAATGACAAATATAAGTTGTTTAAAAATAACGGCGTAGTTGTTACCGTTAATACTGTTAAAATACTCGGTGGTTAAAACACAGTAGTACACGGTATTGCACCAATTATTGATTCTTACGTAAGAAGGAACTACTCAATAATGGTTACAGTAATTACTGTTCAGTATTTTATTTTATTGATTCAAAAATTGTTGCATTGATATTTTATATTACTGTTGTTTCAATAAATTGTCATTACACAGTATTTTTCATTATCGAAGCAATAATTCATATTATCTGAATAATATTATTAGAAAACATTATTGGCAATGTTTAGAAAGTTCTGTCTAAGGAGATGTTTGGTCACCTAATTGCGCGTCAGTAAGGAGAAATTCTTATTGGAAAACCCCCTCTTTCTTGGGAACGGCCTGGTTGCTAGTACTGTGATTCTGTAATATTATTTGTAAATAATTAATTATTGATTTATATGATGAGGAAAATATTGATTTTATGTGGATATAGATGGAGAAAATTTTTAATGTGACAATTGTTAAAAATTAATATTTTATCTTTTTCTGATAAAATAATTTATTTAAATATATTATTATATTTTAATAATATAATAATGATGATATTTTACGATGAATGTGGTATATATGAGTATATGTGGAGGAGGAGTATTTTTGTTACCAAAAATATTTAAAGCACGTTTTATGTGTCGGTGGATCCCATTTCTTGACTGAAATTTGATTATAGCCTATAAAATCGTCCGTTTG
Organism: Panax japonicus; assembly: GCA_020205505.1. Classification (NCBI taxonomy): domain Eukaryota; kingdom Viridiplantae; phylum Streptophyta; class Magnoliopsida; order Apiales; family Araliaceae; genus Panax; species Panax japonicus. Next base: position 54,037,360 of record CM035109.1, read on the forward strand.
TGGATTTCGGTCAATTTTTGTTTAGAATTTGGAAAAACTTTCTTCTGCAAAGTTGTAGAGAATTGAATTTCCTATAAAAATTCGCAAGATTCAAATTTTATGATAAAAGGGCTATTTATTATGAATTATTGAAGTTCTGAAACTCCGAAATAATTGATTTTTGGAAGTTTTAATTATTTTTATTATGAAAAACATTTTTCTCATTAAAGGTGTGTCTTTCATGTGATGAAAATGCTGAATTCCAGATCCTTAAAAGTGGGCGTAGGAATTGTAATATTAATATTAATATTTTATTAAATTTTCCTGCTTTGGTGTTCTAAGCATTTTCTTATAAATAGGGTGCTTAGGTTAGAATTGAAAATCACACCAGAAACTGAAGTTTTCTCTCTCTATATTATCGAGCGTATTCTTATGAGTATTTTGAGTATACTTTGAGTATTGTTATACGGTGCAAGTTCAAGTCATAGCCTATATCCGGTGTTTCAACTAGAAGTACTGTCTTTCGAGGTAAGGGAGGTTATTTTCTTCTAAAATGATATTATTTCTTCAATATCATTATGCCAGAATGTTGGTTGGAAATTTTTATCAAATTTGGAACTTTTTCATTTCGGGGTTACTATTCATGAATTACTATTCACGAGTTACTATTCATGAGTTACTATTAATGAGTTACTATTCACGAGTTACTATTCATGAGTTACTTATTCACGAGTTACTATTCATGAAAATGATGTTTTTTGTGAAATTTTTATCTTTTTGTGTCGGAATTACTATTCACATATACGACACTATTCACTAATATGGCACTATTCACCGAAAAATGAAATTTCTTCTTTTTGTCCAAAATATCTATTCTGGATACTAGCTTTGATTGTATCCATGTTTTGATCATTCTTGAATTTTACCCCACTCTGGTTATTTATGAAGTATTTTTGAATGAGAATTATTTAAAATACGAATCCTTAATATTTGTTCTTTTGTTTCACTGAATTCGTTTCCTTTAAAATATTTTTCATCATCCTCAGTCTTAAATGATGATATTATTGAATATCTTTGGCCTGTAGTGCAAAGATGAATGATTTCTAATGAATATCTTTGGCCTGTAGTGCAAAGATGAACAGGTGTTTAGATGAACATGACCAACTGATGAATATCTTTGGCCTGTAGTGCAAAGATGAATATTTGATTCCAGATATATATTGATTGATGTTACAGGGATAAAATATCGACGATGAACTTTTAAATTCATATATAGAAGATAGTAATTTGCATTCTCTACTTAACTCTTCTAATGAATTGTTGTTTCCGCTACAGTTGTTGATTTAAAACTGGTTGTCTGTTGTATTCTATTAGACTTTTCCCTGTTGAAAACTAATGATAATTTGTTGTATATTATCTTAGTCATAATATTCTTTACTGGGCTAGTTGAGCTCACCCTTTTCCTTTTTGTTCCATTTTTCTTCTCAGGAGGCGAGAATGTAGTGAGTAGTAGTCGGGGTATGGAATGAAGGTTCTAGAGAGATTTGTTTAGTAGTCCTCACCATTTTTGTAAAATAATGTATCAATAATTATGATGGGGATTTATTTGCGTGTGGATATTGTCTAGATGGCAATATCTGTATTTAAACTTACAGTTTATATGTTGTAATAATAAAGTTGTAATTATTTTTGTACCGTGTATTTGGCGACTCAGAATGGGTTGGATGGAATGGACTTATTTTGGGGGCGTCATAAAAACGATCTAACACCTTCACGATATAGTCTTTATAAGATAAGTACAATTTCTTAATTATGCGATCTTGTTGAATCTTCATGCCAAGAATCTTCTTAACAACCCCTAAATCTTTCATCTCAAACACAGTGCTCAACTGTGATTTCAGTTTACTAATCTCTGAACTACCTTTTTGTTGCAATCAATATATCATCAATATAAAGCAACAAATAAATAAATGATTCATCCTAAAGTTTCTTGAAGTATACACAACTATCATATTGACTCGTGTTATATTCGATAACACCTGTAAATAAGTTAAATTGTTTATACCACTGCCTGAGAGATTGCTTTAAACCATATAAGGACTTTTTCAACAAGCAAATGTTGTGACGCCCCCAAAATAGTTTCACACAACCCATTTTGAGTCACCAAAATACATGGTACATAATCCAAATACAAATTTCAATTATAAAACTGTTGTGCAAAATACGACAACACACAAGTTATGAATTTGAATACAAATATTGCACCGTACAAAATTAAGTCTTCATTACAATTATCGTCACACTACTTTACAACATAATGAAGACTGTTATAGTGACTATCTTGGACCGTCACTCCATTTCCCAATTAGTCTCAGCTATATTCTCATTTCCTGAATAGAACAATAAAAGAAAAGGGTGAGCTCAACTATCCCAATAAAGAATATTATGACTAAGAAAATGTAGAATAAATTATCCTTAGTCCTCAACAGGGAAAAATCTGATAGAATACAATAGACAACAAGTTTTAGATCAACAACTGCAACGAAAATATCAATCCATTAGAAGAGTCAAGTAGAGCATGATGTCTACTATTTTCTATGATTTAAAAGTTCATCATCAATATTTTATCTCTGTAATACCAATCAATAATTATTTTCAATCGACGAATTATCTATGCACTATAAGCCAAAGATAATCGTTTGCATCACTAGTGGTCATGATCATACCAAACACCTGTCCATCTTTGCACTACGGGCCAAAGAGAACTTTCATCATAAATCTTTGTATGTAACATTAAAGGTCATGATTATACCAATACACAATTCCTGGTCATAATTATACCAATCAACGGTCTGTCTATGCACTACGAGCCTAAGATGACTTTCCATTACAAATTGAAGTATGAGGATGATGACAATGATATAAAGAATGAATCAAGTGAGATCAATGATAAATATTAAAGATTTATAATGCAATTTATTCAGAGTTTAAGAATGTCTAAATTGTCAACATGATATATAACTAATTGTGGAATAAAATTCAAGAATGATATTCATGTATCAAAAATAACTTGGACAGAAAAAAACTAATTTTGTCGTGAATAGTACCCTGAATAAAAATATTAAAATTTAATAAGAAAGTTCAGAACAATATTCCAATGAAATGATATTAGATGAAGCACAAACTATTAAGGATATTATACTAATTACAAGAATTTTCACCATTTAACAATAAGGTTATGGAAATAAATAATAAATTTGTACTATAAATGGAGAAAAATATGAAAGAAAACGATATCCCTTGACGAGTACAAAAGAAATAATATCTCATACGAGTATGAAAGAATATACTAAACTGCAAATGAATTTTCACCCGTCATGCGGTAATCAGCGTATACAAATCATTTCCACAGTTTAATAAAGAATGAATACGAAGGGTTATTCACCAGGCATGTGGTAGTCCGCGTAGACATGTTATTCTCACAAATTAATAAGGAATAGAATGACAACCCTTATGAGTATGAAGAAAATAACATCATTTACCTTAGTAAGAGACTAAATCTGAATGGTATAGCAAAGATATTCTTGAGAAAATCTTGCACTATTAACTACAGTCAAAGTATTCTTATACTAGAAAGAAATACACACAATATTATAGAAGAAGAATTCTCAGATTCTGGTGTAATTTTTATATCCTAACTAAGCAACCTATTTATAGGAGAATGACATGTCACTATTTAATCACGGATGAACAATTGAATTTCGGACGAATTCAAGTGCGAAAATTTTGATTTTTACTATTCATCATTGTTCAATAAAATATTCTAATAAAACAAAAATATTATATATATTATAATATTTTCTTATTATATTCTAATAAAACAAATAACTTTATATATTTATTATAAAAAATATCTATTTTATATAAAAAGTTTTATGTTTTATTACTATTATAATAATAATAAAACAAAACTGAGACAACTTTCTACCGGCGATTTTGAAAAATGAGTAAGTGGGGGTCCATGTAATAAGTCAAACTTACAACAAATGCTTCATGACAAACCCCTCTATTTATATCAAAAATTGAATAAATATCTACCATAAATCACTTATCTTCAATCAACACATTTTTAATCTTTCAACAATTATTCATCATTAATATTATAACTCACAATATTGACAACCAGATCATTCCCACGAAAGAGGGGGCTTTCTGATAAGGATTTCTCCTTATTGGCGTGCAATTAAATAACCTAAACCCTTTCTTCGACAGAACTTTCTAGAAACTATCAATAATACAAATAATAATATAAAAAATTATGTCGTCTCAATTATTGATTTAATATTATAAAATATTCTGCAGATGATACTGTGACAATAATTGAATCAATAATATGAGATACTATGAAGCAATTATTATTACAATTATTGAATGAAGTTGAGTTACTTCTTACGTAAGCATCAATAATCAGAGATATTGTGCAATACCGTGTGCTACTGTGCAATACAGCGTACCACTGTGGAACAATGTGTATTATTATACTTTTACCACCGGGTAATTTAATAGTTTAACGGTAAAAGTCTTGCCTTTATTTTATAAAAAGGTTATTTTTGTCGCTTTCTATATCCGACAGTTATTCCGTTGTGGGGTCCACCAATGATTGCGCCGTCGTACGAATATTCCCCAACAAAAATAATATTTCCCGACCGAACTAATATTTTATGACAACTTGCTTGCTTTGTAAAATTTGCACATATCACCCAGAACTATAGCATTATATCAAATCAACACCTTACTATTCAAAATAATATTTAGAGAAAATTAAATCTTTATTCATAAAAAGTTGGGGTCTTACAAATGTGGTCTTCCTTTCCTTGAATATGAAATCCGTGAGGTTAACACATATAAATCTTTTCGTCAAGTTCAGCATGCAAGAAAGTTGTTTTCACATCAATTTTTTCCAACTATAAATCATGCATAGCAACCAAACCAAGTAATACTCAAATAGAGTTATGTTTCACAACTGGTGAAAACACATCATTGAAGTCAATTCCCCCGACTTGACTAAATCCCTTAGCTACTAGTCGAGCCTTGTATTTAGCGTCTTCAACTCCTAGGATGCCTTCTTTTTTCTTAAATATTCATTTGTAACCCAAAATTTTCTTACCATTAGGTGGTTTCACAAGCTCCCAAGTCTGCTGTTTCTGAAGAGATTTCATCTCCTCATTCATAGCAAACAACCACTTTTCTGAATCATTCGAGGAAACAGCATCTTTATAAGCCACATGGTTATTATACTCAACTGCCTCGACAGCTGACAAGCATAAACAACATAATTTGAATACACATATCTCTATGGTGGTCGCACTGTCCTCTTTACCCTATCTCTAGTGAGACTATACTAATTGTCCACACGTTCTTCCTCTAGAACTATATTTTTATCTACAGTAATAGTAGTAGGCACATGATTTAAACTCTGATGTGATTTATAAACCTAAGAAGAAGACTTCAAGCTCCATCCTAATTTTTTACCAACACTATCAAAACTATCAATATAAGGAAAAAAGGATTCATCTTTGCTAATGATGACTTTTACTGACTCATCAAAAGGAACATCTTTTCTAATGATGACTTTTGCTGACTTCTGATCAGCAAACCAAAGTCTATAACCCTTCACACCAGAACCATAATTAACCAAGAAAGATGCATTTCTTGGCTTTAGGTTCGAGTTTTCCCTCATTCATATGGCATATGCAGGACAACCAAATACCCTAAGAGATGAATAATTTGCAAGACTGCCTGACCAAACCTCTTCAAGGGTCTTACATTCTATAGTTGTGCAAAGAGAACGATTCACCAAAAAAGAAGTTATGTTCACTGCTTTTGCCCAGAAGTCCTTGCCTAAACCTGCATTTAATAACATGCACCCGGCCTTCTCTCTCAAGATTATGTTCATTCGTTTGTAACTTAATTCTGTTGCAGTCTCTTTACAACTATACAGTGTTTAACAATTCCTTCATTCTTGCAGAACTCCTTGAATTCAACCTCACAAAAAACTCAAGGTCATTATCTGATCTGAACCTCTTAACCTGCATTCTTGTCTTCTTAACCAAAATCTTCCACTGTTTGAAAGTCACAAAAATGTCATTCTTATGTTTTAAGAAGTAAACCCAAACCTTCCTGGAATAATCATCAATAAAGGTTAGCATATAATGTACACCTCTACCTTTGGAAGGAACCCGTGAAGGGCCTCAACGATCTGAATAAATATAGTCCAAAGTCACCTTTGTTTTTTGAACCGTTGTCTTAAAACTAACTCATTTCTGCTTCCCCGAGACATAATGCTCATAGAATTACAATTTTCTTATTTTCTGTCCAAACAAAAGACATCTCTTACTTAAAGCATTCATGCCTCTTTCACTCATATGGTCTAACCTCATATGCCACAACCTGGTGGTGTTATCTGCAGTAACTGAAGAACAAATTACATATGAATTTTTAGTTTTAGAACCTTCTAACTTATATAAAGTGTCGACCTTGATTCCTTTCATTAACACAAGAGAGCCTCGACTAATCATCATAACTCCACTTTTAGTTGTGTACTTACACCCATTTTCATCTAGTGTACCCAAAGATATGAGATTCTTCTTCAAACCTAGAAAATGTCTAACATTTGATAATTTCTTGATTATACTATCACGCATCTTAATTTTAATTGTACCAATGTCAATTACTTTACATTAGAAATTATTTCCCATCAAAACAATTCCACCATCAAATGGTTCATATGTAGAGAACCAATCACGAGTAAGACACATATGATAAGAACACCCAGAATCCAATCACTTCTAAGTTTTTCTCTGTCATCGGCTATTAACACAAGATCGTCACTATCCTTAGCAGTTGTAAGACCCCAAATTTTTATAAATAAAATTGAATTTCCTCTAATTATTATTTTGAATAATAAGGTGTTAATTTGATATAATACTTTGGTTATGGGTGAAATATGAAGATTTTGTAAAATAAGCAAGTGGTTATAAAATATTCATTGTTGTCGGGGAATATTCGATTGGTCGTGAAATATTCTTGTTGTCGGGGAATATTCGTACGACGACGCAACGATTTGTGGGCCACATAACGGAAAATGGTTAGATAAAAAAAATGACAAGTTTGTGTTTTTACAAATAACGGCGTAATTGTTATCGTTAATACTGTTGGAATACCCGGTGGTTAAAATACAGTAATACGCGTGGTTGCACAGTAGCACACGGTATTACACAGTATTTTTAAATTATTGATTCTTACGTAAGAAGGCACTACTCAATAATTGTTACAGTAATTCATGTTCAATATTTTATTTTATTGATTCAATAATTGCTACGTTGATATTTTATATTATTGTTGTTTCAATAATTGTCACTGCACAGTATTTCCCATTATCAGATTAATAATTCATATTATTTAAATAATATTATTAGATAGCATTATTGACAATGTCTAAGGAAGTTCTGTCTAGGAAAGGGATTTGGTCACCTAATTGAGCGCCAATAAGGAGAAATCCTTATCGGAAAGCAACATATTTCCTAGGAACGACCTGGTTGTCATAATTGTGATTCTGTAATATTATTTATGAATAATTAATTATTAATTTATATGTTAAGGAAATATTTATTTTTATGTGGATATAAATGAAGGAATTAATGTTAAGGTATTTTATCAGTATTTTGTCAGAATAGAGGTGTTAAAAATTATCCGTATGTGGATTTCGGACATTTTCTGATTGGAATTTGGAAAAACTTTCTTCTACAAAGTTGTAGAGAATTAAATTTCCTATGGATTAGACAGGAGATTAGAATTGTTACGATAAATGAGCCCCACTGGTGGTGGCTGAATTTTGGTCCAAGAGGTGTGCGTAGAAAATTTTTGAAAAAATATTATTTTATTAATTTAGTCTGCTTTGGCATTCTAACATTTTCTTATAAATAGGATGCTTATTTAGAATTGAACATCACACCAGAATCATAAGTTTTCTCTCTATATTATCGAGCGTATTTTCTGAGTATTTAGATAATTATTTGAGAGTTGCTATTCAATGCAAGTTTTCTTCAGCACTATATCCGATATTCCAATCAGAAGTATTGTTCTTTTGAGGTAAGGGATGTTATTTTATTCGTAAATAATATTATTTCATTCAATATCATTATACCAAAATACTGGTATCAATTTTTTACCTTTTTATGTCGAGGTTACTATTCACATATATTGTACTATTCACGTATACGGCACTATTGATCACGAGTATGGTACTATTCACGAAGTAAAATTTTTCTTATGGAATTTCTACCTTTTCGTGTGGGGTTACTATTCACGTATACGACACTTTTCACAGAAAAAAGAAATTTTCTCTTCTTTGTCCAAGATGTCTATTATGGTTACTAACTTTGATTTTATCCATGTTTTTATCTTCATTCTTGAATTTTACACCACTATGATTTATTACGGAGTATTTTTGAACTTGGATTATTTAAAGTACGAATCCCTAACTTTTGTTCTTTTACCTCATTGGATTTGTTTCTTTAAAATATTTTTCATCATCCTCAATTCTAAATGGTGATATAACTGAATATCTTTGGCCTGTAGTGCAAAGATGAATGATTATCTGATGAATATATTTGGCCCGTAGTGCAAAGATAGACAGGTGTTGAGATGAACATGACCAACTGGTGATACAAATGAATATCTTTGGCCTATTGTGAAAAGATGAATATTTGATTCAAGATGTATATTGATTGATGTTACAGAGATAAAATATTGATGATGGCTTTTAAATTCATAGATGATAGTTTATTTCATTCTCTACTTAACTACTATAATGAATTATTATTTTCACTGCGAATATTGATTTAAAACTGGTTGTCCATTATATTTTATCTGATTTATTGAAGGCTAATGATAATTTGTTGTACATTATATTAGTCATAATATTCTTTATTCGGCTAGTTGAGCTCACCCTTTTCTTTTTTGTTCCATTTTTCTTCTCAGGAGGCGAGAATATAGCGGGAACTAGTCGGGGTGTGGAGTGATGTTTCCAGTCAGTTGTTTTAACAGTCCTCACTATTTTGTAAAATAGTGTTTCAATAATTGTAATGAGGACTTATTTGAGTTTGAATACTGTCTAGAAGATAATATTTGTATTTAAAGTCACAACATATATGTTGTCGTATTTTGCACTACAATTGTAATAATAAAGTTGTTTTCTGTACCATGTATTTGGCGACTCAGAATGGGTGATGTATACCTTTTTTGGGGGTATCACAGCAACATTATCCTGAGCAGTCATTCTTTCCCCTTGATTCTGCTGATTCTACACATTCTTTCCATTATTAATCTGACCATGATTGTCTCTTCACTATTCTTTTTTTTTCAACTTCGAATAATTATGCTTTATATTCCCTTTTTGCATGACAATAGTTACAACTGAAATTCTTATTCTTAGATTTCAATCTATGTGTACTGCCACTTTTTGAACTTCTCTCAACTGACCTCCCTTTGAAAAATAACCCAACACCTTTATCATCATTTTTTCCAAAAGTCATCTTAGAATCTAATTTTTGTTTACTCATAAGATTCGTCTTAACATCCTCAATTGAGATGTCTCTGCCATATAACGTAGTGTCTCTAAAGTGCTTATATAAAGGAGGTAATGAGATTAACAACAATAGGACTTGATCTTCATCATCAATCTTAACATCAATAATCTGCAACTCAGTTACAATTGAATTAAAATCAGTGATATGAGTTTTGATTTGAGTACCTTCTGACATATGCAAGGTGTAAAGATGTTTAAGTCTCAATCTATTGGTGATGGATTTCGTCAAATAGAGAGACTACAATTTATTCCACAAATCAACAGCTATAGTTTTCGTTAACATCTCCTACAACACATCATTCGAAAGGCACAACTGAATTACCGAAAGTGCTTAATTATCCGTAGTTTCCCATTCAAACTCAAACATCTCGCTACCTTTCTTCTTTTTCGAATCTGTATCAGACATATATACAGGCTTCACTGGCTTCCCTACAATGGTTTTCTTCAAGCCTTGCTGAGTAAGAACAACCTTCATTTGGACTTGCCAAAGACTGAAACTAATATTCCCATCGAATTTATCAATATCAAATTTCGTTGATGAAGTCGAACTAAACACCATAGTATGGATCAATAATAACCTGGCTTTGATACCAGTTTGTTACAAAAAAAATCAACGCAGAAAGATAAAGACAATAACACAAAGTTCAACGTGGAAGCCCAAATCAGGAAAAAATCACGGAGAAGGCAGACGAAATTCATTAAATAAATATCTGAATAGTACAAGATAAAGAGATAAAACTATAATAATTCTTAGAATGTTTCTGAATGAATCTGAATATCTCTTGTGACGTCCCCAAAATAAGTATACATAACCCATTTTGATTAGCCAAATACATGGTACATAATTCAAATTTAATTATACAACTGTCATATAAAATACGACAAAATATAAGTTGAGAGTTTTAACACGTATATTGTCTCCTAGATAATATCCAAACTCAAATGGAGTCCTCATTACAATTATTATCACACGATTTTATAAAATAGTGAGGACTACTACAGCCACCATCTCGGACAGTCACTCCATTCCCCGACTAGTTCCAGCTATGTTCTCATTTCCTGAAGAGAACAACGAAAGTAAAGGGTGAGCTCAACTAGCCCAGTAAAGAATATTATGACTAAGATAATGCAAAATAAGTTATCGTTATCCTTCAACGATGTAAAATTGATAGAATATAATAGACAACAAGTTTAATTGCAGCGGAACAAGTAATGCATTAGAAGAGTCAAGTAGAGCATGATATCTACTATCTTCTATGATTTAAAAGTTTATCATCAATATTTTATCGATGTAGCACAACTCAATAAATACTCCACATCATCGAATTATCCATGCACTACGGGCCAATGATATTCGTTAGTATCACATCCACGAATTATCCATGCACTACGGGCCAAGTGTAAGACCCCAACTTTTTATAAATAAAATCAAATTTCCTCTATTTATTATTTTGAATAATAAAGTGTTAATTTGATATAATACTTTGGTTATGAGTGAAATGTGCAAATTTTGCAAAATAAGCAAGTGGTTATATAAAATTCATTTTGTCGGGGAATATTTGTTTGGTCGTGGAATATTTTTGCTGTCGGGAAATATTCGTATGACGGCACAACCATTTGTGGGCCCCATAACGGATAACTGTCGGATGAAGAAAATGACAATTTTGAATTTTTATAAATAACGGCGTAATGGTTACCGTTAACACTGTTGGAATACCCGGTGGTTAAAATACAGTAATACGTGTGGTTGCACAGTATTGCACAGTATTTTTGAATTATTGATTCTTACGTAAGAAGGCACTACTTAATAATTGTTACAGTAATTATTGTTCAATATTTTATTTTATTGATTCAATAATTGATGCGTTGATATTTTATATTATTGTTGTTCAATAATTGTCACTGCACAATATCTCCATTATCAGATCAATAATTCATATTATTTGAATAATATTATTAGATAGCATTATTGACAATGTCTAAGGAAGTTCTGTCTAGGAAAGGGTTTTGGTCACCTAATTGCGCGCCAATAAAGAGAAATCCTTATCGGAAAGCCCCCTCTTTCCTGGGAACGACCGGTTGTCATAATTATGATTCTGTAATATTATTTATTAATAATTAATTATTAATTTATATGATAAGGAAATATTTATTTTATGTGGATATAAATGATGGATATATTTATTATAGTTATAAATGAAGGAATAAATGCTGAGGTATTTTATTAGTATTTTTTTCGGAATAGGGGTGTTGAAAATCGTTCGTATGTGGATTTCGGGCATTTTTCATTTGGTATTTGAAAAAACTTAAAGCTACAAAGTTGTAGAGAATTTAATTTCCTATGGAATGGACATAAAATTCGTATTTTTTTTAATAAAAGGGCTATTTATTATGATTTATTGATGTTTCGGAAATTAAATATTTTTATTAAAATTATGGGTGGGACCCACTTTTGTTTTTTATGAAAACATGTGCTGAATTATTTTTTCAAAGTGGGCTGTTGATTTTCAAAGTGGCAGGCGTAGGAAGAAAATAATTATATTAATATTTTATTATTTAGTCTCCTTTGGCGTTCTAGCATTTTTCTATAAATAGGGTGATTAGTTAGAATTGAAAATCACACCAGAAACAAGTTTTCTCTCTTTCTCTCTCTATATTATCGAGCGTATTTTGTGAGTATTTAGATACTTTGTGAGTTGCTATTCAGTGCAAGTTTCCTTCAGCCTTATATGATATTCCAATCAGAAGTACTGTTATTTTGAGGTAAGAGATGTTATTTTCTTCCTAATGATGTTTTTCTTTCAATATTATTATACCGAAATATTGGTATGGATTTTATTGTGGAATTTCAATCTTTTTGCGTCGGGGTTACTAGTCACGTATACGGCACTATTCACCGAAAAATGAAATTTTCTCCTTTTTGTCTAAGATGTCTATTATGGTTACTATCTTTGATTGCATCCATGTTTTAATCTTTATTTTTAAATTCTACTTCACAATTAGTTATTATGAAGTATTATTGAACTTGGATAAACTGTAATACGAATACATAATATTTGTCCTTTTGTCTCACTGGATTCATTTTCTTTAAGATATTTTTCATCATCCGCAATCCTAAATGATGATATTACTGAATATCTTTGGCCTGTAGTGCAAAGATGAATGATTACCTAATGAATATCTTTGGCCCGTAATGTAAAGATGAACAGGTATTGAGATGAACATGACCAATTGGTGATACAAATGAATATCTTTGGTCTGTAGTGTAAAGATGAATATTTGATTTAAGATGTATATTGATTGATGTTACAGGGATAAAATATTGATGATAGACTTTTAAATCTTAGAAGATAGTAGAATTCATTCTCTACTTGACTCTTCTAATGAATTGTTGTTTCCACTGCAGTTATTGATCTAAAACTTGTTATCTATTATATTCTATCAGATTTTTCCCTGTTGAAAACTAATGATAATTTGTCGTATCTTATCTTAGTCATAATATTCTTTACTGGGCTAGTTGAGCTCACCATTTTCCTTTTTGTTCCATTGTTCTTCTCAGGAGGTGAGAACATAGCAAGAACTAGCCGGGGTATAGAGTGATGGTTCAGGATAGTTGTTTTAGTAGTCCTCACAATTTTGTAAAATAGTATATCAATAATTGTAATGAGGACTCTTTTTGAGTTTGTATACTGTCTATTAGACAATATTTGTATTCAAACTCACATTATATGTGTTGTCGTATTTTGCACGACAATTGTATTACTGAGGTTGTATTTGTTTCTGTACCATGTATTTGGCGACTCAGAATGGGTGATGTATACTTATTTTGGGGGCGTCACACCAAGGATATTCCTTATAATCACCAATGGTCATGATCATGCCAACAACTGTCCATCAATGCACTACGGGCCAATAAGGACTTTTACCAAATCATTGATAACATTACAGGTCATGATTATATCGATACATAATTCTCGGTCATCATACCAATCAACAGTCCAACTATGCATTATGGGCCAAAGATAAATTTTATCACAATTTAAGCATGAGGATGATGACAATAATACAAGAATTCAATTAAGTGAGAGCAAGGATAAATTTTAAAGATTTATAATTCAATTTATCCAGAGTTCAAGAAAGTCCAAATTGTCAACATGATAACTACATTGTTGAGTAAAATTCAAGAATAATATTCATGTATCGAAAATAATTTGGACAGAAAAAAAATCAATTTTTATCATGAATAGTACCCCAGGTGACTAGTACCCGAGTGAATAGTATCCCGTGAATAACTTATATATATATATATAAGTAATAAAATAAAACTGAGATAACTTTCTACCGACGATTTTGAAAAAATAAGTAAGTGGATGTCCATGTAATAAGCCAAATTTACAGCAAATACTTCATAAAAAATCCATTTATTTATCTCAATTCACTTGGCTTCACTAAATACATTTTTAATAACATTTATTCACCATTAATATTATAACTCACAATATTAACAACCAGATCATTTCTAAGAAGAGGGGGATTTCTGATAAGGACTTCTCCTTATTGGCGCGCAATTAGGTGACTAAACCCTTTTCCTCGACAGAACTTTCTAGACATTATCAATAATGCAAATAATAATATGAATAACTTTGTCGTCTCAATTATTGATTTAATAATATAAAATATTGTGACAATAATTGAATCTATAATGTGAGATAGTATGCAGCAATTACTGTGACAATAATTGAATAAAACTAAGTCACTTCTCCCGTAAGCATTAATAATCAACGATATTGTATAATATCGTGTGTTATTATGCAACCACACGTATTATTGTACTTTTATCACTGGATAATTCAACAGTTAATGGTAAAAGTTTTGCCGTTATTTTTATAAAAAGTTATTCTGTCGTTTTTTAACTCCGACAATAATTCCGTTGTGGAGTCCACCAATTATTGTGCCGTCATACGAAATATTCCCTGATAAAATGAATATTCATCGACCAAACGAATATTTTATGACAACTTGCTTACTTTGTAAAATTTGTAAATATTACCAATAACTATAACATTATAACAAATCCACACCTTATTATTCAAAAGGATATTTAGAGAAAATTAAATTTTTATTCATAAAAGTTGGGGTCTTACATATCTTCTCCAAAATTCTAGCACCTATATTTATAGGTCATAGGAAATTTCATAACCAAATAGGATAAGAAATACCAAATTGAGTATAACTTGGAAAGATAATTTTCCTAAACCAAAACGGACTTTAGGTAATACTTAAATCTAAATCCAATAAGGATTCATGTCATACCTAACAAAATATTAAGGCTTGGTTCATAAAATTTATCGAATATGAAATAAGATTTGATTGAGATTCGTTTATCTACCGAGTCAAGTACGATCTCGAATCCAATTCGAATAATTTGAACTTTTCGAGTGAATATGATCCGAGTATCAATAGAAAATTATAATTTAAAAAAGTTCAATTAATTTTTCAAACTTTAAAATTTATTCATATTTAAATTATTTATATTTTAAGTTGAGCTCAAATTAAATTTTAAACCGAAAATGTTTGATTCATTTTAGAGCATTACATATATGTGATATTATACATTTAACCTAACCCATTTAAAACTTGTTAAGATAAGTTGGTAATTGAACCCATTAAATCATTGGTGGATGGGTTTGGTTAAAATTTTGTCAGCTCTAATATATATATATATATATATATATATATATATATATATATATATATATATATATACTAAAAATGAACCGGCTATAACGACGTTTTTTTCCATCGCTATATCATAAAAAACCGGTTTTATATGCTATAGCGACGGAAAAAACCGTCGCTATAGACGGTTCGTTCTTAGTTCGCTCCTTCCAGTTCGTTGGAGAAACGGATTATATATATATATATATATATATATATATATATATATATATATATATATATATATATATATATATATAATGTTAGATGATTGAAATTCTATAGTTTTTTATTCAATTGAATTATGAGAATTGTTATTTTCACATAAAAATTTGATATTTTCACATAATCTCTCACATGAATAGTGAATGAATCTCACTTTCATGTGAAATAGACTTTTATAAAAATAAAATATTATTTTAACATTTAAAAATATCAATTTCCTTAAATTATTGGTGTATTTATATAGGAACGATTTCATATTGTTTGAAATATGATTCCCTTCAAATTGTCACTTACTTTCAAAGTCGTCCTTAAAGTTGAACCCATTAACTAATTAAAAATGAACTTTAAGGATGATTTTAAAAATAAGTAACAATTTAAAGGGTTAAAAGTGTCCTTCGGTCTTAAAATACTGAGTACCATAAATAGGTGAAGTGATGGTGAGCAGTGCGCACCGGATCCGGATCCTCTATGAGGATTTCTCTGTGAGGATCTTGTGAGGGTTTTGTTATGGAATTGACAACACATTAAAAAGAAGATCCAATGGCTCACAACTCTTTTTTTGTCTGTGTATCAAAACGACGTCGTTTTGATAGGAATTTTTTTTTGCAAGTTGATATAAAATTGGAAGCCACCAAACGCCGTTTATTTTGATACACAAACAAAAAAAAGAGTTGTGAGTCATTGGATCTCATTTTTAATGTGTTGTCAACCCTACAACAAAACTCTCACAAGGTCCTCACAGAGAAATTCTCATGGAGGATCCGGATCCCTGCGCACCATAGTCACGTGTCCCACTATCAATTACCTGTCCAACCTACATCTACAAGCGCAAATTCCAATTTTTTATTGTAGAAAATAATAATAATAATTTGAAATTTTGGAAAATAATATTATGAACATTTTGAAAATTCAAATTATTTTCTCTTATTACTTAAAATAAAAATTATGGAAGAAAAAATCTAAGTCATTCGAAACACTAGCAAAATCATTGTGAGAAATATCAAAGGAGTAATTTCATGTTATAAACTGAACAAAAAATTAACAAATAAAGAATAATTTTTAATTTATATTTTGAAGCCCGCTCAAACTTGACAATCATTCTGTCTCAAAATAGTTGCATAATTTTGACTTTTTATTTATCAAATTAACTATTTTTAAAATTAATAAGTTAATCATATATAAATATAATTTTAAATTTATAAAAATTGAGGCGAGTAGTAAATTACATGTAATTTTTATGGCTATATTCCATTAATCTATATTGAGCCAAAATTGGTACAAAAATTAGTTTAAAAATAATTAATTTTAAGGGAAAAAGAGAGTCAAAATTAGACATTTATTTTAAAATTGAGTGAGTACATACAAATATTTCTTAAGGTAATTGTGTAAAACAACTTTTCATCGGGAAAAAACTTGAAAAGCCATGTCATTTTTAATTCTATATTGTGAAGACATTCCCATTTAATTTGAAGTATACCAAAAGGAAAATAAAATTCCCATTTTGAAAATTATTAATAATTTTAGTGTACAATAAATTTAATTTTTTTATTATTTTTAAATTTTTATTTGATTTGATGATGAATAATATATAATTAAAAAGATAACTTTTGTGTAGTCATTAGTGATAATGTTTAATGTTTTGATGTACAAAACCCTAATATAATTGATATGAATTGTTTTGTAATTTCAAGGCTGATCTTATCCTTATAAGTCAACACCAGGGACAAAGGAACCAATAAAGCTTAATCAACAACTCTATCTCAAGCCACAAACACGCCTTAAAGACTGCATGCACAGATGATGGACCAGTATACCAGTATAAAAGGAACTTTGGAAAGGACAATCAACCAACCAAAGAACAATATAAGTATTAAAATAAAATTAATGTTACTATCACATAAATTTTTTTTACATAATACTCATATACATATATATATATATATATGGGAAAAATATATATACACAACTGTGTATTACACAATAGATTATGACGACGGTTTTTTGGACTATAGCGACGGTTTCACCCGTCGTTATAGCTATTATGGGCTATAGCGACAGTTTACCGTCGCTATAGGTCAAAAAATCTGTCGTCATAGACAGGGGCGGATCCAGCCTGATAATTCAGTGGGGTCAAACTCGAAAAAAAATTCTTTTTTAAATAAAAATTTAATCAAATGAATCACAAAACTAACAATCCTTAAATATTATTTACAATAATATTTTTCGAGATTTCATTGCTTGAAGTTGTTGCATGATAGCGTCATTTTTAATATTTACAAAATATTCATTCATCCATTCATCTCCTATTTTGTTACGGAGTTCATCCTTCACGATATTTATGGCTGAAAATGTTCTTTCAACAGTTGCAGTAACAACATACAAAAGTAGAGACAATTTCAGCAACAAATAGACATGATATACTTGAAAGTAACTTTGTATTTGTGTCAAAACGGTCATTCAACTCCCCAAGTTGACTATCAATCACACTGAAAAATAATTAAACCCTAAAGCGATTAAGGTTTGTGATTTCTTCAATATTGCGTCGTGGTCTCCCTTGAAACAAAGAAATATCCTCCCTCCTTGGGACAACTATGTTATGCAATGTACAAAATTCACAAGTTTCCGTTAACAAATCATCCCAGTTGAAGTGTTGCTTTAAGAAGTAAAAAACTCTAATTTTATAAAAGTACAAAAACAAAGAATCTATAAACAATTACAAAAATTTCTAAACCAATTGTTAAATTTATGAAATTAAAAATTAAAATTAAAATATACCTAAATGTAAATTTAGAGTTGCGTTCCTCTGTTGTGATTTGTGAGATTTGTCAATGGCAAATATGAAGTTATCTTCTTTTGTTGCTCCCGTCTGTTGCTGAAAACTGAAAAGTGAAGTCTTAAAAGTCTAATATTATATATAGAGAGATAAAAGTAAAATACTAAAAGTCTAATAGAGTAAATATTGTAGTCTTAAAACTCCAATTGTCAATTGATTTAGAGTAATAGTGCTGGAACTACTCATAAAAGCCTTTTCAAATATTTTTTTTAAGTCGACTCCCCTGACCTCTGAAATTTCAGTGGGGTCAGGTGACCCCACTGCCCTCACGTACGTCCGCCCCTGGTCATAGATTTACTGTGTAATACACAGCTGTGTATATACATATAGCCCTATATATATATATATATATATATATATATATATATATATATATATATATATATATATATATTGAAAGTCGCACATGTCAAGCAGTAACTCACAATATACATATATGATAATAGCATTGTATAAATATTATGTAACCTTTTTTTATATGATAATAGCATTGTTGTTAAAAGAATAACAATATATGTCAAGTGCCCATTCTACTATTTGATTGAAATCCACATTGTTCCTAAGCTTAAAGAAATTTAACTCTTGTTATATATTGAGAAAGATATCAGTCCAATTATAATTCTGACGAATATTAATATATATATATATGTATAATTGAATAGAATTATAAAATTGGTTCACTATATTAAATACATTGTAAAAATTTTACTAATTAAATTTATTCACGTAATTCGTAATAAAAAAGTTAAAATATAAAGCCGCATTATATATCATTTTCCTTGTGCTTAATAGATTATTTAGCAACGACACAAATACTTTGTGAAGCCCCCAAAATAGGTATACATCACACATCTTGAGTCGTCAAAAATATGATACAAAATATAAATAAAACTTAATTATACAACTGTCGTGTAAAATACGACAAAACATATGCTATGAGTTTTAATACAAATATTGTTATCTAGACAATATTCACACTCAATGGAGTCCTCATTACATTTATTATCACACTATTTTATAGAATAGTGAAGACTACTAAAACAACCATCTGGACCGTCAATCCGTTCCCCGACTCGTCCCAGCTATATTCTCATTTCCTGAAGAAAACAGTGAAAGAAATGGTGAGCTCAACTAGCCCAGTAAGAAATATTATGATTAAGATAATGCAAAATAATTTATCGTTAGCCTTCAACAGTGTTAAACTGATAAAATATAACAAACATCAAGTTTAACTGTAGCGGAACAAGCAATCTATTAGAATGGTCAAGTAGAGAATAAAATCTAATATCTTCTATGATTTAAAAGGTTTTTCATCACTTTTATCGCTGAGACTCAGCTTAATAAATAAACCACATCATCCCTACACTACGGCCAAGGATATTCATTAGTATCACGACCACAAATTATCCATGCACTACGGACCAAGGATATTCGTGTATTCATCAATGGTCATGATCATGCCAACAACTGTCCATCAATGCACTACGGCCAATGAGGACTTTTACCACATCATTTGTAACATTACGGACATGATTATACCGAATAATCCCTGGTCATAATCATACCAAGTCCATCTATGCACTACATGTCACAGATGACTTTCAACATATTATAAACATGAGGATAATGAGAATGATATAAGAATTCAATAAAACAAGTTTAAGGATAAATATTTATAATTTAATTTATCCAGAAATCAATAACGTCCAAATTGTCAACATGATACTGGTTTGTGAAGTAAAATTTAAGAATGCTCAGAAAAATATTTTCATGAAAAGATACTGGATGAAGCACAAATATCCATGATATTCTACTAATTTCATGGGGTATAGAAGCCAAAACTTTAACCTACTGAGTATAATAGAATATATGAAATTACAAATGAATTTTTTCCAGCCATGCGGTAATCCACGTAGACAGATCATTTCCATAATTTAATAAGGAATGAGTACGAAGGATCATTCACCATGCATGTTGTAGTCCACATAGATTTTAAAGATTTATAATTTAATTTATCCAGAAATCAATAACGTCCAAATTATCAACATGATACCGGTTTGTGGAGTAAAATTCAAGAATGCTCAGAAAAATATTTCCATGAAAAGATACTGGATGAAGCGCAAATATCCAGGATATTCTACTAATTTCATGGGGTATAGAAGCCAAAACTTTAACCTACTGAGTATAATAGAATATATAAAACTGCAAATGGATTTTTTTCCGCCGTGCGGTAATCCACGTAGACAGATCGTTTTCACAATTTAATAAGGAATGAATACGAAGGATCATTCACTATGCATGCAGTAGTCCACATAGACAGGTTATTCCAACAGAATAATAAAAAATGGAACCAGGTTATGCGTAATCCGCACAGATAGGATATTCCAACAAAATAATAAAGAATGGAACTAGGTCATGCGTAATCCGCACAGACAAGATATTCCAACAGATTAATAAAGGATGGAATAACAACAGAATTCACCAGGAATGCGATAGACCACACAGACATGTTATTCCAACAGAATAATAAAGAATGGAATAACAGAAAAATTTCACCATGTATGCTGTACTTCGCATAGACATGGTATTCCAACATAATAATAAAGAATGGAATAACAACCCTTACGAGTATTGAAAGAAAATAAATCTCTTCATGAATACGAAGGAATAATACCCCTTACCTTAGAAAAAATTGGATACTAAAATAGTGAGGTAGCAGACTTCTCTTCTTCTTTCTCTCTATAATAATTGCTCTATGGCTTTTGTGAATTGGTGAAAAATGAAGGAAGAATGAGCTTCTATTTATAGAAAAATATAGTTTCGATAATTGCACGTTTTGGGACTCGAAATATTATAGTATAATACCTTCCTCTTTTTCTTCACTTTTAATTTATTCCTGCAAGTATTATCAAACTTGCACCACCTCCCCTAATAGTAAATAATGTGAATCAATAGTAAATCATGTGAATCAATAGTTATAGACATGTGAAAATACGAATTACAGTATAGTACCTCCATCTATACCTCCATTTTTAACTTAGTCATGCAAGTATTATCAATCTTGAACCACCACCCCTAATAGTATAAGAATGTGAATCAATAATACACAGTGTGAACACATAGTTATAAACATGTGAAATAATAGAAATTAATTGCTCATTTATCCGGTTAATTATCCGATTGGTCAATATAACCTCCAGACATCCATTATTATCGAAATATATGCCGATTTTCATTAACACTAATAATCCCAACACAATGGAAATATCAAATTCATCTTTAATTAACACGAACTTATTCATCATTAATATTATAGCTCACAATATTTAACAATCAGGTCGTTCCCAAGAAAGAGGGGGCTTTCCGATAAGGATTTCTCCTTATTGGGGCATAATTAGGTGACCAAACCTCTCCTTGACAGAACTTTTAGACATTGTCAATATTGTAAATAATAATATGAATAACTTTGTCGTCTTAATTATTGATTTATTAATATAAAATATTATGCAGATGATACTATGACAATAATTGAATAAATAATATGAAAGATATGATGCATCAATTACTGTAGCAATAATTGAGTATAACTGAGTGACTTCTAACGTAATCATCAATAATCAATACCGTGTGCTACTATGCAACCACGCGTATTACTGTTTTAACACCCCTTCCCAAAAAAGAAAGGGAGGTCACGTGCGAAGCATAACAAACATCAAAATAAGTAAACAGAGCACTAACAACTTCAAAATATTAATAGTGATATCCATCAATGAAGTACTAAATACAATTCTCCAACTAGAGTTAAAATAATCAAAATTAAAAAAATTGAATCAACCTTGATGGTCAAGGCAACATTCTCATCACACTAGCCCTTAATCACCCCTGCAAACCTGCCGGAAGAAAAACACATCATGAGCTAATTGTCCAGTACAGATACAGATATACAACTGATATACGAAAATAATTGAGACAAAATACTAAACAAAGCCTCAAGTGAAAATACGGATGAAAATATAATCTCCAAAGATCTGAATGGAATATATCTGAATAAACAAAATTGACGAAACCAATAGAAGAATAAAGAAATAACGAACTGAAGTAACTAATTCAATGAATTGAACTGAACATAAACAAACAAAACTAATACAATGAAATAATAGGCTGACTCAAATGGTTAAGTTTTATTTCATGCCGAGTGAGCTTAGAAATATACATTACCACACAGGCAAGTCAAAACAATGCCACACAGGCAATTGTCAAAATAATGCAACACAGGAATGTCAAATGATGCCACACAGGCAACCAAAATAATGCCACACAGGCAAATCACACATTGGACCGCGAATTCAAATGTATACAAATCGGATATGTGTGTTTGGCACAACATCACAAATCCGCAGAACAGAAAACTAAGGTTAACCCATACTCCTCCCACAACAATACACCAAATGACCCACTTCCTCTAGAGCCCAAAACGGAGACGTTGTGGACTAATCACACCGTCACGGAAAGTGTCATGTCTCTCGTGCCAAGACGACATATCTGTTGTATCCTCACAGGTGGTTATAGCTCAGGTATACCCTACGGTATATTCTAACAAAAATAACATATCACAACACATGCGACATAATACCAACAAAAGGGTTCTATATGTACATGTTGAACCAAATCAAATTATAGTCACAAGGTTTCAAAAAGAAGGTAGCATAACATGTACCGCTCTACAATTATCAAAATAAATATTAGACATGATAACCTCATTCAAAGAGTACAAGTACGAGTCCAATGTGTCAACTTCAAAATTAATTAAATATATCAATTTCACAAGAAACAATTATGTGAAATAATAACAGAAATTTGAAACGAGGAACAAAACGAACAAATTAAATTTAACAAAAGTATCGCTGAAAGAGTACGGAATCCGTACCTGATACTTCCAAACCATTTATAGCACACTCCACAAAATCTTACCCTCAAATGTCAACGATATCAAATACGAAACGTTATTCATCACCTAAATATATTCACCTCAAATTAAATATAATCCAATTCAATAATTCCAAAATAATTCATAATCTATTTAATATACCTTTAATTATCGCCTTATATCAATTATTAATATTCCAAATATAACTCTTTAAGTTCCTTCCGTCCGAACTAATTACACAAATTAATAATACTAAATGTAAGTACATTTATAAAAATATGAACACTTTTATTTGGTACGACTATAAAATATAATTACTTATAATATTAAGATTTAATTCATTCCATATAATCTTACATATTTATTTGTATAACATCTCTTGCAAATTATGCAAGTTTTCGTAAACTTTAATTACTACTGCTATATATTTTTTTTTATTTAAAGAAATCATCAATTTATTATTTTAGGATCTCCAAAATCAATCACAAACTACTCCCTCCATTTAATCTGATTGGAATAAAGTGATAATAATAATAAGTACATCCGTATAAGTATTACATTAATAAATAAATTCTCCCATCTTTAAAGATCGCTCTTAGTTCTTCAATTACAAAAGTACTTGTTCATGATGGAAAAAAATAACATACTAAATTTAATAATTGAATATGGAACCACGTGATTTATCCCCACTTTATATAATGTATAATATACTTACTTGTTACTGATGAAATTTCCCCACTAGTGATCAAAATCTCTAGTCTTTCTTCACCCGAGCCCCCTTTGTAGTTGTTCCCTTTATCTCCAAAGTAGCCACTTCTTCTTATTCAGTTTGTATAATGAAGTAATATTATGTTTAACTATTTATTAATTAAGTTGCCTTAATAAACTTCTATTTGGGTTAAATTAATATTAAGGCCCAAATTTTAACCACATAATATTATCTATCACTTATTAATACTTATTATCCCACATAATTTAAATGAATACTTTGACCCAATTTAAAGACAAAAAAAAATTCAAACAATATATTTAAAACACAAACATAAATACTTCTTTTTTTCCGGGTATTACAAGTGTACTTTTACTACCGGATAGTTCAACAGTTTTAACGATAACACTTCTGCCGTTATTTTTATAAAAAGATAATTCTGTCGTTTTCTAACTACGACAATACTTCCGTTGTGGGGTCCACCAATGATTGTGCCGTCATACGAATATTTCCTGTTAAAACGAATATTCTCTGACCAATCGAATATTATATAACAACTTGCTTACTTTGCGAAATTGGTAAATATTACCGACAACTATAACATTAAATCAAATCCACACCATAATATTCAAAAATATATTTCGAAAAAATTATTCTTTATTCATAAAAGTTGGGGTCTTACATACTTCCTTTTTCTGTAAAAGGATGAGCAAAGTACAATTTGTAGACATATTAAGAAAAATAAAAGAAAAAAATTATTTAAATTTATCCTTAATGACATCACAAGATTATATAAAGTGATTAGTACTTTTATTTTATTTTTACTAATGGATCTCACTAAATGACTTAATTACTCTTCACTTTATATACTTTTATGTAAGACCCCGATTTTTATAAAATAAAAAATTAAATTTTTTATGATTATTATTCTAAACAGTAAAATGAAATTGATTATTATTCATTATATCGGCGAATATTTGTTTTGTCATGAATATTAGGCAAAAGTACGATGTCGATGAAATAACTAATTATTGGTGGGACTCGTAATGAAATAGTTTCGGATGAAGAAAACGACAAAAATAATTTTTTTAATAAGAATTGTTAACGGTATTATCATTTTTAACTGTTTAAATACCTGATGATAAAAGTAAAGTAACACGCGATATTCTACAGTTGCACACAGTATTCCACAATATCACACTGTATTGCACAATACTTCATATTATTGATTAACTATTTGTTATAGTAGCAATTGCATAGTATTTTAACTAAATAATTGTTACAATAACATCTACAAATATGTTATATTAATTAATAAATCAATAATTGTCATGACATAGTAACTCATATGATTTGATACGATATTATTAGATCAGTTAGTATTATTGACAATTAATGTTTAGAAGTTATGTCAAGGAAAGATGTTATTTAATTGCGCGTCGTTTCTACGAAAGACCCCCTATATCCTAGAAATGATCTGATTGTCAATATTGTGAGTTTATAATAATTATGAATAATTGTACATAATTGATGAATAAAATTAAAGGTGTTAATAAGTGATGTGCGGTAGATATTATTCAATTTTTTGATATAAATAGAGAGGTTTATCTTGAGACGTTTGGTGTAAGTTTGACTTATATTTCAGGGGGCCCACAAGAATTCAAAACTTTTGCAAACTTTCAAAATGGATAGGCCCACAATAATTCAAAACTTCTTTAAATTTTCCTTTTAAAATGGTTGGGACCCATAATAATTCAAAAATCCTACAAACTTTCAAAATGACTGGGACCACCAATTCCACTACAACATTCTTATTTTGTCAAAGCATGCATAATTTTCTCTATGGGATCATAAGTTTCACTACCAACATTTTTATATAGTTTATTTGGTTATTTTGTCAAAGCATGGGTGCTAGTTGTCTGCCCAGTTCTCAGTATAAATAAGTTACTCAGATGAGCAACAAAACACACCATCACAATATCAAAAATACAAAATTCTTCTACTATAATATTGTGAGTATTTCTTTTGAATATAATGATAGTTTGAGTGTTGCTAATAGTGTAAGAATTTCTCAAGTTAATTTTCTACATAACAGATAGAATCTAGTCTTTTACTAAAGTAAGTGATATCATTTACTTTCATACTTTTAAATTTATTGTAATAAATTAATACTCGTTTCTACAGTATTAACATTAAATGATGAAAATTCCTGAAATGATTAGAATATCCTTAATTGTTTGTGTTTCATTTAATATATTTGACATGAATATTCCTATTAAATTTAATTATTATTTTTGAACTAGGAACTTTATATTTTCTTGAATTTTATATTTTATCAAAAATTCTAATCGATTTTTTAGATATCGTGTTTACAATTTGAACTATGAATAAATTAAATTGAAAATTACAACTTCTTATTCTTTATCATATTATTCTGATTATTTCTGTTCATTCGTCATATTATTGTTTTGTAATAATTATCAAAATTAAGATGTTGAGAATGTCTTTGGTCTAATTGCAAAGACAAAATGATTGTTAAGTGTTTTTAACCTATGTGGCAAATATACGAAACTGATGAAAGTTCTCTTTGGCCTAAGTGCAAAGAGAAACTATTGATTGACATGATTATGACCAAAAAATGTAAATTAGTATAATCATGACCTTTGGTGTTACAAACAAAAATACATGGTGAAATTTCTCTTTGGTTTAAGTGCAAAGATGAACTGTTGATTGATATCATTATGATCTAGTTGACTATTCTAAAAGATTTCTTATTCCACTATATTTATTTGATGAAAACCTGTATCATCTACTATATACATGTTTTAAATATCTGATTTATCATTTTTGATAATTAATTTATCTTAGTACATCATGATATTTGTGACGCTCCCAAAATAGGTATGCATCACCTATTCTGAGTCGCCAAATACATGGTACAGAATACAATTACAATCTTTAATATACAACAAGAGAGCTGTGAGTTTTAATACAAATACTGTCTTCTAGACAATATCCACTCTCAGAATAAGTCCTCATTACATTTATTGTCACACTATTTAATAGAATAGTGAGGACTATTAATACTATCATCTGGTCCATCACTCTGTTCCCCGACTCGTCCCAGCTATATTCTCATTTCCTGAAGAGAACATTGAAAGAAAGGGTGAGCTCAACTAGCCCAGTAAGAAATATTATGACTAAAATAATGCAGAATAAATTATTATTAGCCTTCAATAGTGTTAAACTGATAAAATATAACAAACATCAAGTTTAACTGCAGCGGAACAAGTAATCTATTAGAAGAGTCAAATAGAGAATAAAATTTACTTTCTTCAATGATTTAAAAGGTTTTTCATGACTTTTATCTCTGGGACTCAGCTTAATAAATAATCCACATCATCGAATCACCCCTGCACTACGGCCAATGATATTCTTTAGTATCACGACCACAAATTATCCATGCACTACGGACCAAGGAAATTTGTGTATTCATTAATGGTCATGATCATGCCAACAACTGTTCGTTAATGCACAACGGGCCAATGAGGACTTTTATCACATCATTTGTAACATTACGGTCATGATTACACCGAATAATCCCTAGTCATAATCATACCAAGTCCATCTATGCACTACAGGCCACAGATGACTTTCAACAAAATATAAACATGAGGATGATGACAATGATATAAGAATTCAATAAAACAAGTTCAAGAATTAATTTATCCAGGAACTAATAACGTCCAAATTGTCAACATGATACTGCTTTGTAGAGTAAAATTCAAGAATGCTCAGAAGAATATTTTCATGAAAAGATGCTGGTTGAAGCGCAAATATCAAGGATATTCCACTAATTTCATGGAGTATAGAAGTCAAAACTTTAACCAACTTAGTATAATAACGAATGGAATAACAAAAGAAATCATCATGTATGTGGTACTTCGCATAAACAGGTTTTTCCAACAGATTAATAAGTAACGAAACCAGGTCAGGCGAAATTCGCACCGACAGGATGTTCCAACAGAATAATAAAGACGGAACCAGGTCCAGCGTAAAACGCACAGACAGGATATTCCAATAGAATAATAATAAAGATGGAACCAGGTCCGGCGTAAACGCACAAACAGGATATTCCAACAGAATAATAATAAAGACGGAACCATGTCCGGCGTAAACGCTCAGACAGGATATTCCAACAAAATAATAATAAAGACGGAATATTAGAAGAATGTCACCAAGTATAGGGTAGTTCGCGTATACTGGTTATTCCAGCAGAATAATAAAGAAATGGAATAACAAAAGTTCTCTTTATGAATACAAAAGAAATAATATCCCTTACGAGTACAACAAATAATATCCCTTACCGTAAAAGAAACTGAATATAAGAGTAGGGAAAGAGCAGAATACTTTTCTATAGCTTTTCTATAAGACCCCGAATTTTATGAAATAAAAGTATTCAATTTTTCTTATAATTACAATTCAGTATATGGTTAAATTGATAAAAGGTTAAAGTTAAGGGTGATATATAAATTTTTTTCAAAATAAGCAAGTGGTTATAAAATACTCATTTTTGTCGGAGAATATTCATTTGGTCGTGAAATATTCTTCCTGTCGGGGAATATTCATACGACGGCGCAGCCTTTTGTGAGCCCCATAACAGAATAACTATCGGATGAAAAAATGACAAATAAATTTTTTTATAAATAACGGCGTAATTGTTACCGTTAGCACTGTTGGAATACCCGGTGGGTAAAGTAAAGTAATACGCGTTGTTGCACAGTAGCACACAGTATTGCATAGTATTTTTTAATTATTGATTCTTACGTAAGAAGGCACTACTCAATAATTATTACAGTAATTACTGTTCAATATTTTATTTTTGATTCAATAATTGTTGCGTTGATATTTTATATTATTGTTGTTTTAATAATTGTCATTGCACAGTATTTTCCATTATCAAATCAATAATTCATATTATTTGAATAATATTATTAGATAGCATTATTGGCAATGTCTAGAAAGTTCTGTCTAAGGAGAGGTTTGGTCACTTAATTGCGCGTCAGTAAGGAGAAATTCTTATTAGAAAGCCCCCTCTTTCCTGGGAACGGCCTGGTTGTCATTATTGTGATTCTATAATATTATTTGTGAATAATTAATTATTAATTTATATGATGAGGAAAATATTAATTTTATGTGAATATAGATGGAGAAAATTTTAAAAGTGACAATTGTTGAAAATCGATATTTTATTTTTTATGATAAAATAATATTTTATTATATTATTATAATATAATAATGATAATATTTTTACAATGAATGTGAGATATATGAGTATATGAGGAGGAAGTGTATTTTTGTTGCAAAAGTTGTTTAAAACATGTTAAACATGTCTGTGGGCCCATTTCTTGACTGAAATTTGATTATAGCCCGTAAAATCGTCCGTTTATAGATTTCGGTCAATTTCTGTTTGGAATTTGAAAAAACTTTCTTTTGCAAAGTTGTAGAGAATTGAATTTCCTATAAGGAGTCGTGAGATTCAAATTTTCTGATAAAAGGCCTATTTATTATGAATTATTGAAGTTCCGGATTAATTGATTATCATTTTTTGAAAGTTTTAAATATTTTTTGTTAGAAAAATGTTTTTATTGTTGGCCCATGTGTTGTTAGATGCTGAAATTCAGAAGTCAAGTGTGCGTAGAAATTTAATATATATATATATATATATATATATATATATTAATATTTTATTAAATTTTCTGCTTTGGTGTTCTAAGCATTTTCCTATAAATATGGTGCTTAAGTTAGAATTGAAAATCACACCAGAAACTACAGATTTCTCTCTCTTTTTCTCTCTATAATATCGAGCGTATTTTTGTGAGTATTTTAGTACTTCGAGTATTGCTATACGGTGCAAGTTCTTTTAGCACTATATTCAGTATTCCAGTCAGAAGTACCATTCTTTTGGAGGTAAGAGATATTATTTTCTTCTAAAATGTTATTATTTCTTCAATGTCATTATGCCAGAATGTTGGTTGGAAATTTTTATCAAATTTAGAACTTTTTCATGTCGGGGTTACTATTCATGAATTACTATTCATGAGTTACTATACACGAGTTACTATTCATGAGTTACTATTCACGACTTACTATTCACGAGTACTATTCACGAAATGTGATGATGTTTTATGTGAAATTTCTATCTTTTAGTGTCGAAGTTACTATTCATGTATATAACATATTCACGAATACGACACTATTCACCGAAAAATGAAACTTCTTCTTTTTGTCCAAAATATCTATTCTGGATACTATCTTTGATTGGATCTATGTTTTGCTCTTCATTCTTGAATTTTACTCGACTCTGGTTATTTATGAAGTATTTTTGAACGGGAATTGTTTAAAGTACGAATCCTTAATATTTGTTCTTTTGTTTCATTGGATTCGTTTTCTTTAAAATATTTTTCATCATTCTCAGTCCTAAATGATGATATAACTGAATATCTTTGGCCTGTAGTGCAAAGATGAATGATTTCTGATGAATATCTTTGGCCCGTAGTACAAAGATGAACAAGTGTTTAGATGAACATGACCAACTGATAAATATCTTTGGCCTGTAGTGCAAAGATGACTTGTTGATGAATATCTTTGGCCTGTAGTGCAAAGATGACTTGTTGATGAATATCTTTGGCCGTAGTGCAAAGATGACTTGTTGATGAATATCTTTGGCCGTAGTGCAAAGATGAATTTATTAGTAGGATTATGAACATAAACTGTGATTTGGTATAACCATAATCTTTGATGTTTCAGATGATGAAAATTATCTTTGTCCTGGATGAGAAAAGTAATTTAGAACTACAATTACGATTATGAGTTATACATGTGATTGTGGACAGGAATTATTGATTGATGTTACAGGGATAAAACATTGCTGGTGGACTTTTAACATGGAGAAGATAATAGACTTTATAGTCTATTTGACTCTTCTAATGGATTGCTCGTTCCGTTGCAACTATGGTTGAAAATTTTTATCATCTACCATATGTTCTAAGTCTCTGATTTATTACTGTTGAAGGCTATTGATAATTTATTTATCTTTAGTCATGATATTCTTTACTGAGCTAGTTGTGCTCACCCTTTTGCTTCACAATTCCTTTCAGGTAATAAAAGTGTAGCTGGGTCGAGTGGGGGATAACAAGGGAATAGAACGGTGGTCATCATTTAGTAGTTATATTTGGTGAATCAACTAGGGTGAGGTGAACCCAACGTTGAAAGGGTGTTTTGCCACTATCATACAAGATGTCTAATGACATACCACCTCGTGTCATCATAAAACAGGGTTGTGCTCATCCACTTGCTGAGTATATTTACAAGCACTACCTATATAATCTTGGTATTTGTTTGGAGTTTAATTCCCAATTAGAGACAGTGGAGATAATGATATATCAAGAGAAGACTCATCATTGGGAAGAATATGATTGTAAGACCCCAACTTATTATAAATAAATTAAATTTTCCTCTATTCATTATTCTTGATTAATAAGGTGGTAATTTGATATAATGCTTTGGTTATGGGTGAAATGTGCAATTTTTGCAAAATAAACAAGTGGTTATTAAAATATTCATTTTTGTCGGGGAATATTCGTTTGGTCGTGGAATATTCTTATTGTCGGGAATCTCCGTACGACGGCGCAGTCATTTGTGGGCCCCATAACGGAAAACGGTTGGATGAAAGAAAACGACAAAGATTGAGTTTATAAATAACGACGTAAATTGTTACCGTTAACACTGTTGGTTACCTGGTGGTTAAAATACAGTAATATGCGTGCTTGCACAGTAGCACACGGTATTGCACAGTATTGTTGAATTATTGATTCGTACGTAAGAAGACACTACTCAATAATTGTTACAGTAATTATTGTTCATTATTTTATTTTATTGATTCAATAATTGTTGCGTTGATATTTATATTATTATTGTTGTCACTGCACAATATTTTCCATTATCAGATCAATAATGCATATTATTTGAATAATATTATCAGATAACATTATTGGCAATGTCTAGAAAGTTCTGTCTACAGAGATGTTTGGTCACCTAATTGCGCGCCAGTAAGGAGAAATCCTTATTGGAAAACCCCCTCTTTCCTGGGAACGGCCTGGTTGTCAGTACTGTGATTCTGTAATATTATTTTTAAATAATTAATTATTAATTATTATGATAAAGAAAATATTCATTTTATGTGGATATAGATGGAGAAAATTTTTAATGTGAAAATTGTTGAAAATTAATATTTTATCTTTTTCTGATAAAATAATTCATTTAAATATATAATTTTAATAATATATTATAGGTGATATTTTTACAATGAATGTGGGATATATGAGTATATGAGGAGGAAGAGTATTTTCGTGACATTAAATGTTTAACACATGTTTTGTGTGTCGGTGGACACAATTCTTGACCGAAAATTTATTATAAACTGTAAAATCGCCCGTTTCTGGATTTCGGATTATTTCTGTTTGGAACTTGGAAAAACTTTCTTCTGCAAAGTTGTAGAGAATTGAAATTCCTATAAAAAGTCGCGAGATTCGAATTTTCTGACAAAGGGGCTATTTATTGTGAATTATTGAAGTTTCGGGATTCCAAAATAATTGATTTTTGAAAGTTTAATTATTTTTTTATTTCAAAAACGTTTTTTTTTATTTTTTTCTAGAAGGTGGGCATGTGGGAAATGCTAAAATCAGATTCCTTGGTTGTGGGCTTGAATATTTGGTAAATATTAATATTTTATTAATTTAGTCTCCTTTGGCGTTCTAGCATTTTCCTATAAATAGAGTGCTAAGTTAGGATTGAAAATCACACCAGAAACAAAGTTTTCTCTCTTTCTCTCTCTATATTATCGAGCATATTCTTGTGAGTATACTTTGAGTGTTGCTATACGGTGCGAGTTTCTGTCAGCACTATACCGAAATTCAGTCAGAAGTACGGTTATTTTGAGGTAAGGGATGTTGTTTCTTCTTAAATGATATTATCTTCTTCAATATCATTATGACAAAATATTGTTCTGAACTTTTTATCAATTTGGAACTTTTTCATGTCGGAGTAACTATTCATGAGTTACTATTCACGAATTACTATTCACGAGTACTATTCACGAAGCGTGATGATGTTTTTGTGAAATTTCTATCTTTTGGTGTCGAAGTTACTATTCACGTGTACGGCACTATTCACGTATATGGCACTATTCACAGATACGACACTATTCATCGAAAAATGAAATTTCTTCTTTTTGTCCAAAATATCTATTTTGGCTACTATCTTTGATTGTATCCATGTTTTGATCATTATTTTTGAGTTCTGCTTCAAAATCAGTTGTTATGAAGTATTATTTATCTTGGACAAACTGTTGTACGAATCCCTAATATTTGTCCTTCTATCTCACTGGATTCGTTCTTAAAAATGTTTTTCATCATCCTCAGTCCTTAATGGTGATACTTGATGAATATCTTTGGCCTGTAGTGCAAAGATGAATGATTAAACTAATGAATCTCTTTGGCCCGTAGTACAAAGATGAACAGGTGTTGAGATGAACATGACCAACTGGTGATACAAATGAATATCTTTGGCCTGTACTGCAAAGATGATTAAAGATGTATATTGATTATTGTTACAGGGATGAAATATTGATGATGGACTTTTAAATCTTAGAAGACAGTAAAATTCATTCTCTACGTGACTCTTCTAATAGATTGTTGTTTCCGCTGCATTTGTTGATCTAAAACTTGTTGTTGATTATATTTTATCAGATTTTTTTCCCTGTTGAAGACTAACGATAATTTGTTGTTTATTATCTTAGTCATAATATTCTTTACTGGGCTAGTTGAGCCCACCCTTTCTCTTTTGTTCCATTTTTTTTCTCAAGAGGTGAGAACATAGCAGGATCGAGTCGGGGTATGGAGTGAGATTTTTAGAAAGATGTTTTAGCAGTCCTCACTATTTCTGTAAAATAGTGTTTGAATAATTGTAATGAGGACTTATTTGCGTGTGGATATTGTCTAGAAGACAATATTTGTATTTAAACTCACAGTATGTATTGTCGTATTTCACACGATATTTGTATTATTGAAGTTGTAGTTTGCTTTATGTACCATGTATTTGGCGACTCAGAATGGGTGTTGTATACCTGTTTTGGGGGCGTCACAATGATAGTAATCTTCTCGTTTTTCTTTGGGGTCTATTGGGTCAACCAAGGATAATTTTGTGGCCATATGATATCTACCATAACCTAAAAGCATGGCCTCCCGTGTATGAAGGTTTCCTTGAGCACTTCCCAAAGATTCTAATTTCTAAAATAGTTTTTGACTATACCTTTATGTAAGGTGTCATTGTGACGTGCTACAGTTGGTATATATTTGTATCCAAACTCACAGTATATGTGTTGTTGTATTTTGCACGATAATTATTGTAATAAAGTTGTAGTTGTTTTCCGTACCATATATTTGGCGTCTCAGAATGGGTTGTATGGAATGGACCTATTTTGGGGTCGTTACATTCTCTATAATTTCTCTCTCTAGAGTTTCAGTGAATTCGTAAGAAATAATGAAGGAATGAGCTTCTATTTATAGAAAAATAGACTGCATAGTAACTAACTCATGAACGGTCGAGATTAATTTACTTTAATCTGACGGTCCATATTTAAAGCAAAATCTTTTAAATAAAATTTAATATATTCTATTTATAATCTAATTAAACGAATAACTTTATAAAAGATTTTACTATGCAAATACTATGCAGGCACTATGCAAACACTATGCATAATCAAATATAATATAATCTAATTATTGTCTAATAAAACAAATAATTTTATAAAAGTATTCTGTTTTATATAAAACGATTTTACTATTAGCCAAACAAAATAAATAACTTTATAAAAGTATTATGTTTTATATAAAAAGCTTTTCTATTTTATTACATTAATAATACCAATAAAACAAAACAGAGTGACTTATCACATAAGCATCAATAATCAATACAGTGTGTTACTGTGCAACTACGCGTATTACTGTACTTTTAACACCGGGTGTTTTAACAGTTAACGGTAAAACTTCCGCCGTTATTTTCATAAAGTATTTTTGTCATTTTCTCAATCCGACAATAATTCTGTTGTGGGGTCCACCAATGATTGTGCCGCTGTACGAATATTCCCTGTTAAAACGAATATTCCCCGACCAATCGAATATTATATAACAACTTGCGTACTTTGCAAAATTTATAAATATTACCCACAACTATAATATTATATCAAATTCATTCCATAATATTCAAAAATGATATTTATAGAAAATTCATCTTTATTCACAAAAGTTGGGGTCTTACAATATTCTTTTACTGGATTATTTGTGCTCACCCTTTGTTTCATAATTTTTTTTAGGAAATAAGTGTGTCCCTGAATTTAGCGGGGAGAACAGAGGAATGAATTGATGGTCCGAATTAGTAGTTGTAATATTTTTGAGTATATTGTAAAATAATATGACAATAATTGTACTGAAAACCAAGGTTTTTAAACTCGGACCGGTCATCGAACCGGAAAAGCTACTGGGTGGATGGGTCACTGGTCCAACCAGTGGTCGGACCGTTATTGACCCAGTGACGTCATTAATATGTAATAAATAATAAATAATTAATTATATTAATTATTATTATATATTGTATATAATATTTAGTAAATATGTAAAATTAATCAATTTATCTACAAAAAAAACTAAACATCTCTAAGATACATTCAAATTTCGAAATTCAACCACAAGTTCAAGTGTTTGATTAAATGAATGCAAAAATATGTAAAATACCAAACAAAGTCTCAACTAAATTACTAAAATAAAATAAAATCCGTAATATTTTTTTTTTAATCTTTAAGGAGAGAACCGGTCAAACCCGTGAACCGGTTACCGGTTCACTGGGTCAACCGGTTCAACCGCCGGGTCACCGGTTCTGAACGGTTTTTGAGCAAAAGTGATTTAGTGGTCCAAACCGGACCGTTGAGTGAACCGGGTCCGATTTTTTCCGGTTCAACCGACGGTCCGGTCCGGGTTTGAAAACAGTGCTGAAAACTTAAAATATGTGTATTGTAACATTTTCACGGCGTTGTAATAATTGATTTTGGTAAACCAAATAGGGTGGTGTAGACCCGAATTTAGAGCGTCACAGTGTGTATTGTCGTATTTTGCTCAATATTATAACAGTTGTTAATAGAAAAAATTATGTTTGTACTATGTATTTTGACGATTTAAATTGGGTAATATAGACCCGAATTTGGGACATCACACTTTATCTTATCATTTTGAGTTTTGTCTTTTATTATTTTAAAACTTTGAATATTTTTCAATGATAACTTTTGATTGGGTTCTGTCTTTTACTATCTTAAAACATTGTAAATATATTTTTTTTAAATATTACCGTTGCCATATTTTTTTCTAGAAAAAGCCTGTTTATAATATTTTGTTTGTAAAACGTGTTATTACAATTTATATAAATAATTGAAATTTTCTAAAAAAGAAAACTCTCTTTCTTAACAATTATATCCTCTCTCTCATTCAATATGGGATAAATAACGTTTTGATCACTGTACTAAGGTCCGATTTTTATTGTAGTTACCAAATTTTTTTTTGTTACAATCGCGTAACTATACTCTAAAAAACTTACCAAATAGTCATTCCTTACGATTTCCGTCCAAAAAACGGACTGAAGTGCTGACTATGCATACACGTAATTTTGAAATGCTGATGTGTATATATATGCTTTGCCATGTGTATTAATAATAATAATAATAATAATAACAATATTAATAATTTCAAAATAATAATAATTTTTTAATAATAATATAAATTCATTAATTTTATATAAATACATTTGTAAAGATTATTATTATTATTTAAAAATTATTATTATTAAATAATAATATAAATTCAGTAATTTTATATAAATACTTTTGTAAAAATTATTATTACTATTATTATTTAAAAATTATTATTATTATTATTATTATTATTATTATCAACCCATTAGCTCCGGCGAAGCCACCACTGGACCATGGTTCCGGTTAAAACTCCAGCGCCACATGAAACCTCAAATAACAACACCATCACCCAAATCTGATCATGCAACATAGATAAGCAAGAACTACACTATGAGACCATATCAGAAATACAAACATCAATACAAACCCACTGAATCTGAACATAAGAAAAGATAATCAATAAAACAAAATGCTAGATCTAGAACGAAACCCACCGAATCTGAACATAAGCAGATCTGGAACGAAACCCAGATCCGGAACGAAACCCAGATCCAAACCCACCATCAAAACATCTGAGATCTCTCTCTCTCTCCCTCCTCCCTGAATGACGCCCCCACCCTCTGACTCCACCCTCTGTTCTCTAAAGACGTCGCCAAACCTCTGTTCTCTCCCTCCTCCCTGAATGACGCCGCCGGCTAGCTCGAGGCTAGCTCGAGACTTCCTAGCCGCTCGAGGAAGAGGACGGAGACCACGGCTCGTGAAATCAGAGAGAAAATGAGAGAAGATATCAAAGAGAAGAGGACGTTTGAGAGAGAAGAAGTGAAATCAAATCTTTCATTCTTAGTCTAAAGACAGGAACCAAACCAAGATCAGTTGTAACATATTTTTGGGTTTTATGGTGGAGATAATTTTAGTGAATTGGGAGACAGAAATTAAAGAGAATAATATGTGCTCAAAAAGAAAGAAAAGGAAATCCCATTTACAGGGATTGTTAGATAGGAAATTATTATTGTGAAATTATTATTATTTTGTAATTATTATTATTTTTATTAATTAAAAATTATTATTGTTGTTATTATTATTATTTTGAAATTATTATTATTAAAAATTATTATTATTATTTTAAAATTATTATTATTATTCTTAATATTATTATTATTTTTATTATTATTATTTTAAAATTATTATTAAGATACAATTATTATCAATGTTTATGAGCATGTGCTTGACACATAATGATACACATGGCAAAATCATATACACATCAGCAAAAGAAACGGAGTCAAATCGCCAACTCAACACAATGAAAATCGAACCCCAGTACAGTGACCAAAACGTTATTTATCCCCATTCAATATAGAGAGCGCGTCAATCGATAAGATTTGCCCATTTCATAAGCTATATTTCCGGGTTGGGCACGGGTTGACCCAAGAATAAGTAAGGCTAAATTTCAATTTGCATCTAAAATTTTAATTCTCAATTCGATTTGTATCCTAAACTTTATTTTAAATTACACACAAGTGAATATATAATTTACATAAAAGTGGACTAATCAAATCAACGGTGCTTGCACACTGGAAAACGAGAAAACAAAGTGTGCACTACGCATCATATTTCAGTCAAACATTCATTAGAAAATTCAAACCCTATCTCTCAATTTTTTGAATGAATAATCTCTATAACGCGAAAGTTTAACACTGTGTTTGGAAGTTTTTTAAATTAAAAAAAGAAATGAAAAAAAAGAGAAAAGAAGGGAAGAAAAGAAAGATAATAATTCACCTTTTTTTTTTCAACTTTCTTCACAAAAGTGGGATTAAATTTTTAGGCCCATGAAACCCAACTTTCTCTGATTTTCACTCCTCTCATTTTATTCTTTTTTCTCTAATTTAAAATACCATGATTAGGGTTGAGCATTCGGTTATTAACCGAACCGAATTAATATTTTTGTTATAACCGAAAACCGCAGTTGCCCTATTTTGAATATCCGAACAAATAATCGAAATACATGATAACCGAATAACCGAATTACTAATTCTGTTATTCGGTTAATAACCGAAATTAAAACAGACAGTGGAGATCAGAAACATTCCCATATTATACAAAAATCCCATCACCGATTGGGCATGCGCATACCCACTCCCCGCCGCCGCCGCCTCAAAGATTGAAAGTTCACGATCCCTGATATTCACAGTTGCGGCAGTGACCCTGAGTTAAAGATGATGATTTCCCCAATACAAAAGGTACATTCACAGTTACATTTGTGTTGATTTGAAGTTTTCACGCAACTTCAATGTCACTTTTTGCGCTTTCTCGATTCCTCTCATATTCGGTTCGGATCACAGGCCCCGTTTTTTTCGCAAAAAACAGCTCCATCACTCTCATCTGCAATTTTTACGCAAAAAACAGCTCCATCACCCTCATATGCAGATATCTGCTGGACCCTCATCTCCGACGCACCATCCTCCATCCTTCTCGGGTCACCCGGATCTGGTTTGAGGTCGCCGGAGGGGTTGCTGGTGCCGGCTTCTAGGTCTCTCTCGGCAGAGCCTTCGCCGTTTTCAAGGTACCTAGAGTAGTATAGATTCAAACCGGATCTGGGCCAGAGACTTTCCAGTTTCCAAGCAACTAAGCAAGCAAATAGAGCAAAAGAGAGAAAAAGAGAGCTGTTTGATTTTAGAGAGAGAAAAGGGGAGGACTTTTTGTTTTGGGTGGATTTATGTCACAGGCCTGAGAGGTGGCACGTGGGTTCCATTATGGATTTCCTCACTATGTAACTATTTCTTCTAGCTATGTACGAAAAGTGTTAAAAAAAAATCAAGTGTTATTCGGTTAAACCGAATAACTCAAAAGTTAAATTCGTATAAATTAATTGAAAACTTTAAAAAAATTCGGATATAATCGAATTGTTAAAAATAACCGAATTATTAGAAAATTTTGGTTAAATTATTTCGATTCGATACGATAATTCGATTATATCCGTTTTTTGCTAAGTATTAACCATGACAGGGTGTAAAGGACTACTAATATTCCACACCTTATAGGTTCTGGTCAACTTTCAATTGAAAAATGACTCAAACATGTGTACTTTGTTTACTCACTAAAAATTAGGCCTAACAATTTCATTAGAACTCGACGGAGCCGCATGATCTCGACCCTAACGGAACTTGATTTTTTAAATCTTATAGGGTTAAAGGTTGGGTTTGTAATATACTCCCTCACCACCAGACATGCACAACAGGCCGGCCTGGTCTGGCCTGGCCTGGGCCTGCCAGGCCTTGGGCTTTGACCAGGCCAGGCCAGGCCGTTGACTTTTGGCCTTCAGGCCAGGCCAGGACAGGCCTTGGTCTCTGGGTTGTGGCCTGGCTAGGCCTGCAGGCCAGGCCAGGCCAGGCCCAGACCAGGCCTGCAGGCCAGGCCAGGCCCAAGGCCTTGGCTGATCTGGTCCCTTTTTTTAATGTTACATATTAAATATTAAAAAATATAAATTAATAAATTTTGTAAAAATGATGCAAGATTTTTGAGATTTATTTTATTTTAACATTCTACTACACACAAATATAAATTGAATGATTAGAACAAAAATAAATATATTCATCTTTTTATTTATGATCATTAAACTCTTACATGGTTATATCTCAAGTATTAATTCCAGTTAGTTTTCAAATTACTTTATGAAATTTTTATTTAAATTGGTACAACAGAATACCTAAAACATAACCAAAATCATAAATCTCCCCAAGAATTTAGCATATCCAAATTAATAAAGAACTTGAGTATTTACAAGAAACAACCTTATTATTAATATTTAATATTAAAAATTAGTTTATTGATGTATTAATTAATGTTAATATTTAACATTAAAGTAACAAAGAATATTACTAAAATTTTGTTGTTAAATATTAGTACTTTAGTATTTACAATAAATTAACTTATTATTAATATTTAATCAACTAAGTAACTAACTTATTATTAATATTAAATATACTAACTAGTTATATTTATTGAAGATGTATAGTAATTAAATGTATCAACAAGAAATCAAGAATAAATAATTAAAATTTTAAATTTTATTTATGTATTAATTAAAACTAATGTATTATAATTTATAAATTACAACAATGAATAAGTAAAAATTTATACTTTATTGATGAATAATTATAAATTTAAAGTTCAAAAATTACAAATAATTAGATAAAAAAATCTTGTAAGGTCTCAGGCCAGGCCAGGCCAGGCCAGGCCCGACCCCAGGCCAGGCCCAGGGCCAAGCCAGGCCAGGCCAGGCCTTTTTGCAGGCCAGGCCAGGCCAAATTTTTGTCAAAAACAAGTGGCCTTTTCAAGCCTTCCAGGCCAGGCCTGACCGGGCCAGGCCTTGACCAGACCGGGCTTTGACCAGGCCGGGCCCAGGCCAGACCAAGGCCAGGCCGCAGGCCTCGGGCCTTTTGTGCATCCCTACTCACCACCGTCTTCAACCTGATTATATGTATATATACAATTTTTTAAATTAATATATTGTATATATAATTATGTACTTGTTTAAGTTATTTCATTATAAATCATAACATTAATAATATAATATGTTGTTATTAATAGAAATATTGTATGTTGTTTGATTTTGAATTAAAAAAAGTTGTACAAAGTAATATAAAAGAAATTAAAAATAATAATTTGGAAAATAATGGAGTAATAAAGTAAATAGGGCCCGCGGGTAAGAGATACTGTTTTCGAGGTCAGGTCAGGTTTGGGGGATAACTAGTTATTGGGGGAGCTAGTATGGGGAAGGGTGTCCCGGATCATACCCGTCCCGTTGTCAAACCTACTAAAAATACAAGATGCATATAAAATAAAATTTATAGTACAAATGATTTTAAGATTAAAAATTTATAGTTTAGGGTTGAAATTGAAATTTAGTCTATAAGTAACTAATTAACTAAATAGACTAACTAATACCGTGATTTTGAAGGAGCGAACGAGTGTCGGTCGTTTCTCGGGTGCTGTGTGCTCCTAATCAAATAAACCTTTTCAATTTTGCCCCTTCCCTATCTCACTATAAATCTCACTATAAAATGCACTTTCTGCTCCTTACACAGCTAACTGTATTGCTTTTAAACACCACCATTTTTTCCTTTTTTGTTTAATTTTTATTTTTTTTTGATTTCTTTGAGCTCCTCACAGCTCCATAGATCAAAATACTGAACTAAGCTGGTTAAGCTGGTTTGGGGATTCCGCGTTTACATTTTCTCTCCCCTCCCCATTTCAGGTATATTAATGTCGAGCACATATATTTTTGTTTTTTACTGGCAAAAGTAATTAAAATTCAGATCTAGTTCATAAATTCTGATATATTTGATGG
This sequence comes from Panax japonicus, assembly GCA_020205505.1. Taxonomy (NCBI): domain Eukaryota; kingdom Viridiplantae; phylum Streptophyta; class Magnoliopsida; order Apiales; family Araliaceae; genus Panax; species Panax japonicus. The sequence goes on from CM035109.1 coordinate 54,079,549, forward strand.
TCTGAATTATAATTCTGATATATTTATACATGCGTATATGTGTATTGTGTACTATACTTTCTGATTTTTTTTGTGAGTTTTCAGCTAAAAATGGAGACTAATTTTTTTTAATCATTTTTTTAAAGTATTGAAAGAGAAAATGGAGATCAAATTGATGGTGCACCGATTTGTACAGGTGAATCGGTGGAATGATGTGAAACATAGTTGCTGATTTTGAGTACTTTGTATTGAAAACACTCATTTAGAGAAAGTAGGATGTGCATTAATGGTAAATGCTCTGTTTTCTTAAGAGTGCTGAATTTAGACGTATTCTGCTACATTAACAATTGAATTAGGGACTCTTAAAGTCAGACTGTCAGAGATTCATTTTGTTTGTATTGTGGTTTCTTTTAACTTTTGGTGTTGAACAAAATGGTAGAAAAAGAAAGTATACTAATTTTTTTGGTGTTCTAATTTATAAAAATAATATTTATAAATTATTATATTGGGTAAAAAAGAGCATTGCAACTAACTAAGAGGGGTGGATCTACTTGAAAGAGAAGGTGGGTAAATTACCCACCTTTGGTTTTGAAGTTTTGAAAATTTACCACTACTAAAATTCAAATTTTTAGAAAAACACTCTTAGATTTTATGTTTTATTTCTAGTAGAAAATTTACAACTATTTCCTCTTTTTAAATTTTATTTATTTATTATTTTTAATCAAAAACTGAGTTATTAACATATATTTTTACATGGTAAGTTTTGTGCCCACCTTGATAAATAATTATAGCTCTGCCCTTTCCTAACTTCAAACCATACTTATTTATTAATTATAGATATCCTTAAGGTATATAGACGGCAGATAATGTGTATAAAGGTGCTATGAATTAAACTAGACTTGGTTAAGATTTAGTGATGTCATGTGTTGTTCAATTTGATTTTAAACATGTTTAATTATGTATAATCTATCACTCTATTCATGCTGAATATTGATAGCAGTGGTAGAACCCTATGAAAATATTATTCTATCGAGAGATAGAAAAAGTCTATTGAGATTTGTTTAGTATAAATAGATGTCTCAGGAATCCCATATTTAAATATAATATAAATCATTATGCATCTACATAAATCTATATGATTATTGCTAACTAATCATTAATACGTCTCTGGTTTATGCTTTATTGTTCTTAGTTTGAAATCTAATTTCGGATTTTCATATCTTACTGATGATTGCTGTTAGCTACAGGGAGTATGATGAACGCAAGATTATGCCAGTGGTTACGCACACTAGTTGTTGTGCTAATCTTGCTAAAAGTAGAAGGCTTCTATGTTGAAATAACTTATATTGAGAATGCTGTGGCGAAAGGAGCAGGTGAAAGAAGACAAACTATATCGATTTTATTTTAAAGTTTTGGTTTCTTTTCTTATTAGATAGTAGTTGTCATTGATGATCTCAATATTTATTTACATTACCCCTAATTTGCAGTATGTTTGGATGGGAGTCCACCAGCTTACCATATGGATAAGGGATTTGGAGCTGGAATTAACAATTGGTTGGTCCACATAGAGGTTTGTCACTCTGTCATGAGCATTATAAATTTCAAATTTGATTTTTCACATAACAATGAGAAAAAGAATGCACATTATTAAACCTTCAACACCAAAAAACATCTATTTTCTAAAGTACTTTGACAAATAAACAAATTGTAATGCTTGGTTTCTTGACAAAATGATTAGCTGGCTTGCCATTAGTATTTGAAAGTTTAGTACAAAATTACAAGTTAAAGTATTCATGGAATTTCAGGGGGGAGGATGGTGCAACAATGTGACAAATTGCCTAGCCCGTAGGGACACTCGCTTGGGTTCCTCCAAGAAAATGGTGAAACAACTTTCATTCTCGGGGATTTTAAGCAATAAGCCTCAGTTTAATCCAGGTGGGACTTGCTATTCAGCTGATTTGCTTCATTATCTCGTTTGAACTTCCACATTCTAACTGATATATTAATCTTTATTTGTTTCCAGACTTCTATAACTGGAACAAGATCAAGGTTAGGTATTGTGATGGAGCATCATTCACTGGTGATGTGGAAGCAGTCAATCCTGTATGTCATACAATTTCCATCAGAAACTACAACTTTTGTCCTGTGGAGAATTTGTAACAATACTTATATATATATATATATATATAGACATATAGGAACCGATCCAAAGCAAATGGCGGTTATGAGTCTATTTATGGCCACAAAATCTGGGCTGTCCATTTAAAGATCCTGCGACCTAGATTTAAAGAACTACGTCTACTGCAACACTATGTTGTTGTAGAACTTAACTACAGCAACACAGTGCTGCGGTAGATTCAAATGACCATAATGCCCCTGTAATTGATTTATTATTGCGGTCAAGCAGAAAGTTCTGTTACCTACCGCAAAACTGCTGGACCGCGGCTTTGCTACGATTTGCTATATATACATATACATATACATGTGTGTGTGTGTGTGATTTTGTATGTGTAGACATATTTGTCCGCATTTATTTATCATTTTTTAAATGTTAGTGCAATTATTTTAATGGAAATAACATATAGATTCATATAGGTCTTGTGTTGTTTATATGTTCGCTGACTTCTCATGATGCGCCAAATTTGTCAGGCTACTAATCTTCACTTCAGAGGACATAGGATTTTTCTTGCTGTTATTGAGGATCTATTAGCGAATGGGATGAAGAATGCTGAAAACGTATGCACCATTAATGAGTATCCCTCAATCTCATATTCTCTATTCTAACCAACTCTTGAAAACTTGAAATATAGGCTATTCTCTCTGGCTGTTCAGCTGGTGGATTGACTTCCATATTGCATTGTGATAACTTTCGAACTCTCGTACCCAGTGGTACTAAAGTGAAATGCCTTTCGGATGCTGGATATTTTATTAATGCGTAAGCTTTCCTAGAGGACCGTGTATGTTCACAATAATTATTTATGCAAAATAGTCTAAATTCTATCTCTTTCACTTTGTAACTAATTGGTATTCTTAACAGCAAGGATGTTTCTGGAGCACAACATATTGAAGCATTCTATAATGAAGTTGTTGCGACACATGTACGCCTTCTCTCCCTTCCCAATGATGATTTCTTCTTATAAAACAATAACTGTTGTGTTACTCAGCTCTTCAAGTTAATTATTGATGGTCTATGTTCTCTTCTCTTTTCTACTTCAACCAAGTATCCTTTCTTTCTATTTTACTTCCTCCGTTCCAAATTATAAGATCATTATTGACTTTGAAAAATCAGTTTTAGACATTTTCAAACTCAAAATTGATGATAATAATTAAAAATTACAACACAATAATTGTTATAATTAGTATGTGTTAGATAGTTTACAATATTCATCATTTTATTGACTAAAATTAAATGAATTTATGTCAACTTTGAGCTTGAAAATATTTTAAATTGACTTCAAAAAGTTAATAATCTTATATTTTGAAACGGAGAGAGTAGTTATTTCCGAACCATATAACATGAAACTTCCTATTTGGTTAACCTTCCTCTCTGTGTTATAGGAGATGGATATATCATCGTTAATTAATTAATGACATTAAGGCCATTTCTCGGCCCACTCAATTGAGACGGGGTCTCTGATTCCTATTGTATATATGTCTTTGCTGCAGGGATCGGCAAAGAATTTGCCCTCATCTTGCACTTCAAAAATCAGTCCGGGTTTGGTAAGAAAGAGAGTGATGGTTATTATCTTAAAATTGTCTATCCCTTTTTGAGGTTCCTATTGCTGAATAACAATACTTGTCAAATTGCAGTGCTTTTTCCCTCAATACATTGCGCGACAAATCCAAACACCACTCTTTCTAGTTAATGCAGCCTATGATTCATGGCAGGTTAGATACCTTCTAGTTATTTTATATATATATATATATATATATATATATATATATATATATATATATATATATATATATATATATATGCAACTCTTGTTTGAGAAAATTTATTAGTGAAACATGCTTCTTTTAGGTATGATAGATAGTGTTACCGAAAAACTGAATTTTGATTAGCATTATTATCGGTCTAATATAAAAGCGTTTATTCGAATACAACATCTTAATATTAGTTAGTTGTACAAGTTAAGACTCAAGAGAGAGGAGATGTGAGAATGAAATCCTTACTTTTATTACATCGGGTGAGGGAGGAGACGAGAGACCCTTAAACTGATGTCTCTATTCTAGAATAGGTTGCCAAACTTGGCTAACACCTTTTGTTAGGTTTGTATATAGCGCGATCATGCAATCAAATCACATAAAAGGGATAAAACGGATTTTAATTTTTTTTTCTTCATATAAACCATAATCTTACTTTGTGCATAATTATCAATCAATAGAAAGGAGACGTAGATCAAATTCGAAATTAACTACTTTCTCAGGTACGAGTTCACCTCCAATTATCACTGGGTTGGATTCCTTCATTTGATCAACGTTAGTCATTCAAGTGTTTGGCCTCTAGAGGTGATCTACCAAGGAAGAACAAATATTCAAGAAGATGGGTGCTTGACAAAACCCTAGATTCTGTCTCTATAGAATTATGTGTACTTTCCCAACTCCTGGAATAAAATGTGTAACGCTAATTCATATATAATAAGACTTTCTTATTTATAGGTGTAGGCAACCCTCCTAAGCCATTTATGAATAGAGTTTTATTTTAATTAATTAAAAACTCCTTTAATTAATTGTATTCCTAATCCAATTAGTAATTATGAGAGTACTCTTATTAATTATTCCCAAACTCCTTTAGGATTTAAATAATAATAATAGTAATAATAATAAGATTTCTCTTATTAATTTTTATTTAATATTTTCAAAATATTAAATAATAAATATTAAGCTATTTAATTTATTCTATCACCATAGATTAAATTAAATACACTTAACTTATTATTACGATTATGCCATTTACTTCTTAAATAAATATTTTTCCTTTTGCAGTGTGACCCTTTAGGTTCTCCATATTAAACCGGTTGTGAATAAATCAATTAGAACAATTTTAATCTTATTTAAATAAATAAATAAACTATTTAATTCATTTAAATAAATACTCCCTCCGTCCCAGGATAAAAAGGATAAAAGACCTGGTTGACTTTTTGCGCATATTAAGAAAGAGGATAACATGACAATATCCCAATTAAATATAAGACATGAACTTATTTTCAAGTTTTATTTTATTTAATTACATATATTTTCTAATCTCAAATGCACAACTTCAAATAATTCAAATTAGAAATTTTTTTCTAATTTCATTCTGCCTTGGACAAAGACTACTGAATTGTGATTTATCGAATCACATATGACATTCTTTTCTTTTACTAGAAGCGGTAGATTCTTTATTGATCATTTATTATATTCATGTACAACTTATTACACCCAAACATACCATTTGATATACCCGAAGGGTCTTAAAAAATATGTCAAAGCATAACTAATCATACACAAGATATTATGATGATTTCAAGTCTAAGGATCACTTGTACTACTACCACTACAAGAATTTCTATTGACAAACAAGTAAAACTCCATTAGGTATTCTTTAGCGAGCTACATTCAATGAACTTATTCTCCAATAAGCACCTACATACTTACTTTAGTGTTTCCACACAAATGATCATGAGATCAATCATCTTCATCCAATGAGCAAGCAACGTATGTACCAATTTATCCAGATTCACCAATCCATTTTTAGTAATCAAACGATTGAGAACAATTTTAGTTTTAAGCTATCAAAGAATTTAGATTTCATTAACATGAGCATCATCATGATTCTAAAAACATTGTTCAAAACTATGAATTTATCACATATTATATAACAACACCATGTAGATAAATTAAATGTTTTTAAATAAACAATTCTTTTATTAATAAATGAATAAGATTATTACAAAGTATATGCTTTATTATATTAAATATGATTGACTTGTGTGCATACTACTTTCTCCTTTGTCTCTAAATTTTCATCTACTCGGTCCTTTTGTTCTCTCCAATATGTTAATTGTACGTTATTCAATAGTCCCTATTTCTTACATTCATTGTAATTACGCAGATAAAGAACATTTTGGCTCCTGGTGTTGCTGATCCCCATGGCACCTGGCACAACTGCAAGCTTGATATAATGAAATGCTCACCTGCACAACTTAAAGCCATGCAAGGCAAGTTATCATAAGCTCTTTCTACTTGTCAAATTAATTTTTTTTACCATAAGCCATTTTTCAACTTGTGGAACTTCAGGTAGCAAAAATACACCTGATATTTCATTTCTTTTTCATGTATAGTTACTCGTAAACTTCAATCCCAATTATATACCACGGAATAAATTATGTTCGTTGTCTTGTCCACTTTTCTCAAATGCGTTAATCGTAGCGCGGAATTCACGTTTTTCGACAAGACGTGACTGTTAAAACCTAGTGCTATTTTGTTGGTTATTTTCAGATTTCAGGTTGCAGTTTTTAAGTGTTGTGCCTGCAGCGGGCAGCTCTTTGTCTAGAGGGATGTTCATAAACTCCTGCTATGCCCACTGCCAAACTGAAATGCAGGAGACATGGCTTAGGAGTGATTCTCCTTTGTTGAGTAATAAGGTAATGGGCTCTACTTTTATTCAATCTTTCAATTGTTAGCAACATACTTGTATTGTTTGAAACATTTGTACAATAATTTCAAAATAAAAGACAAAAGGGGTGGGTCATCTTGGATGAAAATATTGATAGTTTCACTTAATTAATAATGTGTTATTGAGTTTTAAAATTGATAGAAAAGACTAGAAATGGATGGAAAACGTTACGTTGTCTGTCCAATTCTTTTGTTAACGAGTTCTTTAATGAACGGAAAAATAAAAAAAATGTATGGAAAATTTGGGCACTTCTCTTGCCAAACTTTTCCGTCCACAAAATAGTCTGAATTGAACGGAAAACTAAATAATACAAGTAAATCTTTTATAATCTCATAATAATAAGTTTTGTGTTGGTTTGTTTTCTCATCAAATTTAAGTTTTCTATTCTTTCTTTTACTTTAAAAACTCAAAAACATAGTGTCTAGCCTCATAATTATTGGGGTTCATGTGTCTATACTAATTAAGTAATTATTAATATATACTGATTTCTATTTTGTATTCAAAACATGTTGTGCAGTCAATTGCAGAGGCAGTTGGAGACTGGTATTATGATCGAAGTCCATTTCAAGAGATAGATTGTCCATACCCTTGTGACAAAACTTGTCACAACAGAGTTTTTGATCCACAGGAGCACCCATACATATAGCAGCATCAAACTATAATTCTTGGCCAATATAAACTAAATATCGAATTGGGCTTTTCATTTAAAATTAAGAGGAAAAAAAAGGGCGAAATTCATCCAGTTTAAAAAATAACTGTACCAAAACCGGGGTGAGATATGCTTCTTATATTATTCTTATGTATTCATGGATTGACTCTAAATAAATAATGCACTTGTGGATTTTATTATTAGTCCTTGCGACAATTTTATATCGAATAATACTATTAATATATATGAAATTTGCTCTAAATCGGTCAAGCTTAAAATAACTTAAATGAGTACTTGAGTACCATGCATTTTAATGAGACTAATAATATTTTCCCCTTCTCAAATTAAGAGAATTGTTAAATCTATAACAAAAATTATTATTTTCACATCAAAAGTGTGATCCTATAGCGATAGCGACGGTTTTTATCGTCGCTATACATCTACAACGACACTTTTATTGTGAAAATAACAAAAAATTTTGTGAATTTAACAATTATCTAAATTAAACTTCTTCTTTTTTATTATCTTTTAGTAACCTTAAAATGCATGAATAGTTCAAATAACCTACCATGCATTTTAAGTTCATATTTTTGAACGAGACTAATATTATTTTCCAGTTCTCAAATTAAATATACATGTTTTTTTTGGTATAAAAAGAATGTGAACTTTTAATGTTTCTTATTTTGAGAAATGTCTTCTCAATTTTTTCAATTAATGGATTAAAATTTTAATTTTTTTCCACTTTGAGAATTGTCAACTCATTATTATGGTAGTATCTATATCTTATAAAGCCTCTATGGATGCTTCTTTCACAAGTTTGGTGTAATTGGGTCACATTCTTTTTTTTTTGGCCCTTGCAACTTTAGATATATAACTATTTTGTCCTTTTTAATGATAATTTTTGATATATTTATATTTACTTCTCTAAATTTTATAAAATTATTATTTTATCCCACATAACTTACATTCGCAACACGTTTTGAGGGAGTCTGTTAATGACTTGAAATGAGCCACACCCATATGGATCAGGTTAACATGAAATTTATTTGTTAGTAAGTTGGTCAATTGACCAATAGAATACCGACACACATAGAATATACTTTCTGAGATTGGTATAATGTGAATTGTGATGATGAGGAGAAATAGTAAATACAATCCATTTTGTAAAGCAGGTATATTTCAAAATATACAACCCCAAATCAACAACAATAGTTCAGCATCTGCCTTATTCCCACAAAAATGAGTAACCAGAGTATCCCAAACACCAAAATTTATAATTAAAGTCTCACATAATTATCCCCAAAAAACCATGAACAACTTTCGTTATATTAATACGCCGAACTCAAGCAGGACTAATCAAATTGGTAAACCTGGTTATGTTGTATTCCATTTTTTGCTCTTCTTTAATTTCTTGTGATTGTGTGTTATATTTCAATTATCTTAAATCTAACACGTGATGTAAATGAATTATGCACATCTTTATAAAGGAAGGAGAAATAATCTGAATAATCAAGTTCATGTTCCTCCTCCATGTGGTATAAAACAATTTAGACTTCTTTATAAATTAAAAACATAGATAACAGTTGACTATAGAAGAGTATTTCATATTCCAAGTAACATAGCCAAATAACAATGTTGTTCATACTAGTAGTCTTATGATGTGCTTTCATAGTATCAATTTCTTTCATCCTTTCTTGGTTGGTCGTGGAAGCGTTGGGATGCTTTGTTCATGTCTGAACAAGTTATCTGGATCAACTTTAGTCTTTATACCTACCAATCGACTAAAATTATCCTTGAAATACTTGGCTCCCCAAGCACTTGCATTTATAAAACTCGAGTTCCCATTCTTGTTTGTTCCCAAATCAAGATCTCTATAGTTCACATACGCAGCTCTTGGGAACATACAAGCATAAGAAGCCATGTAATTGTAAAGCTTCCGAATCCAATCCACATGCTTTGTTCCTGAATCTTTATTTCCATTCCATGTTGTTACGTACTGAATCATGTATATGTTGCCTTTTCTATGAGGGAAAGGAATTTCAGACTCCGAAATCTTACTCATCATTCCACCATACGGATTCCATATCATCAAAGGCGAATCTTCTTCTAGAATCCTTGTCCAGAGCCCTTCAAGTCCTGTTTCTGGAATAGGTACTTTAATAAAATCGGACTTGGCCTTGAAATAATTCTTAAATAATGATTTCCCTTCGAGTAGGACTTCAGCTGGAGTCGATTTTGGATATCCTGCAATATAAAGAACAGATTCGATCCAGCTCATTTCAGTGCAGTCTTTTTGCGTTAATCCCAATTCAGGAAAACTTTCCTCCATGACTTTTAGGAGTCTGTCAGCTGTGCCAAGAAACAATGCATTGTAAGTAGTTTGCACTGTCCTTTGGCCTTTTGTGGATGAATTCGCAGGTGATATGATCACTCTAATGAAGAGATTCTCATCAAGTTTATCTGCAACTTGTTGCCATTTATAGAGAATCTTTGTCGCGCCTTGTTCCAAGGTTTTGGGAACTGTAAAGACTGTCACAATTGAAGGAACAGGAACCAACTTTATCTTCCAAGATAAAATAATCCCAAAACTCCCTCCTCCTCCTCCTCTAATCGCCCAAAAGTGATCTTCTCCCATTGCCTGTCGATCAAGAATTTTGCCATTCGCGTCGATTATTTGAGCATCAAGAACGTTGTCAGCTCCAAGGCCGTATTTCCTCATCATAGCACTATATGCGCCTCCTGTAATATGTCCACCAACGCCTAAACTTGTGTAAAGTCCAGCTGGGAATCCATGGACTTTGCTCTTCTCAGCAATTCTGTAATAAACTTCCCCGATGGTTGCACCAGCTTGAACCCATGCAGTATTATCCTCTATGTTAACACTGATGGATCTAAGCTTAGAGAAATCAACAACGACAAATGGTGTCTCCATTTCGGATACATAAGATAGGCCTTCATAATCATGGCCACCACTACGAACTCTGAGCTGAATTCCAAGTTTTTTTGAGCAAATAACCGCTGCTTGGACATGGGATTCATTCAATGGTGTGAAAATTAGCTCAGGCTTGGGAACAGTAGGCGCCAAACACCGGAGATTTTGGGCAGAAGATTGAAGAACGGAGCTGAATGAAGATATATTTGGAGTGTAAAAACAAGTGGGAAATGGAATAGGAACGTCAGAATTGAGGGAAAGGCATTTGGAAAAACTATCTTGAATTGGATTTGAAGTAGCCCTTAAAGCCAAAAACAGAATTACATAAAAATTTGCAAGTGTAAAAAAGATTGAAGATGCCATATCTTTTTTGTTGCGTCTTAGTCTTGTGCTCTGAGGTAAGGGAGACGGGGGTCCTATTTATAGACTTGTGAAAATCTTGATAATGACAATATGGCGAGGTAATATTTATGAGCTTTAATTCCAAGATTTTGGCTACTTTTGACCTCCAGACCTATTTGGAAGCACTTGATTTGATGAAATCAAGCAAATATTTGTGATTTATTTCTTTTTCTTTTCTCCAAAAGGGAAAAACAGGACATTTGCTGAATATGAGAGATCTTTTTGTTGCAATAATGGTGGTGTTACAGTGCCATTAAGGGTGGTAAGAACTTGGATCATGCTGACATGATCATTATGTGTGTTTCTTTGAGAGGGGGGTTGGGGGTGGTGGGGGGAGTGAATTTGTTCAATATTAGGTAGGGGCTTCTAACAAAATTTTGGAGAAAAACACATGAAAAATCCCGAAGGAAAAAGCACAGATCCAGATATTTTTATAAAGTTGTATAGCAAAAAAGTTGCATATGTTGTATATTTAACTTAAACCGTTATTTTTTAAAAACTACAACTTTTTATTATATATCTATTTTGTATAGATTAAAGTTGAATCCTTGTTATGTTTTCGAAATTGTTATGGTTTGTCTTAAATTAGTCCGTGTGCAAGACGAAAGGGCCAAGGAATTTCATCTGCCGTGTTGTGTAGTGCAGTTCATTTGGCAATTACCTGTTTTCGTGGAATAAAATTTAATACTCCCTCTATTCCAAAATATGAGGTATTTTTAAATTTAAAAATAAAAATAAAATAATTTATTTAAATTTTGAAAACAATCAATTTTATAACTCATAATATTTTTTTAATTAATTTAGAGTACTATATACGTTTTTAATGTAAAAATAGATGTAAAAGTAACAAGAATATAATTGAGACATATATACATATACATTTTTGATTTATTTTAGGAGTTAAAAGTGTGATTCTCATGTAGTAATTATTTTTTATTAAAAGAAAAACCGTGAGAAAGGAATAAAAGTATATATATATATATATATATATATATATATATATATATATATATATATATGGGTATCCATCCACAACAACCGGTTGTTGGGGAGCAACCCATTTTGGCCAGCCGCTACAAGCTCTATCGGCTTATAAAAAAAAATTGTCTAAGGCCGGTAGAGCTTGTAGCGGCTGACCAAAATGGGTTGCTCCCCAACAACCGGTTGCTGTGGATGGAGACCCTATATATATATATATATATATATATATGAAAAGGATCTTAGGCTCACCCTTATTGAGCTCACCCTGCCTTTTTTTTATATAAAAAAAATATAAGTAATAAAAAATGTATAATAATTTTTGAAATTGAAAGTTTTTTAAAAAAAATGTTTTGGATGTGATTTGGGTACCTATAACAAAGCAATGTTGGGTACATATAACCAAGTTCGTTATGATGACAAAATTTATGTATAATCTTTCCAAAAGGGAAACTCAATACTTTAAGGTAAATTTTCCTTAAGATTAATACAATTATGTTTGATCAATGCCGGATAAGTCACCTCTAAAGTTTGGGGAAGATTTTGTTATTAAGATAAGGAAACTCATATTTTCGTGTCTGTCACTTGCAGAAAGAACTCGTTCACTATTTCATATGATCAATTCTCTTAGTGATATTTTTTTTTAATTATTTTTTTGTAGTACTTCTAAAAAAATATATAATATTTATTCCAACTGAAATTTTTATAAAAAACAGTTTTTTAGGTGTAATTTGAATACATGCAAGAAATAAGGTCTGTACAACCCTGCTTCTTGTATGTATCCAAATTACACCTAAAATACTATTTTTTACAAAAATTCCAATTCAAATAAATACTATACATTTTTGAGAGTTATTACAAATAAAAACAAAAAAAAAAGGTTAAAAATGTCAGCTCATCAATGTCGTCCTAGACTTGTTGATTCTGTTAACATAACTGTCAAATATGAAATAACCATCAAAGTGAGGATACATACTTGCCAAAAAAAGAAAAAGAAAAATAAAGAAAATGGTTATTTGAGTTATGCTTGTACTTTTTGTACCTCCTCTGAAAATTTTATATGCAAATGGTCATATGATTAAATTTGATTTGATCTACAGAGCCTTGCGTCACACTGTCTCATAACGCTCTCTTGTCATGTGACATGACTTATGATTTAATGGGTAAATTTAGGTTGTGTTTGATAAAACACAGTAATTAATATTTAAATGGTTAATACATCTTAATAATTTTGAAATTCAGATATGGCACACTTAGAAGGGGGGATTGAATAAGTGTGAGAGCTAACTATGACCAATTTTTGAACTATAAATTCAAACTATTGAATATGGCCTACTGTATCAAAGAATGCAGCTTGCTAAATGAATGCAGTCTACCGAATTGAATTTTTGTTTAAGAAAATATCTTGGTGAATTTATAAGTCAGACTAAAATACTTGATGAAAATATATTATCTCAAGATGAAGCAAAAGTTTATATTTTAAATATTAAGAAAACTAATTATCTTAAGAAATATTAAAGAGAATCAAGCAATAAAATAACACCAAGATTTTTTACGTGGTTCAGCTATTACCCTCTATAATAATAGCCTAGTCCACGTCCAATACCAACTAGTATTGGAGACTCACTTTTATTTCTTTAAAAATAACCCTTGTTACAAAACAGATTCAATCAAATTGAATTACAATAATTCACTTGAGCACACTTGCTCCTTGTGCACCAATGCACCCCTTAAACTTCTAAGCTTCCCTGAACTTGTTTGTAAACAAAACTTAATCCACCTGGATTAAATTCCCTTTAGACAACACTTAGTCTAAAAATATAAGATTACAATTTATAGAGGTCTAATGATCTAAGCAAATAAACAATTTAACAATGCAAGGCTCAACTAATGCATGCAATGATCAAATAGTAACAGAAGGATATTACCGATTTATAGCCCACAGAAATATGCTGAAAATAATCAGAGTTATAATAGCACAGCAGCTGGAAATTTTGCACAGAAAATAAAATAGCTTTTCAAGTATATGAGCGCAATAATTGATTTAAGTGTTGTAATTTTTCCACTGATATCAATTTCATTTTATAGCCCAAAATTATTACCGTTGCTATAGAGTTCCGTTGAATGACATCAAACTTTTTACGTTGCCAACAAAAATTGATAAAGATAAGTAACGTTCCAAAATTTTATTTCCGCTGGGAAGCATTTTAATCGGATAAGGAAAATAATTAGTTTTAAAACAGATCCGATAATATATCTTAAAACTCTTGGAAGTATATTTTTGACTCCTTCAAATAATAATCTTCTTGAACAATTATAGCACCTGCCGTCACTTTCCATATTACAAACATATATAATAATTCCGAGAAAAGTGTTAATGTGAACAACACTACCTTATGAATAACACTGAATATAACAATGAGTGTTAGTTCCGTAGATATCAACAAGTGTATAATAAACCAACTTTCAAAGATAATGATTATCTTAGAGTTCCAAGAAATGTGCAGTATAAAGTGAACATTACTTTTAAACAACCATTGCCATATATCATCATCATAAATATATTAGTTCCGTAAGCCATGTAAATAGATTCAAACAAAATAATTATGATAGCTATTTTCAAGGATAAGCATGTATGGCAATTAAAATTCCTTCATAAGATTTAGCATCAAATTTTCCTAGGTTATCACTAGTATTTAGAATAAAACACTAAGATCCAAAAACTTTGAAATAACTAATATTAAGAATCTTATTATTTAACAGTTCATAAGGAGTCTTCAAAATGATTGGACGAATAAGTACTCTATTCAAAACATAACAAGATGTGTTTACAGCTTCGGCCCAAAACTTTTTAGGAAGTTTAATTTCTTGTAATAAAGTTCTAGTTGTTTCTTGTAATGTCCTATTCTTTCTTTCTACAACTCCATTCTATTGAGGGGTTCTAGGAGCAGAAAATTCATGACTAACACCCTTTTAATCACAAAATATTATAAAGTCTTTTAGAAACTCAGTACCATGATCACTTCTTATCCTTACAAGTTTTAGACTATATCTTGTTTCCAAGTTTCTGATTAATTTCTCAAATTCCTTGAATGCTTCATCTTTAGTTCTAAAAAATAATACCTATGTATATCTAGAGAAATCATCTACTATTACAAAAGCATAAAACTTACCATTTATACTAGGATGTCTTTCTGGTCCAAACAGAACAAGATGGAGTAGTTGTAAAGGAGAATAGGTTGATACTATGTTCTTTGCTGTAAATGACGTTCTTACTTGTTTCCCAAGTTGACAAGGAACACAAATTCCCTTCTTTTCATATTTGATCTTTGGCAACCCTTTGACGAGATTCTTTGAGGATAATTTCTTGATTAAATCCATATGAACATGTCCCATCCTCTTTTGCCATAAATTAGCCTCATCTTGTACAGATGCTAAACATACTCCTTCATCATGTTGCTCAAAATCAATAGTATATATATTTCCTTCTTTTTGTGCAACTAGGGTAACATTGTTAGTACCATGAGAAATAGTGCATTTTTCTTTATCAAAACTAACTTGGTGACCATTATCCATTAATTGATTGATACTAATAAGATTAAATTCAAGTCCATTAACAAGATGTACATTATCAATATTTACCTTACCATTTCCAATTTTACCTTTTTCGATTATCTCGCAGGTTCAATTATCTCCAAATGTAACTGTACCATTTTTCTTCTTGATTTTTAGCTCCATGAACTTTGTTTTGTCACCAGTCATGTGACGTGAGCATCCACTATCAAGAATCCATTTTTGAGATGGAACCCCTGCCTTGAGACATACCTGTCAAGAAAAAGTAATTTATCCTTTTGGGTCCCACATCTTTTTGGGTCCCTTTATGTTAGTGGCAGATAAATCATCCTTTTTAATCCAAACCTTTTTAATCTAATTTTCTTAAAGCAATTTATGTCCAAATGACCTTTAATGCCACAATTTCTACACGTTGTAAAGGGTGAACAATAATTTAATCTAAAACGTGATTTTGACTTTAGCATTTTCATATTACCCTTTTCATGCATAGAATTATAACCAATTCCTTGTCTTTCAAAAGTAGGTCTTTGTTTACCCAAAATGACATTTAAATTTTCTTCACCTAGAACGAATTTAGCAAGAGATAATTTTAGTGAAGCTATTTCTTTTTGAAGTTCGTCATTAGGAGGGGTCTTAACATGCGATTTATCACTAAATGCATCAATACACACATCTCTCATTTTTAACTCATTGGTTAATTTTTGGACTTCATTATTTAAGAATTTTACCTTATTGAAAAGTATTTTATTAAAGTTGTCTAAATAACCAATCTTTGCAATCAAAACCTTTTCTTTATTACATGTAGATTTCTTTTCAATATCTTTCTTTTCATCTATTAAAGAGTCTACTTTTCCCATTAATGTATTTACCAAGTCTTTCAAATATGCATTCTTTTCTTTCAATTTATCATTTTCTTGTTTCAAAGAAATAAACTCAAAATTAAATACCTCGTTTGATTCACCTTCTATTCCCATGAAGCATACTTGAGCTATCTCATCCTTGGCGTCAACCTCAACTTCAGATTCTTCATCATCACTCAAAGTGACCAGTACCTTGTTTCTCTTATTATCCTTGAAGCCTGTTTTCCTTTATTCTTTAGTTGAAAATAGTCTTTCTTGAAGTGCCTTGGACGTCCACATTCAAAAGACGTCTCCTCAGTTTGCTTCCCTTTGCCTTTATTTGAGTTGAAGATATTCTTTCATTTATTCTTTCTTTGAAGAAGTCCTTTGAGTCTCCTTGTCATCAAGACTATCTCTTCATCAGAATCATCATCAAGCTCTTCTTCATTTCCTGCATTAAGAGCTAAAACCTTTCTTCGAGGAGTTTCGTCCTCATCGTCATACCTCTTTAACTGATGTTCATATTCCTCAAGTTCACCAAAAAGGGTTAATGTATTCATAGAAGATATAGTAGAGGAATCTTGAAGAGTAGTGATTTTAGAAGCAAACCTCTTGGGCATATCCCGAAGTAACTTACGATTAATCTCACTTTGTGGAATAGATTTGTCCAGTAGCTTTAATGAGTTCAGAAGAACAAGGAACCTTGCTTGAGCCATCTTTATAGTTTCATCTTTCTAAAGTTTGAACATTTTATAATCATGCATGAGCATGCTAAGCTTGACTTCTCGAACTTTTGAAGTACCTTCATGACTTACCACTAAAGTATCCCACATCTCTTTGGCTGTGTTGCATGAAGAGACTTTATCTATCTCAGATTGTACTATGCCGCTGAGAAGTGTGTTCATTGCTTTCGAATTATATGAGACCATGTAGATTTCGTTTGGATCCATTTCTAGTAGAATCTTTGGTGTCCCATCTTCTCTTCGTGGAATAACTGGTCCGTTCTCCACAACCCACCATTCCCAAGGATCTCTTTGAAGATAGATCATCATTCGAAATTTCCAGAAGTTATAATTTTCTGTTCCATACAGGAAAGGAGGTCTATTTGTTGATTGACCTTCTTGATTGTTATTCCCGAACTGTGCCATGTCAGAATCTTTCCCTACAAGTCACCTTTAAGACCAAGTAAGTAGAACCTTGCTCTGATACCAAATGAAATTTAGATATGGCACACTTAGAAGGGGGGTTGAATAAGTGTGGGAGCAAACTACAACCAATTTTTGAACTATAAATTCAAACTATTGAATATGGCCTACTGTATCAAAGAATGCAGCTTGCTAAATGAATGCAGTCTACCGAATTGATTTTTTTTAAGAAAATATATTGGTGAATTTATAAGTCAGACTAAAATACTTGATGAAAATATACTATCTCAAGATGAAGCAAAAGTTTATATTTTAAATATTAAGAAAACTAATTATCTTGAGAAATATTAAAGAGAATCAAGTAATAAAATAACACCAAGATTTTTTACGTGGTTCAGCTATTACCCTCTATAATAATAGCCTAGTCCACGTCCAATACCAACTAGTATTGGAGACTCACTTTTATTTATTTAAAAATGACCCTTGTTACAAAACAGATTCAATCAAATTGAATTATAATAATTCACTTGAGCACACTTGCTCTTTGTGCACCAATGCACCCCTTAAGCTTCTAATCTTCCTCGAACCTGTTTGTAAACTGTAAGACCCCAACTTATTATTAATGAAATTTAATTTTCTCTATTTATTATTTTGAAATAGTAAGGGTTGATTTGATTAATGTGGATAGTTATGGGTAAAATACGCAAATATTTCAAAATAAGCAAGTGGTTATAAAATATTCATTGTTGTCGGGGAATATTCGTTTGGTTGTGGAATATTCGTACTGTCGGGGAATATTCGTACGACGGTTCAGCCATGTGTGGGCCCCATAACGGAAAGCGATTGGATGAAGAAAATGACAAGTATAAGTTGTTTATAAATAACGCGTAGTTGTTACCATTAACACTGTTGGAATACCCGATGGTTAAAACACAGTAATACGCGTTGTTGCACAGTAGCACACGGTATTGCACCAATTATTGATTCTTACGTAATAAGACACTACTCAATAATGGTTACAGTAATTACTGTTCAGTATTTTATTTTATTGATTCAATAATTGCTGCGTTGATATTTTATATTGCTGTTGTTTCAATAATTGTCATTACACAGTATTTTTCATTATCGAAGCAATAATTCATATTATCTGAATAATATTGTTAGATAACATTATTGGCAATGTCTAGAAAGTTCTGTCTAAGGAGAGGTTTGGTCACCTAATTGCGCTCCAGTAAGGAGAAATTCTTATTGGAAAGCCCCCTCTTTCCTGGGAACTGTCTGGTTGTCAATATTGTGATTCTGTAATATTATTTATGAATAATTAATTATTGATTCATATGATGAGAAAAATATTGATTTTATGTGGATATAGATGGAGAAAATTTTAAATGTGAAAATTGTTGAAAATTAATATTTTATCTTTTTCTGATAAATTAATTCATTTAAATATATTATTTTAATAATATATTAACGGTGATATTTTTATAATGAATGTGGGATATATGAGTATATGAGGAGGAAGAGTATTTTTGTGGCATTAAATGTTTAACACATATTTTGTGTGTTGGTGGACACAATTATTGACTGAAATTTGATTATAGCTTGTAAAATCGCCTGTATGTGAATTTCGGTCAATTTTTCTTTGGAATTTGGAAAAAATTTCTTCTTAAAAGTTGTAGAGAATTTAATTTCCTATAAAAAAATCACGAGATTCGAATTTTCTGATAAAAGGACTATTTATTATGAATTATTGAAGTTCCGAAGCTATGAAATAATTGATTTTTGGAAGTTTAAAATATTTTTAATATGAAAAACATTTTTGGTGATTTGAGTGTGGGTCTTGCATGTGTTTTAATTGCTGAAATCAGATTCTAGGTTGGCGTAGGAAGTTGTAGAAATAATAATAATAATATAATAATATTTAAGAAATTTTCTACTTTGGTGTTCTAAGCAATTTCCTATAAATAGGGTGCTTAGGTTAGAATTGAAAATCACATCAGAAACTAAAGTTTTCTTTTTCTATATTATCGAGCGTATTCTTGTGAGTATTTTGAGTATACTTTGAGTATTGCTATACGGTGCAAGTTCAAGTCATAACCTATATCCGGTGTTTCAACTAGAAGTACTGTCTTTCGAGGTAAGGGATGTTATTTTCTTCTCAAATGATATTATTTCTTCAATATCATTATGCTGAAATATTGGTTGGAACTTTTTATCAAATTTGGAAATTTTTCATGTCGAGGTTACTATTCATGAGTTACTATTCACGAGTTACTATTCATGAGTTACTATTCACGAGTTACTATTCATGAGTTACTATTCACGAGTTACTATTCACGAGTACTATTCACGAAGCGTGAAGATGTTTTTTTATGAAATTTCTATCTTTTGGTGTCGGAGTTACTATTCACGTATACGACACTATTCACCGAAAAATAAAATTTCTTCTTTTTTATCCAAAATATCTACTATGGATACTAGCTTTGATTGTATTCATGTTTTGATCATTCTTTAATTTTACCCCACTCTGATTATTTATGAAGTATTTTTGAACTTGGATTGTTTAAAATACGAATCCTTAATAATTGTTCTTTTGTTTCACTGGATTCGTTTCCTTTAAAATATTTTTCATCATCCTCAGTCTTAAATGATGATATTACTGAATATCTTTGGCTTGTAGTGCAAAGATGAATGATTTCTTGATGAATATCTTTGGCCCGTAGTGCAAAGATGAACATGTGTTGAGATGAACATGACCGACTGATTAATATCTTTGGCCCGTAGTGCAAAGATGAACAGGTGTTTAGATGAACATGACCAACTGATGAATATCTTTGGCCTGTAGTGCAAAGATGAATATTTGATTCCAGATATATATTGATTGATGTTATAGGGATAAAATATCGACGATGAACTTTTAAATTCATATATAGAAGATAGTAGTTTGCATTCTCTACTTAACTCTTCTAATGAATTATTGTTTCCGCTGCAATTGTTGATTTAAAACTGGTTGTCTGTTGTATTCTATTAGATTTTTCCCTGTTGAAGACTAACGATAATTTGTTGTATATTATCTTAGTCATAATATTCTTTACTGGGCTAGTTGAGCTCACCCTTTTCCTTTTTGTTCCATTTTTCTTCTCAGGAGGCGAGAATGTAGCGAGTACTAGTCGGGGTATGGAATGAAGGTTCTAGAGAGAGTTGTTTAGTAGTCCTCACCATTTTTGTAAAATAATGTATAAATAATTGTGATGAGGATTTATTTGGGTATGTATATTGTCTAGAAGACAATAATTGTATTTAAACTCACAGTATATATGTTGTCGTATTTTGTACGACAAATGTATTAATAAAGTTATAGTTATTTCTGTACCATGTATTTGGCAACTCAGAATGGGTTGGATGGAATGGACCTATTTTGGGGGCGTCACAGTTGGTATCAGAGCTTAGGGATATGATCTCTGGCGGAGATCGGGGAATAGAACTAGGAGGGGAGAGACGAGTAAATCCTTCGCTAGTGTGTCCTACCTAAGCTTATTTGTTAGTTGGTCAGTATATAGGGATGTTATGTGATATATTGATTTCCTTAATTAACCCTTGTTTTATGAAAGTATTTGAGAATGTCGACTGAGAATATTAACAGTGGAAATGAGACCGTGGAGACGTCTGTACTGACCAACGAGGAGAACGTGCAACAGGCTGGTAATGTTCCTCCTGTGAACAACACCACTGAGCAGATGATGAACGAGGGGATGTTTAGAAGCTTTTTGCAGTTCATGCAAAATCAGACGAGGGAGACTCGTGTTCAAAATACAGGAGGAAATGATAGAAATTCACGGGTGGTCACAGCCAAGCAGTTCAAAGAGTTGGGACCACCAGAATTCTGGGGAAAGCCGAATTCGATTAAGGCGGAGACTTGGGTCAAACAAATTACCAAGATATTCGATGTCTTGAGATGCACGGAGGAACAGAAGGTTCCATTTGCCACCTTTATGTTTCGTGGTGAGGCAGACTACTGGTGGGAGTCTATGAAGCGTACCCATCCAGCTGCACTCAACATGTCATGGGAGACGTTTCAGAAATAGTTCAATGACAAGTACTTCCCTGAAAGTATTCGTCATATGAAGGAAGTGGAATTTATTAGACTGGAGCAAAATAACATGACGGTGTCCCAGTACGAGGCGAAGTTCGCGGAGTTATCCAGGTTTGCACCTCATTTGGTGGAGAATGAGGAACGTATGACGCGGATGTTTCTGAGAGGTTTGAAACCCGGCATACGTCAGTATCTCATTTCTCATAAATTTTCTCTCTATTCAGATGTTGTCAACAGGGCTCAGTTGTTAGAGCGAGATAACGAGTACGTTCAATCGAGGGACCATAACCAAGATCATACCGAAGATAGCAGTCATCAGAATAACAATAACCAGCGGAGAAAGAAGAATACGGACAAAGGCGGTAACCACTCTGGTGGTAATCGTAGCCATTAAAATAGAAGAAGCGAGTCGGGAGGAGATTTTAAAAAGAGGAGATTCAACAACGTCCATGTGAAGACGTCAGTGCCAGTAGCAACTGGTTCCAAGGGAGGAGAAAGACCACCGGTCGTATGTTATAAATGCGGGCAAAAGGGACATATCAGCCCAAACTGCCCATAACAGTTTAAGGTATGCTATAATTGTGGAAAAGAAGGACATATCGCTCGAGATTGTACGGTATCGAAACCCAGTCCAGCGAGAATGGTGACTCAAAAGGATGTCCCAGAAAAGTCAAAGTCAACAGTTCCTGGAAGAGCGTTTGTCGTGACCGGTCAAAATGCGAGGAACCCGAACGAAGTTAGCATGGGTTAGTTAATTATAAATTCTTGCAAAGTTTATACCTTACTAGATACTGGTTCTACCCATTCTTTTATCTCTCTTGCTTGCGCTCAATGTTTGAACTTGACTACGGAGAAATTAGACTTTGACTTATTTATGGAGACTCCGTTAGGAGAAACTTTCATTACATCCGTTGTTTAGAAATCTTGTTTGATTCAGGTTGGCACTATCACATTACCTGTTAAACTTATTTCTATAGAGATATTTGTTTTTGATGTGATTTTAAGGTTAACTACTCATCATGCCAAAATTGATTGCTTTCGTAAGGTTGTTAATTTTCATAGTCCTAAGCAACCTGTTATTCGAATTCAAGCAATCAAACCATTGTAGTCAAACATTTTCATATCAAGCCATGAGGTCATTCGTTTATTACGGATGTCAAGTTTCTTAGTCCATGTTATGGATTTGAATAAAGACACATCATATTTGAATAATATTCCTGTTGTTATTGATTTTTCCTGACGTATTTCCTGAAGAATTTCTTGGCTTACTCCCAAAGCCTTATATTATATTTTGTATCGAATTTGAACCCAGTACAAAACTCAGTTCTAAAATCTCATATCGAATGGCTCCAATTGAACTTCAGGAGTTAAAAATTTTAACTATAGAATTTGGTACCTGAGCCTTTATCTGGTGACTTCCTTTGTGGAATGCACCGAAGCTAGACTCTCCGTAGAGGACAATATTCATGCGATAGTAAACTGATAGGTGTCATTGTAACGTGCTATCTAAGATTGGGATATGATTCACAGTTGAGAACAACCTATGTCGGTAATCAAAATACGTAGATTTCTAGGCTTAGTTGGTTATTATCGGAGATTCGTTGAAGGATATTCTCGAATCGCTATTCCATTAACGCAGCTGACTCGTAGAGATACAAAATTCGAATGGAGCAAGGAATGTGGAAAGAGCTTCGAAGAACTCAAGAGGAGACTCATTTCAGCACATGTTCTGACCATACCATCCTGGAAAAGCGAACGTGGTAGCTGATGTGTTGAGTTGAAGATCGTATACAAGTACGAGTACGATATTGTCAAAGACTCATTTCGTATAATTTACAAATAATAGAGATGGAGATGAAAACTCTAGGTAGCCACGTGATGATATACGAGTATAATCAACTTTAATCGATAAAGTTAAAGTTGTTCAAGACACCAGAGCTGGTGAATTTGAAGGAGGTGCAAGAAGTTGTTATTTCAAAATCGAGAATCGGTGAGGTGAGGAAAGCTCAAACTTTCGATTTATTAATCCATTTTAAATTCTCGATCGAATAGGAACTGTGGCCTATAGACTCGTTTTACTACCAAGTATGACACGTGTTCATAACGTTTTTCACGTATCGATATTATGTAAATA
Organism: Panax japonicus; assembly: GCA_020205505.1. Taxonomy (NCBI): domain Eukaryota; kingdom Viridiplantae; phylum Streptophyta; class Magnoliopsida; order Apiales; family Araliaceae; genus Panax; species Panax japonicus. The sequence goes on from CM035109.1 coordinate 54,102,934, forward strand.
TGTGGACGACCCGAACCACGTCATTGAGTTAGAACCGGATGAGATAGTCGAAGACTTAACGTACGAGGAGGTACCTGTCAAGATCTTGGATAGGAAAGAATATGTCCTATCTACCGAGGTTATACCACAAGTTAAAGTTTTGTGGAGAAACCATGCTATTGAGGAAATGACGTGGGAGTTGGAAACGGAAATAAAAGCGAGGTATTCTCATCTTTTCGAAACACCAGGTACATACGTCAGTTTCGAGGACGAAATTTCATAAGGAGGGGAGGTTGTAAGACCCCAACTTATTATTAATGAAATTTAATTTTTTCTATTTATTATTTTGAAATAGTAAGGGTTGATTTGATTAATGTTGATAGTTATGGGTAAAAAACGCAAATATTTCAAAATAAGCAAGTGGTTATAAAATATTCATTGTTGTCGGGGAATATTCGTTTGGTTGTGGAATATTCGTACTGTCGGGGAATATTCGTACGACGGCGCAGCCATGTGTGGGCCCCATAACGGAAAGCGATTGGATGAAGAAAATGACAAGTATAAGTTGTTTATAAATAACGGCGTAGTTGTTACCGTTAACACTGTTGGAATACCCGATGGTTAAAACACAATAATATGCGTTGTTGCACAGTCGCACACGGTATTGCACCAATTATTGATTCTTACGTAAGAAGGCACTACTCAATAATGGTTACAGTAATTACTATTCAGTATTTTATTTTATTGATTCAATAATTGTTGCGTTGATATTTTATATTACTGTTGTTTCAATAATTGTCATTACACAGTATTTTTCATTATCGAAGCAATAATTCATATTATCTGAATAATATTGTTAGATAACATTATTGGCAATGTCTAGAAAGTTCTGTCTAAGGAGAGGTTTGGTCACCTAATGCGCCAGTAAGGAGAAATTCTTATTGGAAAGCCCTCTCTTTCATGGGAACTGCCTGGTTGTCAATATTGTGATTCTGTAATATTATTTATGAATAATTAATTATTGATTCATATGATGAGGAAAATATTGATATTATGTGGATATAGATGGAGAAAATTTTAAATGTGAAAATTGTTGAAAATTAATATTTTATCTTTTTCTGATAAATTAATTCATTTAAATATATTATTTTAATAATATATTAACAGTGATATTTTTATAATGAATGTGGGATATATGAGTATATGAGGAGGAAGAGTATTTTTGTGGAATTAAATGTTTAACACATATTTTGTGTGTTGGTGGACACAATTATTGACTGAAATTTGATAATAGCTTGTAAAATCGTCTGTATGTGAATTTCGGTCAATTTTTCTTTGGAATTTGGAAAAATTTTCTTCTGCAAAGTTGTAGAGAATTTAATTTCCTATAAAAAGTCGCGGGATTCAAATTTTCTGATAAAAGGACTATTTATTATAAATTATTGAAGTTCCGAAGCTATGAAATAATTGATTTTTGGAAGTTTAAAATATTTTTAATATGAAAAACATTTTTGGTGATTTGAGTGTGGGTCTTGCATGTGTTTTAATTCCTGAAATCAGATTCTAGGTTGGCGTAGGAAGTTGTAGAAATAATAATAATAATATAATAATATTTAAGAAATTTTCTACTTTGGTGTTCTAAGCAATTTCCTATAAATAGGGTGCTTAGGTTAGAATTGAAAATCACACCAGAAACTAAAGTTTTCTTTCTCTATATTATCGAGCGTATTCTTGTGAGTATTTTGAGTATACTTTGAGTATTGCTATACGGTGCAAGTTCAAGTCATAACCTATATCCGGTGTTTCAACTAGAAGTACTGTCTTTCGAGGTAAGGGATGTTATTTTCTTCTCAAATGATATTATTTCTTCAATATCATTATGCTGAAATATTGGTTGGAATTTTTTTATCAAATTTGGAACTTTTTCATGTCGAGGTTACTATTCATGAGTTACTATTTATGAGTTACTATTCATGAGTTACTATTCACGAGTTACTATTCATGAGTTACTATTCATGAGTTACTATTCACGAGTACTATTCACGAAGCGTGAAGTTGTTTTTTTTGTAAAATTTCTATCTTTTGGTGTCGGAGTTACTATTCACGTATACAGCACTATTCACGAATACGGCACTATTCATCGAAAAATGAAATTTCTTCTTTTTTATCAAAAATATCTACTTTGGATACTAGCTTTGATTGTATCCATGTTTTGATCATTCTTGAATTCTACCCCACTCTGATTACTTATAAAGTATTTTTGAACTTGGATTGTTTAAAATACGAATCCTTAATAATTGTTCTTTTATTTCACTGGATTCGTTTCCTTTAAAATATTTTTCATCATCCTCAGTCCTAAATGATGATATTACTGAATATCTTTGGCCTGTAGTGCAAAGATGAATGATTTCTTGATGAATATCTTTGGCCCGTAGTGCAAAGATGAACAGGTGTTGAGATGAACATGACCGACTGATTAATATCTTTGGCCCGTAGTGCAAAGATGAACAGGTGTTTAGATGAACATGACCAACTGATGAATATCTTTGGCTTGTAGTGCAAAGATGAATATTTGATTCCAGATATATATTGATTGATGTTACAGGGATAAAATATCGACGATGAACTTTTAAATTCATATATAGAAGATAGTAGTTTGCATTCTCTACTTAACTCTTCTAAAGAATTATTGTTTCCGCTGCAGTTGTTGATTTAAAACTGGTTGTCTATTGTATTCTATTAGATTTTTCCCTGTTGGAGACTAACGATAATTTGTTGTATATTATCTTAGTCATAATATTCTTTACTGGGCTAGTTGAGCTCGCCCTTTTCCTTTTTATTCCATTTTTCTTCTCAGGAGGCGAGAATGTAGCGAGTACTAGTCGGGGTATGGAATGAAGGTTCTATAGAGAGTTGTTTAGTAGTCCTCACCATTTTTGTAAAATAATGTATAAATAATTGTGATGAGAATTTATTTGGGTATGTATATTGTCTAGAAGACAATAATTGTATTTAAACTCACAGTATATATGTTGTCGTATTTTGCACGACAAATGTATTAATAAAGTTGTAGTTATTTCTGTACCATGTATTTGGCGACTCAGAATGGGTTGGATGGAATGGACCTATTTTGGGGGCGTCACGTAAACAAACCTTAATACCCCTGGATTAAACTCCTTTTAGACAACACTTAGTCTAAAAATATAAGATTATAATTTATAGAGGTCTAATGATCAAAGCAAATAAACAATTTAACAATGCAAGGCTCAACTAATGCATGCAATGATCAAATAGTAACAGAAGGATATTACCGATTTATAGCCCACAGAAATATGCTGAAAATAATCAGAATTATAATAGCACAGCAGCTGGAAATTTTGCACAGAAAATAAAATAGCTTTTCAAGTATATGAGTGTAATAATTGATTTGAGTGTTGTAATTTTTCCACTAATATCAATTTCATTTTATAGCCCAAAATTATTACCGTTGCTATAGAGTTCCGTTGAATGACATCAAACTTTTTTCGTTGCCAACAGAAATTGATAAAGATAAGTAACGTTCCAAAATTTTATTTCCGTTGGGAAGCATTTTAATCGGATAAGAAAAACAATTAGTTTTGAAACAGATCCGATAATATATCTTAAAACTCTTGCAAGTATATTTTTGACTCCTTTAAATAATAATCTTCTTAAACAACTATAGCACCTGCCGTCACTTTCCATATTACAAATATATATAATAATTCTAAGAAAAGTGTTAATGTGAACAACACTACCTTATGAATAACACTGAATATAACAATGAGTGTTAGTTCCGTAAATATCAACAAGTGTATAATAAACCAACTTTCAACGATAATGATTATCTTAGAGTTCCAAGAAATGTGCAGTATAAAGTGAACATTACTTTTAAACAACCATTGCCATATATCATCATCATAAATATATCAGTTCCGTGAACCATGTAAATAGATTCAAACAAAATAATTATGATAGCTATTTTCAAGGATAAGCATGTATGACAATTAATTTGGACAAGAAAAAATAACTTACGCATGCATAATATATAAGTACTAACCAACTAAGATAATTCAATTAGCATAAAATCTCAGGCTAGCATAAAATCTCAGGCATGCATAAAATATTTAATCATATTTTAATGCACAAATAAAATGTCCTAGAGCCTTGTATCTAAAAATCAAATATTTGCAATGACCTTACACATTTTTCTTAAGACTCAAATCTTCAAAGTCTTTCATCAATGATCTTTCATCAACTTCCTGAAATTTCACAATAGACAAATTAGTCTAGTATTAAGTCATCATCAAAACAAAAAGGTTAGAATATTACAAACCAACAAATTTAAATACCAAACAAGATTTGCCTATGACCGAATCAGAGACAAATGAATTAAGAGGCATTCAGACACAAACAAACACCACCTTATTCGTTTATTTATACGAGTTCTAAATGGATTGGATGAATAATCATAAATAAAGGTAATTAAATGGTTATGAGATATTTTATATTAATCCCACATTAAATAAATTCAAAAGTGTGAATGAGTTAATAAATATGATATACTTCTATTCTAACCCCTTCTTTAGGGTTTCCCTAGGTCCCTAGTTAGGATTGAATTGGAACAATTGCAAAATTTATCCTCTTATGGTGACACTAAATTGCAGTATAAATGTCATGTCATATAACTATTGTTTCAATTTTTACAAAATCGTCTCTTTTGATCAATTTTACTTAAATTTATCCTCTTATGTTTTTTTTTTAATTGTTCAAAGGTGCAATGAAGTCCACAACTAAGTGGAAAAAGGTAACTGAAGGACAACCTACCTAGATGATGATGTGAATGACCCTTTTTCATGGCGGCATTTTGACTACTAAAGCAAATGTCCCTAGGCTAAGTTCTAAAATAAATCAAACCGTTCGGATTTGATTTATATTTGTTGAGTATTTTTAGGAGGATCAGGCTTTTCCGACTGGAGTAGTGATCGGCCGGAAATTTTTTTTATTTTCTTTTTTACTTTTGATTATTTTGTAAAAATTTCAGTTTCAATAAATCAAATTAATTATTTTGTAGTAAAAAACAAACAAAAAAAAAATTCCGGCCGGTCACTACTCCAGTCGGAAAAGCCCGGTCCCCCTTGACTTTCTGATATTTGTTCAATCAAAAATTTGATTAGAGCTCGACTTGAAATATAAACGATTCAAATAGATACGAGTAAATTTTAAAATTTAATAAACTATACTCAAATCTCTTCAAATTGTAATTTTCTATTAGTACTCAGATTATATCCGTTTGAAAAGTTCAAATGGCTTGAAATCGATTTAAAATCGGACTTGACTCGATCAGTAGCTAATCATTCTCATGTTTATATTATGTTGAAAGTTATCTGTGGCCTGTAGTGCATAGATGGACTTGGTATGATTATGACCAGGGATTATTCGGTATAATCATACCGTAATACTACAAATGATGTGGAAAAAGTACTCATTGGCCCGTAGTGCATTGATGGACAGTTTTTGGTGTGATTATGGCTATGGATTCTCTTCGGCCAAGGGTGTAAAGATGAATTGTTTTATGGCATGATCAGGACCGTTGATGAAAACATGATTATCTTTGGCCCATGGTGCATGGATAATTCGTGGTCGTGATACTAAAGAATATTCTTGGCCTTAAGTGCAGGGATGATTTGATGATGTGAATTATTTATTAAGCTGAGTCTCAGCGATAAAAGTGATGAAAAACCTTTTAAATTATAGAAGATAGTAGATTTTATTCCCTACTTGACTCTTCTAATGGATTGCTTATTCCGCTGCAGTTAAACTTGATAGTTATTATATTTTATCAGTTTAACACTGTTGAAGGCTAATGATAAATTATTCTGCATTATCTTAGTCATAATATTTCTTACTGGGCTAGTTGAGCTCACCCTTTATTTCACTGTTCACTTCAGGAAATAAGAATATAGTTGGGACGAGTCGGGGAACGGAGTGATGGTCCAAAGGATAGCATTAGTAGTCCTCATTATTCTGTGAAATAGTGTGATAATAATTATAATGAGGACTCCTTTTGAGTTTGTATACTCTCTAGTAGACAATTATTGTATTCAAACTCATAGTTTATGTTTTGTCGTATTGTACACGACAGTGTATTATTATGTTGTATTTGAATTCTGTACCATATATTTGGCGACTCAAGATGGGTGATGTATACCTAATTTTGGGGGCGTCAAAATTTCTGACCATCGCTATAGGTCGATTTTCTAGTAGTGTATAGTACTGAAGGAAACTTGCATTGAATAACAACTCTCAAAGTATTTAAATACTCACAAAATACGCTCGATAATATAGAGAGAGAAATCTTATGATTCATGTGTGATTTTCAATTCTAACTAAGCACCCTTTTTATAGGAAAATGTTAGAACGCCATAGTAGACTAAATTATTAAAATAATATTTTTTTTCAAAAATATTTCTACGAACACCTCTTGGACCAAAATTCAGCCACCACTAGTGGGGCCCACCAAAATTCATATTTTCCACACCAACTAAAAGTGGGGCCCACCTATATTTGTAACAAAAAATATTTATTTCTGAAACTTCAATAATTAATAATAAATAGCTCATTTATCATAAAAATTTTAATCTCATGTCTATTCCATAGGAAATTTAATTTTATACAACTTTGTAGAAGAAAGTTTTTCCAAATTCCAATAAGAAAATGTCCGAAATCCATATACGGATGATTTTTAACACCTATTCTGACAAAATACTGATAAAACACCTCAAATAATATGAATTATTGATCTGATAATGAGAAATACTGTGCAGTGACAATTATTGAAATAACAATAATACAAAATATCAACGTAGTAATTATTGAATCAATAAAATAAAATATTGAACAATAATTACTGTAACAATTATTGAGTAGTGCCTTCTTACGTAAGAATCAATAATTCTAAAAGACTGTGTAATACCGTGTGCTACTGTGCAATCACGCGTATTACTGTATTTTAACCACCGAGTATTCCAACAGTGTTAGCGATAATAATTAAGCCATTATTTGTAAAAACTCAAACTTGTCGTGTTCTTCATACGACCGTTTTTCGTTATGGGGCCCACAAATGGCTGCGCTGTCGTACGAATATTCCCCGACAGCAAGAATATTTCATGACCAAACGAATATTCTCCGACAACAATGAATATTTTATAACCACTTGCTTATTTTACAAAATTTGTACATTTCACCCATAACCAAACTATTATATCAAATTAACACCTTATTATTCAAAATAATAATTAGAGAAAATTCAATTTTATTTATAAAAAGTTGGGGTCTTATAACCTCCCCTCCTGAAATTTTGTCCTCGAAATTGACGTACGTACCTGGTATTTCAAAAAAGTGAGGGTAACTCGTTTTCATTTCTGATTCCAACTCCCTGGTCATTTCCTCAATAGCATGGTTCCTCCACAAAACTTTAACTTATGGTATAACCTGTGTGCGTAGGACATGCTCCTTCTTATCATAGATCTTGATAGGTACATCTTCGTATGTTAAATCTTTGATTATCTCGTTTGGTTCTACTCAGTAATGTGGTTTGGGTCTTTCACATATTTACGTAGCATAGATATGTGAAAAACATTATAAACACGAGACATGCTTGGAGTTAATGCGAGTCTATATGCCACATTTCCTATTCGGTCAAGAATCTCAAATGGACCAACAAATCGTTGATTAAGCTTTCCTCTATTCCCAAATCTTATAACTCCTTTCCATGGAACAATACGTAACAATATATGATCGCCAATATTAAATTACACGTCCTTACGATGAAGATCCGCATAACTCTTTTGTCGATCCTATGCCATTTGTATACGTTGTCGGATCTTTTGGATTTTCTCTGTAGTCATACGTACCAACTCTGGTCCCAACAACGTTGCTTCTCCCACCTCATCCCAACATACTGGAATGCGACACTTTTGTCCATATAATGCTTCGAATAGAGCCACACCTATACTTGCTTGATAACTTTTTTTGTAGGAGAATTCCACCAATGGTAGGTACTTATCCCAACTCCCTTTGAAATCTAGGACACAAAGTCTTAATAGATCTTCAAGAGTTTGAATAGTCCTTTTCTGATTGCCCGTCCGTTTGAGGATGGTGTGCCGAACTGAATCGTAAATCCGTGCTCATAGCTTTTTGCAACCTAACCCAAAATCTTGAAGTGAATCTTTGGTCACGATCCGAAACTATGGATACTGGCATACCATGCATTCTCACAATCTCATTCACGTACATACGAGCAAGACGTTCAAGGGAATAAGTCTCCCGTATCGGCAAGAAATGAGCAGACTTTGTTAATCTATCAACAATAACCCAAATCGCATCTATGCCTTGAGAAACCTTGGGAAGACCCGTAACGAAATCCATGGTAATGTGTTCCCACTTTCATTTCAAAATCTCAAGTGATTGTAATGGACCCTTTGGCACTTGATGCTCCGCCTTTATACGTTGACAAGTTAAACACCTCGAGGTAAACTCCACGATCTCTCTCTTCATAATGCTCCACCAAAATTTATGTCGAAGATCATGATACATTTTAGTACTCCCAGGATGGATTGCAAATGGTGTGTTGTGTGCCTCCATCATGATTCTATGCTTCAATTTAGAATCGTTAGGAACACAAAGTCTGGAGTTGACTCAAAATATTCCTTCTTCATCGATTCTTGCTTCTGGAACAACACCTTCTTGCACTTTCTTCTTCATACGCATCAGCTCTAGGTCCGTAGCTTGAGCATCTTTAACTTTATCGATTAAAGTTGGTTTTACTCGTATATTGCTGAAAAATTATAGAATACGTACAAATTGTAATAGAAAGAAAGGAGTTCAAATTACTTAATAAAGCCAATGTATCAAAGATCAAATTTCTATGTAAGAATGCCAATAGAATTATAAGAAAAATGAAATGAATGACGAGATATAAAGAATACAACAATAATCAAAGTAGTGGAGTACGAAATCCATACCTGGATTAAGTAATGTAAGACTCAAAATTTATATTCCAAATATGTCTCATTAAATTCCCTCCGTCCAAAATAATTACACAAATTAATAGAAATTAATTAATAAATCATATGTTAAATTACTAATTAATAATTTTTTTTTCAAGATATATATTATTACTATTATTTTTAAAATAATATTATATAACATTTTATAATTCTTTATGTACGGTATATTCAGTCATCAAGGGGCACATATCATGAACTTGAACCGCTCGATCAAAACTAAGATTTCATCATAGCCATTGGATCAATTTTTTTAAAGAAGCACAACTGTTCATCAATAAGATTAAATCCAAGACGTTGTTCTCAATTCCTGCTAGCTATTCACCGTTGGATCAAGAAGGCGAGTCAAACTATATATATAAAAATTATTTTTTAATTCATTTTCATCATCTCTCTCTCTTTCTTCTCAGTTCACGCCTTTGTCTCTCTCTATTCTCTCTCACCAAAACAGACTCTCTCATCTCTGATTATGTTTATCTTCTGGTTCTCTCTAATCACGATTCTCAACATCTTGATACGTTTTACAAACTTTGTTTTTGATATTGTTAATCGATCTGATTAATCGTGGAAACTCAAAACTTGTAAAACCTTTTAGGGTTTCGATCGAAGAACTATGAAATTTTTTCTCAGATTCAGTTTTTGATTTGTTCTGTCGATCTGGTTAGGGTTTTCAGTTGATTTCAGCTGCTAAAGTTTTTTTTTCTTCTTCTCGTCTAAATCAAAAGATTGTTAGATCTATGGTTAAGAGTTTTTCGTTATATTCGTTTAACTTTTCGGGTTTCAACTCAAAATCGTTTCTGATTCTGTTCTCAAATCCATTTTTTTGCAATTTTTTTCATAACAGTCCAGTTTTTCACTCACCTCTTCAAATGATAGGTTTAAATCTAAATCTTGTTATGTTTAGATATGTGAAACTTTTGGTTTCCAACTTTTTATAAAAAGACGATTTACTTTCAAGATCTGTTTAAACTTCTATCGATTCATCATTTTTTTCTTTCTTAGAAATTTTCTCTGACAAACTCTCATTTGTAAAATTTATAGGGTTTCATTTTTTTAAAAAAACTTTTAATTTTTAAAACTCTGAAATCTTAACAGTTTTATATTAAAAAAAACCTAATTTTTTCGTCATTTCTTATATTATATAGTTATATCCTTACATATATATATATATATATATATATATATATATATATATATATATATATATTTAAGGTCTCTGTCTGTGTCTATATATATTTATGCTTGCACAAATATGTTTCTCTTTGCTGAGAAACAGCTCAAGGCTGTGCATGCAACTGGATCACTTTTCTTCGGATCGAGGTTTGCACCTTACTAGTATAATGCTGCTTCTTTCGCTCACTCAGGTATAACCCTCTATTTTTTAATTACTGTCTACTATATATTGTGTGTGGATACTGATATCCACTAGCTCTATTTTGGGTGTGTGTGTGTGTATATATATATATATATATATATATATATATATATATATACTGTGTGGATACTGATTTCCACTGGCTTTATTTGCACTAACTGATACTTGCTCAATCTTTTTAAGATTCATTATAAATGTTAAATTTTACAAATTACCTGCCTCTCTGAAAATTTATTTTTGAAATGACAATCTTTCTATCTGCTGATACAACTCGGCTCAACTCCTCTCTGTCAAATAGTTCCTTGCCATGTTTTACCAAAGAATGTTTTAAATACCAAATCCTGCTATATTCTTCTGAAATCTTTTGTAATCATTCTTGAAATTGACTGAACTTAATTGTTCTCTATGTTCAATATATAACACGCGACTCACTTATGTGTTACAGTTTTTCTCTACCCTATTAAATAAAAGTTTTAAATTTTTTATCCACCTTACTGTTTAACTAAAATGTTTTATGTTTCTTACTACAATTTATAGTATGGTTATACTACTTGTCACTCCATAAGTCTATTTATTGCTAATCTTACCTGACTACACTTCGTGCATCTTTCCTGCAGCATATCATTACATTATCTCTCTCTATATATATAAGCTCTTTCAAATATGGTGCATTCATATTCTCAATCCTTACTTAGCCTCATCCTCTCACCTATCTTCCCTGCTTCTTTACTAATCATGCCTAACCTATTTTCATCTAAACGTAAAACACTTCCTTTGCATTCTGAGTTGCAGTTTTCTGATGCTGTTCCTCATTTCACTACTGCATCTTCACAATCTAAATATATGGTTATGAGACATAATATGTGTCTAGGGAATGTAATTACCTTTCATAGTTTCCCAGATTTGTTCGAAAAGTTTAAAAATGTTGGGTGGGATTTCTTGGTAACCTTCTATGATAAGTCTATCTATCTTGGTCCTATAGATAAATTTTACTCTCATATGAAATTCTCTAAGGATTCTTCTAGTTTGATAAAAAAACATTCCTACTTGCATTCAATGACAAACATATATAATTGATGAACTATTTCTTGTACATGCACTCCAACTGCATCCTTCTACTTTAGAATTGCCTAGGATTAACTCTTATCTTCATCAATCTGGTATCTCTTTGGAAGAATGCATGTTATTTAAGCACAACATATCTATTATGACTGATCAAATGTTGCCTGCTCTCTTGTTTGATTTTCCTTAAAAAATTGGTTTAGAGTTTCTTATTGTTGAGTGTCAATTTCTGGGTAAAATTCTTAGAAACAACTTCATGCCTGTTAGAGATGACAGGAAATTACTGCCTTTTGATTTGGAAATTATCAAGAGCATCTTGAATGTGTGCATGCCTTATAACTTGGCCTACTTTTTATTAGCATCTTTTGAATTCTGCTTCCATAACAACTGTCTTGGCTTTGGTTTGTTGCTTACTCATATTTTTAATTACCTGGATATCACTGTATCACAACATCAGTCCCAACTTATTCCAACCAGTAATATTGTCTTGCATTTAAACCTTCCACCTCAGTCCTTAATTGTTTTTAAACTTGTTGATCATGAGGTTATTGAGTCCACCATCAACATGGCCACTAAAATTGATTCACTTAATAGCATGAATCAACTTCTTCTCCAAAACCAAACTCTTTTGTTGGAGAAGTTAGAAGATATGCAGTTATCTCTACATATTGTTAAGTCCATGGTATGTTTTCTAATGGAGAACAATAGATTGCTTATGGGTCCCTATGAGTTTCATGCCAATGATGACCCATCTGATCTTGTCCCACAACCATTTGCAGAAGATCCTGATGGCAACATTCCTGAAATCTCTCAAAATTTCTCTCCTCTAAATCTAGAGGATCTCTAACTATTTGAACTGACTGTAATATTACTAACTATTTGGGATGACTGTAACTTAACTCTCCTAACCCCTCTCTACTACTACTACTACTACTAGAAATATCTTCTCTAGTTCTATATATATTTTGGTTACTATTACTTACCTAATTTTTTTTGCAGGATTAAGTCTTTTTCCCCATCATTTTTTATGATGACAAAGGGGGGGGGGGGGGGGAGAAATATTATAAATTATTATAACTGCTATAACTGCCATGAGATTGGATAAACTGCTATAATTATTATAAACTGTTATAACTGCTATAACTGTCATGAGATTGAATAAACTGTTATCACTGCTATAAACTTCCATAGACTGCTATGTGATTGAAATTAAAGTGTTCATAGTTTGAGGGGGAGCTTCTTAAGGGATAACAACATTTTTATATTTGTCATCATCAAAAAGGGGGAGATTGATAGGTCTCATTTTATTTTATATATTTTGATGATAAAAATTATGTAGTAATTAAATAAATATTTAAATATTTAATTATTTTTATATTTATTTCATTAATTTATTTAAACTATTTTCTCATTTTATTTGAAGTAATTTTTATTGACCTTGATAATTTAAAATATCAAGTATTAAATAAATTGATTCATATAAATATTCAAGGCAAGGAGATGCTATTTCTTTTTCAAAACCAAAATCGGGCAAAAATGTTTTATTGCATGCATACATTATATTATAAGTATTAATATAATATATAATAAGTATATATATCATATATATATAAACCTATATATATAACAGTATAATATATACCATATATATATATGGGTCTCCATCCACAGCAATCGGTTGTTGGGGAACAACCCATTTTGGCCAGCCGCTGCAAGCTCTACCGGTCTTAGACAATTTTTTTTATAAGCCGGTAGAGCTTGTAGCGGCTGGCCAAAATGGGTTGCTCCCCAACAACCAGTTGCTGTGGATGGAGACTATATATATATATATATATATATATATATATATATATATATATATATATATATATATATATATATATATATACGGTCCGGATCATAAGCTCACCCTTTGTCCAACTTAACCGAGCTCACCTTTTTAGCGATGGACCCGACGACGGTTCGGTTATACAACCGTTGTCTATAATTTTAGCGACACTATATGTTGTCCGTCGTTAAAAGTATAGACGACGGTTGTATGACCGAATCGTCGCCGGGTCCGTCGCTAAATGAGGGTGAGCTCGGGTAAGTTGGATAAGGTGTGAGCTTAAGATCCGGACTATATATATATATATATATATATATATACAACCAGGATCCTGTCCGGGAGTCCGGACAGGTCCTAAAATGCGGACCAAATTTTTTTTTCTTTTTTTTGCTTTTTTTTTTTTGAAACAACTAAAAAAAAAAAAAAAAAAATTATGGAACTGAAATTTTTCCATAAAACAGTGTTTTGGGTGTGTTTTTAACACCCACACCAACCAATGTATGTACAGTCTGCCCAGACTGTACAGAAATGTTTTGGTATAGGCATCCAAATCACGCCCAAAACACTGTATTATGGAAAAATTTCAGTTCCATAAATTTTTTTTTTTTTTTTGTTGTTTCAAAAAAAAAAAAGCAAAAAAAAAAAAAAAAAAAAAGGTCCGGATTTTGTTAAAATCCGGACTCCCGGACCTGATCCGGTCCCTATATATATATATATATATAGAGCAAGGATCTTAGGCTCACCCTTATTGAGCTCACCCGGAGCTCACCCTGCTTTTTTTTTTCTTTTTTTTTTATAAAAAAAAATATAAATAATAAAAAATGTATAATAATTTTTGGAATTGAAAGTTTTTTAAAAAAAAATGTTTTTGGTGTGATTTGGGTACATATAACAAAACAGTGTTGTGCAGACTGTACAACACTGTTTTGTTATATGTACCCAAATCACACCAAAAACATTTTTTTAAAAAAAACTTTCAATTCCAAAAATTATTATACATTTTTTATTATTTATGTTTTTTTTATAAAAAAAAAAGAAAAAAAAAAAAGCAGGGTGAGCTCCGGATGAGCTCAATAAGGGTGAGCCTAAGAAATGGACTGTATATATATATATATATATATATATATATATAATCGTGCATGCATGTGTCCCATAAAACTATGTGACCTTCAATTTGGGACAAAAGCCACGCGGTGAGAATTAATGCTTTACTTTGACTAAATTAAGTAAGTTGATAAAAGAAGCTACTTTCTAGCAGAGACTAAATTCAAATTCAGTTGGCAATTCGCGTGCATTTGTTTCATCTGGACTGTTGAATTCAAAAATAAACCATCTGGGTCATACATTCAAAATCAGATTTTAAAAATTACCTTATTGCCCCCGACTTCAAAAATCTATAAATAGGGAGTATTTCATTCATTTGATTTTTACCAATTCAGTGAAAAGCAAAGTATACTCTCCTTACCTACATTCTCTCTAAAAGCTTTATATTTCTTCTTACAAAAGTTCTGATTATTTTAGAAGAGACAATTGGTCCAAGTACTGAGATAAATCATTTAAGTTTAACTTTTATTGAGTTATTTTTTACTTGTTTTATATCTATAGATATACGAATTTACATTGTTATACACAATTTTATATATCTATATTTCATTTATTTATCAAATAAAAGGATACTTGGGCGCCGCATGGCTACGGAGATATACCTCTACGGAGAGGACCGGAATTCGAGTTGTACGATTCTTTATAGTTTTTAGTAACATTTTATCGATATTATTTATATAAATATCGTAAAATAGATATGACACTTGATAGCTCAAAACGACACTGAGATATTACTCCAAAAAGGGGAATCATTTGAACTGGATTTGAGAATCGTAGTGATCTATTGAAAATATTTATATAAATATCAATTGCAAAATTATAAATTTTGTCGTACTTAGACGCCGCAAGACTACGGAGATATTCCTCTTAAGTGGGGGAATCGAACCGTATGATTCCTTATAGTACTAAGTGACTTTTTTTTATAAAATCACATAATAGATAAAATATTGTTATATATTATCTGAGTTAAACAATAATATTTGCTATATCAGTTTATATGTAACTGATTTAAATATTATACTTGATAAATATTGTTTGAATTGATTTATTCTTTTTATATACAAGTATTGATACATAAAAATCATTCATATAATACTTGTTAAAGAATATCTGAGAAACAAATCTTTTTAATCCATAGAAAAACACTCTTTATTTTAAAGAGTAAATAATTCTTTATAAATTGCATTAAAATTATATATTTGCTTAAACATAAGCATTTTTGAGTTAAAGCTAAAATTGACTTATATGCTTATTCAAGAAGCATTCACTACAACAAAAAGGGTTAATTCCAACGGAACCTTCTGTCGGTAATAAGCATATTCCGTCGAGGTTATATTATTTTCAACGGAATGTTAGGTCGGATATTCGGTCGTATATAAGCAGGTCAAAATTAAGTCCGTCGATCTTTCAGTCGGGGATACTTCACCTCGACGGACTTATCATCGACCGAATATTCGGTCGAGGGTACTATATGTCTGACTGAAAATGTTCGGTCGATAGTATTCGGTCGATGATAAGCATGACACGTGTCAGAATGCCAAATTTTGGAAGTTCTTATTTCCGACGGAATTCCGTCGAGAATAGTAATATTCCGTCGAGAATAATGACTATTTTTTTAATATTTAATTTATTTTTGCAATATCCAGGGATTTAACCCACATCTTGTACCTGTACTCCAACAGCACATACCCATACACAAGCTAACAATATAACCTCCAACATCACATACACATACACAAGCTAACGATATAACCAATAACACGAATTACAATTAATCTAAACTAATGTATATCAAACATCTAATTAAGCTAAATTAAACTAAATGCCAAGGTTTAAACTACATTAATACATCAAAAATAATGTAAACTACAAATTAAACGAATATAAAGTAAGTAAAACTAGCTAGTAGAGCCCCCGGTATGAGGAGGATCATCGGGCGGGCGTCGACGCTGCTCTGGAGTATGAAAATCGCCACCATCGTCATCCCGCTCGTCACCCTGTTGATATAATATAATGTAACTCATTAGTCCATATATATGATTCAGTTAAAGATAACTAAATGAAAATTAAATTAAATACAGAATATATATTTGAATTTAAAACGAATAGTATACCTGAGCAGTCGAGGGCTGACTCAACATCGGACCAAACACGTCCTCGACTAAGGTAACCACCATCCGAACAATCTCGTCGCGTATCGCGACACACTGCTTCGGAGGGATACCCGTACTCTCGGCGGTGGCACCAGCTGCAACGTCCTGCGCAATCTGATGGAGGCGAGAATGGCTGGGAATGTCCTGACGATGGAACAGCAGATCGGTCTCAAACCTCTCCGACACCCCAGCCATAACACGCTGGAACAAAGCATCGTCTAAGCCAGCGCCCGTATGTGATGGTCCCACAGGGGCTCTCGGACGTAGACGCTGGCTAGAGCCTACAAAAATAAATATAACATGAATATTATGGCAAATTTTCTTTTTTCATAAACAAGAAATAAACTAAAAATATTATACCTCCTGACAGTGTATAGGCTGGTATCCTTGGTAACCCCAGCACTCGATACTGTCCGCTAGTACTAGTGGGAGTATCCTAAGACGCGACCCAGAGAGCCGTCCCCTCGTCCTGAGATAAACTAATCTCGGGCGGAGGGACAGTGGAATCTAACGTCTCAGCATCGCCCCTAGCAGCCTGCAACTCCGCTATACGCTGGCTGCAGATCTTCTTAAACCGCTCCTGTAATTTGATATATGTAATGTGAGTTATCTTGGTATCATCATATAAATTATGTAATATTATCATAAATAATATTTATTATAGTAAATGTATTACCTTATCTTTCTCCTCTCATACAGTCTTGCTCACAAGCATCGATCTTCTCATACCCAAGATTCAACCCCTTAACCATCTTCTTAACTTCATAGTAACTCGCGGGCAATGTATTATCCTTAGGTAAGAACTCCCTAAAAATAGCAAGCAAATCATTGAATCCTCTCTCACTGCAGTCATGCTCTATCTTGTAGTGTAAAAGCTTCGTCACTGCTGAAAGCCTGGTATGTTTGTTGTGTTCAAGATACAATGGGGTCCCTGATTCAGATAGCATCTTGTAGAAGGCAGCTGCTGAATCATTTGGCTTTTATTGATCAGCACTGCTCGACGCAGGCTCATTTTCAACCCAGTCAATATTCAAAGGGCCATACGCATCTACCAACATCTCCACGACGTCATAGTTATCTGACTGGTCTACAGTACTGTCTGACAGTTCTCTAAACTCAACTAATTCCCCGTGATGAATCCATACCGAATACCCATCCACAAACCCACGTGAATACAAGTCAAATTTCACTTCATCGGCAGTCTTCCATATCATGCTCTTACACTTGAGACACGGGCATCTCATCTTTCCGTTCAGATCATCAGCATGTTCTATTGCTTTGTTCATAAAATTAGACACCCTGTCATGGTACACATCAACTAATCCCCTCCCATCAATCTTTATCCTACGGTACATCCAACTCCGATCGGCATCCATCTTTAATTGAATAAAATACCCAATTAGATCAAGAATAATCATGAATGTGGTCCAAGCATGAAATTTAGTTTACCTAGTTTATATCTCCACAGGGGTTAGGTTTCTATCCCGTTCCTGGATGCGTCTCCTCACTAGTGCCAATCTTAAGCACGTTCCTACTATTTTCAGAAATTTTCAGCAACACCTACCCATGGTCTTCAAGTACACGAAATAGACCAAGAAAACTTAGTCTAAGTATGCACTCGGAGAACATGTAGAGACACCAGCTGAAAGTTCCTCCAAACTTATAAAAACGCACCCTGTGCATTGGCACCAACCTAAGTGAGAGACATAACATCCAGTAACAGTTCCAAACTGGGGACTATTCGACATTTACTCCTAATGAGTGAATGTCGAACGAGTTTCTAAGTTACAAAGTATCATGTTTTATCGTTAAGTGTATTGAAGATTAAATGGAGAGTATTATTGAGTTTATTGAAAATTGTGGCAAACTAAGCAAATGCTACTTAGTTTATTTTGCCAATGATAAACTAAGTAAGAGGTACTTAGTTTTTGTATTATTTTATTTTATTTTATTTTATATGTTTTACTTTAATTTAATTTAATTTAAAATTAATTAATTTATTTAGATTTATTTATTTTATTTTATTTTGTATAATATTATATTAAATAATAAAGTAAATTTATTTTATTGTATTAAATAAAATAAAATAAAATAAAATTAATTTTATTTTTAATTATATTATATTAAATAATAAAGTAAATTTATTTTATTTTATTAAATTTATTTTATGTTATTAAACTTATTTTATTTTAAAGATTATTATATTATATTATATTATATAATTTATTAAAGTTATTTAAATCTCCTAGTATATTTTTGTATTATTTATTAATTTATTTAAGTTTTCTAATATTACTACTTAGTTTTAGTTGCAAACTAAGTCCTAATTGTCTATTATATAGTTAATTAAATATTTATTTATTATCATCTATAAATTCCACAGAATTCAGTCGGAAAATTCGTCGGAATTAATATTCAAAACCAATATAAGAGAAGTCTTCAAGTTATTCACAAATTAAAATTCACAATGCTGGAAAAGGCAGAAATCAGAACACTGCATATTATAAGTTTATCACACTGCATTTCACTTTCTTTGGCAACAAAAGGCATAAAAATGATATGGTATAACTAAATTGAACCAAATTCAGATACATCAAATTCACTGGCCAAACTGAACCAAATCAGATACAAATCAGAACCAATTGGATGTATTGCTGACCCCAAATTATACTACGAAACTTACCAAATCAGATGCATTCAATTGTAACTTATTAAACCCTATAACTCCAGATTATGATATATATTAACACATGACACCAAATCAGATGCAATTGTAACTTATTAAACCAATTCCAGTCAAAATCAGTTCAATAAATATGAACCCTAGCTAAAAAAAATCTGGAATTTCAGTATATACCTTGAATCTTGAATTACAAGAGGAGAAATGAGGAGGGAAAAAGAGCCAGAGGGCCGGAGCTGGTGGTCGAAGATGATGATTGTCGAAGGCGCTGTCGTCGGAGGCGAGGTTGGAATCTGGCGAGGTGGTGTGTGGGTGGAGTGAGATGAGGGAGTTTTAGTGTGAGAGAGTGAATGAGAGCTGCTGAGAGAGAGAGAGATGCTGCTGCGAGAGAGAGATAGAGTGAACTGAGAGAGAGTGAGGGACGAGGAGGCGTTGGAGAAAAGAATCTAATTAGGTTTTTAATACATATTCTCGACGAAATTCCGTCGTGGTTATGTCTATCGACTATTGGGTAATTTCGACGAACGATTCAGTCGAGGATACGACATATTCGGTCGACTTTATATTCGCGCTGGCGGGAAACCTTCGCGCTAGGGAGGTGGGCTTAATACCGACGGATGTCCATCGAGGATATCGTAACGTCAACTGACATATCATCGACTGAATATTCAGTCGATCTTATCTTAACACCGACGGAAGTTGTTCAGTCGATCTTAGTTCCGTCAGAAATAATTCTTTTTCTTGTAGTGATTTCTCAAAAACATAAAGGTTATTTTTATAACTGTGCATATTTTACATATTTGCTTAATCAGAAGCATCATTTGATTTAAACATAAATTATTATTATCTTACTAAGAAGCATATTTTCTCAAGTATAAAAGTCTTTGAACTTTTACAAATATATATGTTCTTTAATTGATATCTGCTTATTTAAGAAGCATCAATCTGTACTAAATTCTTATCTGCTTATTTAAGAAGCATATTGTTGTAAAATCATTTATAAAAAGAGAAAAGGTCAGAGTTAGTTTATTTTATGTACCTGTGAGAAAGACGAGTAATTCTTCGACCAAGACCAGAGTCTTAGAGAGGTCAGCGGAAAGTTGGGTGTCTAGTGTAGTTGTGAGGTAAGGAAGAGGCTATTATTTCAAGAATAGATCATAGAATAGAAATGAATTCAAAAGAAGTACAACTAAGCTTGAGTAGGGAGCTAGAAGCTTGCTGTCCAAGATTGATTAGTTAGGAATAGTTGAAAGTTTGGTTATAAAACTTTGTAAAGGCTTCTCCTCCTGTTGAAGGAGTTTTATTATTGATAGTAATAGGATCTCAAGTTCCAAGTAGGGACTTGAGACTGGACGTAGCAACATACTAAGGGATGTATGTTGTGAACAAGATAAATCTCTATGTATTGTGTGATTGAATTTTTACTATCTTGCATGCTAATTTCTAAACTGCAAATTAATTATTAAAAATTTCGAAAAGGCCTAATATATATTTTAAATCTATAATAATCTATTCAACCTCCCTTCTAGATTATTATTGGACTTTAATTTACTAAATACAAATAGTTCATACTTAGTTAAATCAAAAAGTTTCCTTCATTTCCCAAGTTAGTTTCCAAAAAGAGAGAGAAAACAAAAATCAAAAAGAGAGAAAGAGAGAGAGATCCGTGAGGTCCTAAAGGAGAGGAAGAAGAGAAATATTTAAGCTATCTAGATCAATCACTACCTTGGGAAGGAGAAGAAGAATAACATCAATAAAAGGTATAACATCTAACTATATATAAACTAGTTTATTACTCTTATGCAATTTGTTTTTGATGGAATAAGGATCTAATATTTTCAAACCCAAAAATCTTAGATCTATATATTAATAAGTGTTTTATATTTAGATATAACCATTTTGAGTGTTAGAATGTTGATCAAAAACAAAGAAATGAAAACTAGGTTTTTAAAAGCTAGAAAACCCAAACTTTTATATATATACATTGAAAAGTTACCATTTAAGATCTACACCTTCTTTTTGTGATCCGTCAAAGAAGGGTTCTAGATGTGTAAGTTAACTAGTAAACCCAAGTGGTAGCACTCAAATATGATGATTTTTCAAGCTACGGGGGCTGTTTTAAGCAAAATAGTCTAGATTTTTGAAAAAAGAGAAAAATGCACTATTTTTGGATAGTTCATAGCAGGGGTAATTTTGTCTGATTATTTTGCTCTAAAATTTTGGAAATATGTGGGATGATAATATCATGAGTTAAATGTGTTCTGTAAAAAGATGGTGATTTTTGGATGTGTAGAATGAAAGTTATGGATTTTACAAGAAAAAACTATTTTAAAAGTAAACTTGAATAACTTTTTGTGTGTACCTCCAATATATTATAAAACTTTTACCAGAGGTAGATGTATATGACAGTAACATACCCTAAAAATTTCAGAATGTTTGGAAAAAAATTCGATTTCTGATAATTATTGCAAGATCTGGCTGTTTTGGACCATTAAATAAATAACAAACTGAATTGGAAAATTCCAGAAAAAGTATATGTTCATAAGGGAACTATATTCTGTCAAATCCCAAAAAAGAAAAAGTTTTGGAATAGTTTTGGTATTTTTCAGGTAAGATATGAATAAATGAGAATAATAAGTTATGTAATGTCATAAATGGTAAAAATATAATTTTGCGTCTTAGAAACCCTAACTATGATGTGTCCAAATTTTTGGAGGGTATTTTGGTCATTTTTGATGAGATGTTATATTTATGGCATTTTAGGGTTGTTAAATAAAGTAATTAGTAAAGGGTAACCAATTATAATAAATTGTGTATAATTAGTATAATGAATGATTAAAATATTATTAAGAGATTAATAATATTAGATTAAGATATTATTAAGCAATTAATAATATTAGATTAAAGTTAAATTAAAATATTATTAAATGATTAATAATATTAGATAATAATTTAAATATTACTAAGTAATTAATAATATTAAATTAAAGTTAAATTAAAATATTATTAAATGATTAATAATATTAGATAATGATTTAAAATATTATTAAATGATTAATAATATTAGTTAAGGATTAAGATATTATTAAATGATGATTAATAATATTAGTTAAGGATTAAAATATTATTAAATGATTAATAATATTATGAAGTGAATAATATATTAATAAATGATTAATAATATTATGAGGCAAATAAAATATTATTAAGTGATTAATAATAAGAAGTGATGAAATATCATTTCATATTAAATGAGAGTTTAAGATGTCTGTTTTGTGATAGAATATTATCAAAGGATGATAATATTACTAATGATTTGTGATAGTATCAAAATGTTTGATTATGTGATTACATGTTAGATAAAATATTATAGAATAATGATATTATGAGTAAGATATATGTGATGCTAATTGAGAGATCGATCTTATTAATGATAGGTTTTTCAAACAAAGTTAAATTAAATTGTGTAGCAGTTGTCAACAGATCCTCAGACAAGTTTTCTAACTCAACTTGAGTTATTAATTTCAAAGCATGATTAGTGGATAATTATTGTTGATTATTCACATCTATAAATGATTATTGTTATTCGCACATAGTGCATTTGATTTCCTATTCTATTACTTGAACTGTGAAATAATTCAAAGTTCTTTTATTCATGAACTATTTATAAGTTATGTCTCAGCTATTTGTTTCGACTAGACTAATAATTGATGAATCGTTCTGTTGTTTGAACTAAAGTTGTTATTGAAAGATTTATACCATTTATTTCGGCTAGATCAATATTGATATTATATGTTGAAATCATAATATTTTTTTGAAAGCAATCCAAACCATATTGTTGTGATACGGACTCATGATGTAACATTGAGATGAATAACCCTTATAAAAATGAGAACTTTATTGTCGGACATCCGACCCCTTGCGCTATTTTTGAGTATTATGCATAATCATGGGTATAATGAGGCTGATCACTTCATGTACTCGCATAAGAGTACTATGATTTAATATTTACAGTTAACTTATACCCTTAAGGTAATTCAATATTAATTAACTGATAATTCCTCTATTAGTTCTTGATCCATTTGTGATCACTCAACATGAAATCTTGGAGTATCCTACTTTATTGAATTTTGTTGCAGTATCGCTAATTTTTCTTAATCAATTGAATATTATTGAACCATCGAAAGAATTGTAATATTTCATTCTTGATATGTTATTAATTCAGCTTGAAATTCAAGAAAATTCTTGTTATTGAAAAATGATATATTGTTCAGCTATTTCAATCTTTTGATTATTGTTGAAGTTTTATAGAGTTAGACTCTTCTGTTCATGATCCTTTATTGTATACTTTAACTTGTTGAGCAAACTAGTTGCTCATCATTGCTTAAATAAAACATTTCATCTAAAGCCGAGATAGTCGAAGGGTCTAATTAAGAAGGATAAAGGCAAAGCGAAGGTGACGAAATAGTATCAATTGTGTAATGATGATTATTATATTATATTTTGGTTTAAGCCTGTTGTATTATAGGTCATGTAATGTTAAGGTTAGAAAAAACCTGGGATATTGTTATATGTTTGTAATAAGTTTTATAATGAATGATGAAATTCATAATGAATGGGTAGTTAGAGGTGATGTGTATGATGTACCGTGAGCACCGAATATGAGGTATGAGGTACCCGAATTTGGGGGCGTCACACAATTAGCATAAAGGACCAAATTAATGTAATCACATACTTATTATAGTTCACACAAATTAAATACAATTTGACCCAAACATAAGAAAAGTTCAATTAAAATATTTAAAATATAGATTTAAATATTATTTATTTATTTTATTTCTTTATTATTTTTTTGGGGTATTACAGTAATGTTTATAAATTTTATAGATGAAGCTATTTTTGGGAAAGAAAGAGAGTATATAACAGCACCATTGGCCAGCAAATTAAGGCTAATTCTCTAATCATTTAATCATCAACAAGGCCACCATTCCCAAAAAGAAAACATACGGAATCTCATTATCTACCTGCAGGCAGCAGGCCGCACTCAAGTTCTCGACTAATTTAATGGTACAATATTTTGAAGCTCAATGCACCACCACCACCACATTTAAGTATGTGTGCCACTATCTATTGAATCAGTTTGAGTAGTACAATTTGCTTGTAGTAGTTGTGAAATGCGATTAACAACTGACCACTATCGGCATGATTTAATATAAATGGGACAAAAGGCTTCTTTAAATTATTGCCACTAGTTTAATCATAAAACCCAATTCGTAAATAGCATAATATACAAGTGGTTGGTTGGTTTTCTGTATAACTAGCCATGTGAAGAATCTTTTTCACTAATTAGAAATGCCAACATATTGTTGATCAGTGGGTGACTAATGGAAAATATAGCAGAGATTCTCATGTACTTGTATCATATATTAAGTCAGCAGCCAAGTAAGATGATCACACTTGGGCCTCCTCTTTTGGCTTGTTAATTATCTCCGTCTACATATCCATTAGAACCTACCCCTTCACATGCTGGGGGAGGGGGTTGATAAAATATTCCAACACATGCATGGTTGGCTGAATGAAATGTGCTCCATCCATTCTAATAAGGTAGAGGCCGGCAACATGCCAACTCCCCAGCAACCTGAACACGATCATGTTTGGGCTTAATTATTGCGTGGTGATCAATGTAGAATAAGTTATAATCGAGAAAATGCTTATTACTATTTTATGTTTTCACAAGTTAAATGTCTACTTACCTTAAATAATCTATTTTTATAATAATTTGTATAATACCATTAGTATTAATTGTCATATTTCTATTCTCTATGTATAGTTATGGAACATCACTAGTCATGTGCATAAAATTATGCAATTAAATGATAATTTAAAGAGTTAATTGCATATTATACTCCGAAGTATACACCCTTTTACCATTCATACCCCGATATTTAAACGCTTCCTTCTCGCTACCCAAAGTACCGTTAAGTAAACATAACTGATCCTAGTATTTGTTAGCCAAAAAATGGCCACCTGTCACAATTTAAATGGCCGAAAATTATGAAAATTTCAATTATGCTTACTTAACGGTATTTTGGGTAGCAAAATGAGGGCGTTTATGTATTGAGGTACGAGTGGTAAAGGGTGAATACTTCAGGGTGTAATATGTAATTAACTCGAAATGTAGACAATTTTATCATTTTATCATCTTTATTAATATGCACAAAAAAGTTAACCAAAACTTTTATCCTGGGACATAAGGAGTATATTAAAATGACCACGGATAATAATAATCATGTTACAAAGCAATTACTATCATTGAAAGTTCGAAGTCTTTAAAAACAAGCATAAAAGTGTCGTTGAATGCATATACATTTATTTTGGCAACATAAACAATGGATTATGATTCCTTTTTAATTTCCCCCAATACACATTTAGCTACACATATTACATTTGCAACAAAATAAAATTCATTACAAATAGCGACAATAAATTGCTTTGTAACATGATAATAATAATCATGTTACAAAGCAATTACTATCATTGAAAGTTCGAAGTCTTTAAAAAAAGCATAAAAGTGTCGTTGAATGCATATACATTTATTTTGGCAACATAAACAATGGATTATGATTCCCTTTTAATTTCCCCCAATACACATTTAGCCACACATATTATTTGCAACAAAATAAATCATTACAAATAGCAACAATAAATTCGTTAAAAAATTTGTTTTGTCGGTAATAATAGTATTTGTGTCACTAAAATGTGTGTTGAAAGAAATTTAAGAATAAGTGAAATGACACACATCCTAATCCATAAATATTGCTATTGGAGTATCAACCTTCATTAGTATGGCCATTTGTTGCAAAGAACAATTGGAATAGTAAACAAATAAGGCGTCAATCCTTTTGAATACTATACACACACACACACACCAATTTTAGGAATTTGGTAGTTTATTTTTATATTTTATTTTTATACTAGGATTAAAACTAGCTTATGCATACAAGATGAGTTATTGGATATTTGGATGTTCATTATTAACTGTTTAACTAAATGATTTGGGCTTGAGGGTTCCTGTATTATGATGCAACGTAAGACTAATGACTAATGAGTGTGTATCTTTTCCTGAAGGTGCAACTTGAGTGTTAGAACTTGGGTCAAGTTAGCAGGCCTTCAAAGATAATATAACTATCTCATGCACTACCTATTCTATCTCTTATGCTACGTTTGGATTGGAGTAATGAATATGAGAATGGAATGACTCATTCTTATTTCTTTCAAATTTATGAATTTTATTTCTTAGGGAAGGGATAGTGGAATAACTCATTCTAACTAGAACGGAATGAATCACTCCACTCTCCATTTCAACCCTTTAATTCAAACGTAACATTAGAATTAACCCACTAGACAAATTAAGACAGAAGGCCCATTCTAGTGAACCAATTTTCATCCATATCCATTCCAACCCAATCTTTGGAAATCAGATTCTGCATGTACACCAGTTTCCAGCTTCAAGAACTTGAAAAAACATTAAAAGTCCTCGACAGTAGACCTAGCAAAATATGGTTATGAGTTGATTTTGGTTTACAAAATATGGTTATGGTTCCATTTAAGAATTAAAACCATATTAACTATTTTTAATATGAGTTGTGTGGGTTATAACCAAATAGTTACGGTTCAAATATATGTCGACTCATATTTTAAATTTCAAACTTACCTTTATTATAATTCAATTAAATAAATTATTATTAGATATATCATGTATACATAATCACTAAGCATTTTTTTTTGGGATGGAGGTATATACATAATCACTGAATATTAATTTTTTTAGGGATGGTGGTATAATAATCACTAAATATTATTTTTTTTGGAAGGCAGTTGGGGTGTATATATAATCAGTAAATATTTTTTTTTGAGGGAGGGGTAAGGGTGGGGTGGGCGGGGTGTGGGTATATACATAATCAATAAATATTATTTTTTTGAGGGGGGAGGGGTGGGGGGTGTATACATAATTAGTAAATATTATTTTTTTGAGAGGGGTGTGTTGGATATATATATATATATATATATATATATATATATATATATATATATATATATATATATATATTAATGAATGAGAATTTTATCTAAAATAAAACCATTTGGTGTGACCTTTGGTTCATATTTTTTCAAATAGAAAATGTATTTTTTCAAAGGGATGTAACCTTTTCGAAAGGAGGTATCTTTTCAAAGGAAGATATCTTTTCAAAGGGATGTAACATTTTCAAAGGGAGATATCTTTTCAAAGGGATGTACATCTTCAAATGGGTATTTGAAAACTTATAAATAGGTTTCAAATCTACCCAAAACAGATACTTCAACTTCAATCCTTCTCAAGTTCTTAAAAAATAACTAAATTCATTATTCATTCATTAAAAGTCATTGATAGTATTCAAATATTATTGGTTCATGGAACTCTTCCGTTGAATTGCTTCTTGTGAGAGTTGAAGACCATTTTATCTTGGGAAGTAGACGTCCATTGTTCCATCTGTAAACAACGATAGCGGGGACGAAATCTGCTTTAAGGAGAAACTATCCAACTGTTGACTTGGATTTAAAATTTTTATCAATTGCATCTAGTAAGTCTTTATTATAACATTGTTTTTCTTCTACTTCTGTTTATATAATTAGTATATAATTACTATTGGAATAACAATCTTAAAGCAACTTTTTTCGTGTTCTTCCTGAGTACTCCTTCTATACTAATTTATAAAACAGAACTACTGTAGTACTTATTCTATATTAATATCGTAGTACTTATACATAACCAGTAAATATTCTTTTTTTGGAGGGAAGGGTAGGGTAGGGGAGGGGAGGGGTGGGGTGGGGTGGGCGGGGTGTGGGTATATACATAATCAGTAAATATTATTTTTTTGAGGGGAGAGGGGGGATGGGTTGGGGGTATATACATAATTAGTAAATATTATTTTTTTGAGAGGGGTGTGTTAGATATATATATATATATATATATATATATATATATTAATGAATGAGAATTTTATCTAAAATAAAACTATTGGGTGTGACCTTTGGTTCATATTTTTTTCAAATAGAAAATGTACTTTTTTAAAGGGATGTAACCTTTTCAAAGGGAGATATCCTTTCAAAGGGAGGTATCTTTTCAAAGGGATGTACCATTTTCGAAGGGAGATATCTTTTCAAAGGGATGTACATCTTTAAATGGGTATTTTGAAATCTATAAATAGGATCCAAATCTACCCAAAACAGATACTTCAACTTCAATCCTTCTCAAGTTTTTAAAAAAAACTAAATACATTATTCATTCATTAAAAGTCATTGATAGTATTCAAATATTATTGGTTCGTAGAACTCTTCCGTTGAATTGCTTCTTGTAAGAGTTGAAGACCATTTTATCTTGGGAAGTAGACGTCCATTGTTCCATCTGTAAACAACGATAGCAGAGACGAAATCTGCTTTAAGGAGAAACTGTCCAACTGTTGACTTGAATTTAAAATTTTTATCAATTGCATAGTAAGTCTTTATTATAACATTGTTTTCTTATATAATTAGTATATAATTACTATTGGAATAACAATCTTAAAGCAGCTTTTTTCGTGTTCTTCCTGAGTACTCCTTCTATACTAATTTATAAAATAGAACTACCGTAATACTTATTCTTTATTAATACTGTAGTAATTATTCTATATTAATATATATATATATATATATATATATATATATATATATATATATATATATATATATATATATATATATATATATATATATAACAGAATATTATAGTTCTGTTTAGTTTCATTACAGAAATTTGTTTTCTGATTTATAAAAATAAAATAAAAATAATATTAATAATATTAAATACAGATTTACTTTATTGTAATTACAAATTTAGTTTTTATTTTTCTCCTTCTATTGTTTCTATTTTATTAAAGTGATTCTGTAAATTGTGTATTTAATAGAATTATGGAATTATCTAATTCAATTATGCCTAACTCTATTACAACCAATGTTCCTACCCATGTTAGTCATGGTGAGAAACCTCAAAAATTTAGTGGGATTGATTTTAAAAGATGGCAACAGAAAATGTTGTTTTATCTTATTACATTGAATGTTTCAAGGTTTTTAAATGAGAATGCCCATGTCGTAGATGATAATGAAACTGATAATGCTGCTGTGGATGCATGGAAAAAAGTTAGGTTCTTGCGTTCAGTAACACCATTTGATTGAGGTGAATAAGGAGCGATAGTCTGGTGAATAATACCATTTTCTGAACAAAAAACTATAAATGGTTATTCATATTCACCACCTCTATCCTTCTTATAGCCTTAATCTTTTTGTTAAGTTGATTCTGAACTTCATTCTTATAATGTTTAAACATTTCAATTGCTTCATCTTTTGTCCTTAAAAGATAGACATAACAATATCTTGTGCAAATCATCTATAAAAGTAATAAAGTACTTTTTACCATCTCTAGTTTGCAGAAATTTTAAATCACATATATTAGTGTGAATTAAATCTAGAGATTCTGAACTTCTTTCAACAAGATGAAAATATGTTTTAGTTAATTTAGCCTCTACACATGTTTCACATTTTTGACTTTTGTCAATACTAAATTTTGGAATTAATTCTAAATTAATTAATTTACTTAAAGTACCATAGTTCACATGTCCTAATCTACCATGCCATACATTCATAGACTCAAGCATATAAGTAGAAGATGTGTTTTTATTATTAATAATAACATTTGGTACAATAGTCATGACGTTCATTTTGAACATCCCATCACACAGCTTTTTCCAACATACATTCAATCTTTAGTAAGTACAAATTTATCAGCATGAAACACTAGTTTTGAACCCTTTCTTGCTCAATATAGATCCAGAGACTAGACTCTTGCGAATGTTTGGCACATGTAGTACATCATTGAGTGTGAGTTCCTTACCCAAAGTCATCTTTAACACGACCTTTCCTTTTCCTTCAACTTTAGAAGTGGAGGAATTGCCCATGAATAGTTTCTCACCATTTTCTATTGGTTGATAAGTAGTAAACAGTTTATTTTCCGAGCATATGTGGCGTGTAGCGCTAGTATCAACCCACCATTCTTTAGGATTTCCCACCAAATTGGCTTCTGAGACAACTGCTGAAAGATACATGTCAGAAACTTTAGTAGATACCTTATTTATTTCTGTTATGTTCGTTTGGGCATTTTTCCTTTTAAAGTTCTCTTGCTTTTTGGGTTTGCGACAATCCTTTGCAAGATGTCCTATCTTGTTGCATTTATAGCATTTTCCTTTGAACTTCTTTGAAGGACCAATTTCTTAACTTGGGTCTTCATTGTTGTGTTTTCTTTTCTTAGTTTTGTTACCACTTTCTATTATACATTAGCATTGGATGTAATTGGAAGTTTTCCAACTTTCTTTTCAGACATTTGATTATCTTCTTCAATCATCAACCTAACTATCAAGTCCTCAAACCCCATTTCTTTACATTTATGCTTTAAATAATTTTTAAAATCTTTCCAAAATGGGGGGGGGGGGTAATTTTTTAATTACTGCGGCCACTTGAAAATATTCACTTAAAACTATTTTTTCAGCATGAATCTCATGGATTATCAATTGAAGCTCTGGGACTTGATTTATGACAATCTTTATATCAACCATTTTAAAATCCAAGAATCTACCAATAACGGATTTCTTCATGTCGGCATCTTCTGTTTTATATTTTTTATCTAAAGACTCCCATAATAACTTAGCAGTTTTGATTGGGCTATACACATTATACAATGTATTGTCCAATCCATTGAGGATATAATTTTTGCAAAGAAAATAATGCTATGTTAATAAGTTATGGTTTACCTCATAACATGTTGGGGGAAGCATTGATATCTTCAAATTTTATTCTCAACTGTTTGCTTCATAAGAAAACAAACAAGATACCTTATGAATTATGAAAAGGTCGAAAACCTTCTTATCAATATCTTCGAGTGTGGGGGTTTGTTGCCAAAGTAACTGTTCCTGATCCTAAAAGGGTTAAGATAGGTCCTAAAATAATTGATTGCATATTCATATGTTATGAAAATAACAGTAGTGCATATCAGTTTCTTGTACATAAATCAGACATTCCTGATATTCACATCAATACATTTATAGAATCAAGGAATGCATCTTTCTTTGAAGATATTTTTCCATATAAAAATACACAAGAAACAAGTTCTCGTAAAAGACCTAATAATACTATGACTAGTAATCATCAAACTATAATAGACCAAGAGTCTAATGAGCAGGGAGATGAAGATGAACCTAAATGTAGTAAAAGGGTTAAAATCTCCAAGTCTTTTGGTCCTAACTTTCTAAGTTACATGCTAGAAAATGAACCTCAAAGTGTGAAGGAAGAGTTGTCTAATCCAGAAGCTTCATATTGGAAAGAAGCGATCAATAGTGAAATTGAATTCATTATACAAAATCATACTTAGGAATTGGTGGATCTTCCAGTAGGAACCAAACCATTAGGATTCAAATGGATCTTCAAAAGGAAAATGAAGGCCGATGGATCTATTGATAAATACAAAGCAAGACTTGTAGACAAATGTTATAGGCAAAAGGAGGGACTTGATTATTTCGACACTTATTCACCAGTTAAAAGGATAACATCCATCCGAATGTTAATTGCAATAGCTGCAATACACAATTTAGAAATACATTAAATGGATGTTAAAACTGCCTTTCTTAATGGTGAATTAGAGGAATAAATTTATATGGAACAACCACAAGGTTTTCTTTCCCTTGGAAAAGAAAAGAAAGTTTGCAAGCTTTTTTAAATCATTATATGGTTTGAAGCAAGCACCAAAGCAGTGGTATAAAAAATTTGATAATGTTATGATATTAAATAATTTTAAAATAAATGAGTGTGACAAATGTGTATATGTCAAAAGCACTCAAAGGGGATATGTAATAGTTAGTCTATACGTGGATTATATTTTAATCATTGGTAGTAATAATGATGTTATTAATGCTACCAAACAAATGTTAATTAGCATGTTTGAAATGAAATACATAGGCCTAACATATGTTATTCTAGGAATCAAGATTTATAGAATAACTAATGGATTTATTGTGTCTCAATCTCATTATGTTGAGAAAATATTTGCAAAGTATATTAAATATGAGAAAAGTCCAGTAAGAATAGTCGTTGACCCAATACTTCATCTCACTCAGTTTTGTTGGTATTATTAATGTAATAATACAGAAAATCTTTTTATATAAAATAGAATAATTTTATAAAGTTATTTTATAAATATAATATATTATATTCTATTATGCATAGTGTTGCATAGTGTCTGCATAGTATTTTGCATAGTAAAATCTTTTTATATAAAACAGAATACTTTTATAAAGTTATCTGTTTTATTAGACAATAATTAGAATATATTATATTTTATTATGCATAGTATTTGCATAGTAAAATCTTTTATAAAGTTATTCATTTTATTAGATTATAAATAGAATATATTATATTTTATTTAAAAGATTTTTCTTTAAATATGGACCGCAGATTAAAGTAAATCAATCTCGACCGTTCATGAGTTAGTTACTATGCATTCCATTTTTCTATAAATAGAAGCTCATTCATTCATTATTTTCTTACGAATTCACTAAAACTCTAGAGAGATAAACTATAGAGAGAAAGAAGAAAGTATTCTGCTACTTCACTACTTATATATCCAGTACTCTTCTTCTTAAGGTAGGGAATATTATTTGTTGTACTCGTAAGGGGGTGTTATTCTTTCTTATTCATGAAGAAAATTGTTGTTATTCCATTTCTTATTATTCTGTTGGAATAACCGGTATACGCGGTCTACCCTATACTTAGTGACATTCTTCTATTATTCCGTCTTTACTATTCTGTTGGAATATCATGTCTGTGCGTTTTACGCCGGACCTGATTCCGTCTTTATTATTCTGTTGAAATATCCTGTCTGTACGTTTTATGCCTGACCTGGTTCCTTCTTTATTATTATTCTGTTGGAATATCCTGTTTGTGCGTTTTACGCCGGACCTGATTCCGTCCTTATTAGTATTCTGTTGGAATAACTTGTCTATGCGAAGTACCGCGTGTATGGTGATTTCTGTTGTTATTCCATTCTTTATTATTCTGTTGGAACATCCTGTCGGTGCGAATTTCGCCTGACCAGGTTCCGTTATTTAGTATTCTGTTGGAATAACCTGTCTATGCGAAGTACCGCATGCATGGTGATTTCTTTTGTTATCTCATTCTTTATTATACCAGTTGATTAAAGTTTTGACTTCTATACTCCATGAAATTAGTAGAATATCCTTGATATTTGCGCTTCATCCAGTATCTTTTCATGGAAATATTCTTCTGATCATTCTTGAAGTTTACTCTAACAAGCAGTATCATATTAACAATTTGGACATTAGTAGTTCTTGGACAAATTAATTCTTGAACTTGTTTTATTGAATTCTTATATCATTGTCATCATCCTCATGTTTATATTATGTTGAAAGTCATCTGTGGCCTGTAGTGCATAGATGGACTTGGTATGATTATGACCATGGATTATTCGGTGTAATCAAGACCGTAATGTTACAAATGATGTGGTAAAAGTCCTCATTGGCCCGTAGTGCATTGATGGACAGTTGTTGGCATGATCATGACCATTAATGAATACACAAATATTCTTGGCCCGTAGTGCATGGATAATTGTGGTCGTGATACTAAAGAATATCCTTAGCCGTAGTGCAGGGGTGATTCGATGATGTGGAATATTTATTATGCTGAGTCTCAGCGATAACAGTGATGAAAAACCTTTTTTAATCATAAAAGATAGTAGATTTTATTTTTTACTTGACTCTTTTAATGGATTGCTTGTTCCGTTGCAGTTAAACTTGATGTCTATTATATTTTATCAGTTTAACATTGTTGGAGACTAATGATAATTTATTCTGCATTATCTTAGTCATAATTTTTCTTACTGGGCTAGTTGAGCTCACCCTTTCTTTCACTGTTCTCTTCAAGAAATGAGAATATAGCTGGGACGAGTCGGGGAATGGAGTGATGGTCCAGAGGATAGAATTAGTAGTCCTCACTATTCTGTGAAATAGTGTGATAATAATTGTAATGAGGACTCCTTTTGAGTTAGTATAATCTCTAGTAGATAATATTTGTATTCAAACTCACAGTTTATGTTTTGTCGTATTGTACACGACTGTTGTATTAGTAAGTTATATTTGAATTTTGTACCATGTATCTGGCGACCCAAGATGGGTGATGTATACCTAATTTTGGGGGCATCACAGTTGGTATCAAAGCTTAGGGATATGATCCCTGGCTAGGATGTGAGAATAGAACTAGGAGGGGAGAGACAGGGAATTCCTTCGCTAGTATGACCTACCTATGTTTATTTGATATTTAATTTGTCAGTCAGAGTATAGAGATAATATGTGATATATTAATTAACCCTTGTTTTGTGGTAGTATTTGAAAATGGCATCTGAAAATGTTGAGATAAGCAATGGAGCACATGAGTTTGTTGATTCTCCACAGATCAATAATTAGGACAATGTGCAACAGGATGACCATAATCCTCCTGTAAACAACAACACTGATCAATTAACGAACGACGGTACGTTTAAGAGTTTTTTAGAATTCATGCAATATCAGGCGAAGGCAGCTCCTGTTCATAATACAGGAGGAAACAATGGCAACCCACGGTTGGTCACCGCTAAGCAATTCAAGGAGCTGGAACCACCGGAGTTTTTGGGAAAGCCTGAACCACTTAAGGCAGAGACGTGGTTAAAGCAGATCACCAAGATATTTGATGTCTTGGGATGCTCCGAGGAGCACAAGGTTCCCTTTGCCACCTTTATGTTACGTGAAGAGGCAGATTACTAGTGGGAATCTGTAAAACGTACCCAGCCTGACGCACTCAAGATGTCTTGGGAGAAGTTCCAAGAGCTGTTCAATGACAAGTACTTTCCCGAAAGCATTCGTCACATGAAAGAAGTGGAATTTATCAAATTGGAACAAAACAATATGACCGTGTCGCAATACGAGGCTAAATTTGCGGAGTTATCTCGGTTTGCATCCCATTTGGTCGATAATGAGGAGCAAATGATGCGAATATTTTTAAGAGGTTTGAAACCGGAGATACGTCAATATCTTATTTCTCATAAAATGTGTTAGTACTCAGATTTCGTAAATAGGGCTCAGTTATTGGAGCTCAGTAACGAGTCAATGCAACCAAAAGAGAGCAGCCGACAAAATGATAATACCGGTGATAACAGTCATCAAAACAGTGGCAGTAAGCATGGAGGGAATTAACATGTCAGAAATGGTAACCACTTCGGTGGTAATCATGGCCAAAATAATAAAAATGAACATTTCAAGAAGAGAAGGTTCAATAATGACGTAAAGACATCGGCACTAGCACCCGTTTTAAAGGAAAAAGAATGACCATCGGTCGTATGTTTCAAATGCGGACAGGAGAGACACATCCGTCCAAACTGTACGCAGTAATCCAAAACGTGTTTTAATTGCGGAAGAGAAGGTCACTTAGCTCAATTTTGTCGTATGGTGAAGTCAATTCCTGCTGGGATAGTGATGCTAAAGGATGTCCCAGACAATCCAAAGCCGGTATTTTAAGAGAGAGCGCTTTTTTTTCGTGATGAGGAACCTGAATAAAATTATCACGGGTATGTTAGTCATAAACTCTTGCGAAGTCTATACCGTGTTAGATACTGGTTCTACTTACTTTTTTATTTCACCTAGTTGTGTTCAATGTTTGAAGTTAACTCCGGAGAAGTTAGACTTTGATATATCTGTTTAAACTCAGTTCAGAGAAACCTTCGTTACCTCCACTATTTATAAATCTTGTTCAAATCAACACTTTCACGTTACGTATTGATCTTGTCACTTTGAAAATACTTGTCTTTGATGCGATTTTAGGAATCGATTGGTTAACTACTCATCATGTTTTTCGTAAGGTTGTTAGTTTTAATATTCCTAACCAACCTGTTATGCGAATTCAAGCAACCAAACCACTAAAGTCAATCATTGTCATATCAAGCCATAAGTAAAGAGCCCCGATCCTTTTGTTGTTGACTTCCTTGTGTGGAATGCACCGAAGCCAGACTTTTTATAGGCGATGTCGCGAATGACGATGGCAAGTTGATAGGTATCGATGTGACGTACTATCTAAATCTTGGATGAGGGTCACAGTTTTGAATGATAATTCTATCGTTAATAAATTTCTTGACGTATTCTTGAAGACTTCTTAGCCTACCCTTAGAGCGTGAAATCGAATTTTGTACTGACCCCAGTACAAAACCCATTTCTAAAACCCTCAAATATTTCTTCAACTAAAATGAACGTATAAATTGCCAAAGACGTTGACTCGAGCTGTTGAAGATTACGATCATACCATTCAATACCATTGTGGGAAAGCGAATGTGGTAGCTGACGTGTTGAGTAGAAGATCGGATGCATTTACGAGTGCGATGTTGTTAACACAAAGACTCATTTCGTATAACTTACAAGTGATGAAGATAGATTTAAAGACCCTAGGGACCCACGTGAAGATAACGAATATACGAGTAGAATCGACTTTAATCGATAAAGTTAAATTCGCTCAAGCTACACACCCGGAGCTGATGAATGTGAAGAAGAAGGTTCAAGGGGGCGTTATTCTAGAAGCAAGAATCAACGAAGAGAGGAAATCTCAACCCTCGATTTAATTGGCCCATTTGAAATCCTCGATGGAGTAGGAATTGTGGCATATAGACTTGTTTTACCGTCAAGTATGTTGCGTGTTTATAACGTTTTTAACGTATCGATGTTACATAAATATGTGAACGACCTGAACCACATTATTAAATTAGAACTAAACGATATAGCAGAAGATTTAACGTATGAAGAAATACATGTTAAAATCTTGGATAAGAAGGATCGTATTCAACACTCAAAGGTTATACCTCAAGAATTAGAATCTGAAATGAAGTCAAGGGATCTTCACCTCTTCGGCATACCAGGTACGTACGTAAATTTCGAGGGCGAAATTTCATAAGGAGGGGAGATTGTGAGTCCCCAAATTTTATGAATAAAGATTTTATTTTCTCAAAATATTTTTTTGAATATTATGGTGTGAATTTGATATAATGTTATAGTTATGGGTAATATTTATAAGTTTTACAAAGTATGCAAGTTGTTATATAATATTCAATTGGTCGGAGAATATTCTTTTTTTCAGGGAATATCCGTACGACGGTACAATCAGTGGTGGACCCCGCAACAGAATTATTGTCGGATTGAGAAAATGACAAAAATATTTTATGAAAATAACGGCGGAAGTTTTACCGTTAACTGTTGAAACACCTGGTGTTAAAAGTACAGTAATACGTGTGGTTGCATAGTAGCACGCGGTATTAATTATTGATGCTTACGTGATAAGTCACTCAGTTTTGTTGGTATTATTAATGTAATAATACAGAAAATATTTTTATATAAAACAGAATAATTTTATAAAGTTATTCTATAAATAGAATATATTATATTCTATTATGCATAATGTTGCATAATGTCTGCATAGTGTTTTGCATAGTAAAATCTTTTTATATAAAACAGAATACTTTTATAAAGTTATTTATTTTATTAGACAATAATTAGAATATATTATATTTTATTATGCATAGTGTTTGTATAGTGCCTGCATAGTATTTGCATAGTAAAATCTTTTATAAAGTTATTCATTTTATTATATTATAAATAGAATATATTATATTTTATTTAAAAGATTTTGCTTTAAATATGGACCGTCAGATTAAAGTAAATCAATTTCAACCGTTCATGAGTTAGTTACAATGCATTTTATTTTTCTATAAATAGAAGCTCATTCATTCATTATTTTCTTACGAATTCACTGAAACTCTAGAGAGATAAACTACAGAGAGAAAGAAGAAAGTATTATGCTACTTCACTACTTATATATCCAGTACTCTTCTTCTTAAGGTAGGGAATATTATTTGTTGTACTCGTAAGGGGTGTTATTCTTTCTTATTCATGAAGAGAACTGTTGCTATTCCATTTCTTATTATTCTATTGGAATAACCGGTATACGCGGTCTACCCTATACTTGGTGACATTCTTCTATTATTCCGTCTTTACTATTATGTTGGAATATCATGTCTGTGCGTTTTACGCCGGACCTGATTCCGTCTTTTTTATTCTGTTGGAATATCCTGTCTGTACGTTTTACGCCGGACTTGGTTCCGTCTTTATTATTATTCTGTTGGAATATCCTGTTTGTGCGTTTTACGCCGGACCTGATTTCGTCCTTATTAGTATTCTGTTGGAATAACATGTCTATGCGAAGTACCGTGTGTATGGTGATTTCTGTTGTTATTCCATTCTTTATTATTCTGTTGGAACATCCTGTTGGTGCGAATTTTGTCTGATCAGGTTCCGTTATTTAGTATTCTGTTGGAATAACCTGTCTATGCGAAGTACCGCATGCATGATAATTTCTTTTGTTATCCCATTCTTTATTATACCAGTTGGTTAAAGTTTTGACTTCTATACTCCATGAAATTAGTAGAATATCCTTGATATTTACGCTTCATCCAGTATCTTTTCATGGAAATATTCTTCTGATCATTCTTGAATTTTACTCTACCAAGCAGTATCATGTTGACAATTTGGACATTAGTAGTTCTTGGACAAATTAATTCTTGAACTTGTTTTATTGAATTTTTATATCATTGTCATCATCCTCATGTTTATATTATGTTGAAAGTCATCTGTGGCCTATAGTGCATAGATGGATTTGGTATGATTATGACCAGGGATTATTCGGTGTAATCATGACCGTAATGTTACAAATGATGTGGTAAAAGTCCTCATTGGCCCGTAGTGCATTGATGGACAGTTGTTGGCATGATCATGACCATTAATGATTACACAAATATTCTTGGCCCGTAGTGCATGGATAATTGTGGTCGTGATACTAAAGAATATCCTTGGCCGTAGTGCAGGGGTGATTCGATGACGTAGAATATTTATTAAGCTGAGTTTCAGCGATAACAGTGATGAAAAACCTTTTTTAATCATAAAAGATAGTAGATTTTATTTTTTACTTGACTCTTTTAATGGATTGCTTGTTCCGCTGCAGTTAAATTTGATGTCTATTATATTTTATCAGTTTAACATTGTTGGAGACTAATGATAATTTATTCTGCATTATCTTAGTCATAATATTTCTTACTGGGCTAGTTGAGCTCACCCTTTCTTTCACTGTTCTCTTCAAGAAATGAGAATATAGCTGGGACGAGTCGGGGAACGGAGTGATGGTCCAGAGGATAGAATTAGTAGTCCTCACTATTCTGTGAAATAGTGTGATAATAATTGTAATGAGGACTCCTTTTGAGTTAGTATAATCTCTAGTAGATAATATTTGTATTCAAACTCACAGTTTATGTTTTGTCGTATTGTACACGACAATTGTATTAGTAAGTTGTATTTGAATTCTGTACCATGTATCTGGCGAACTTAGATGGGTGATGTATACCTAATTTTGGGGGCGTCACAGTATATCCCGATTAGAATATTCTCGTATAATATGTAGTTTAATGTATTTATCAAACTGCACTTAACCAGACATAACATACTCAATAAGTAAGCTAAGTCGATATACGAGTAATCCTGGAAAAGAACATTGGAAGGCTTTAGTAAGGGTACTTAGATATCTAAGATGCACTTTAAATGTCGGATTGCATTATACAAGATATTCAGCTGTACTTGAAGGATACAATGATGTAAATTGGATATCTGACTCATATGATATTAAATCAACAAGTGGATATGTACACTTTGGGAGGTGCAGCTGTATCATGGAAATCCTCTAAGAAAACATGTATTGCAAGATCCACTATGGAATCTGAATTTATTTCTTTAGATAAAGTAGGAGAAGAAGTAGAATGACTTCATAATTTTTTGGAGGATATTCCAATTTGGCCTAAGCCAGTCTCGCTAATCATTATTCATTGCGATAGTCAATCAACGATTGGTAGGGCACAAAATAGTAATTATAACGGTAAGTCTAGATATATACGTTGACGACATGAAACTGTTAAATAATTACTCTCAAATGGTATAATATCTATTGACTATGTGAAGTCAAATGATACTATTGCAGATCCACTAACAAAAGGTATACCTAGAGAGCAAGTGAGAAGTTCATCAAGGAGAATGAGTTTAAAGCCTGTAAAATCCTAAAGAGACGCCATAATGGAAACCCAACCTAAATGATTGGAGATCCAAAGAAATAGGTTCAAATGGACAACCTAATTATGTGTGATCTAGTAAGCACTGAGAAGATAAATACTTCTTCCCATTCCTACGATGACACAGTGCACAAACTGCTGAGTGAAACAGGATAAACTTTGTTTTTAATAATTTCTATAGCTTGAATATAAAAAAGATCAAGTGGGCTATTTGCAGGACACTCTTTATAGAAATTACCTATGTGAGTGAGAAGGGGGCAACTTCTATGAGAACGACGAAGGCTAAATTCTCTAGCACACTCATGAAACCAGGAGGTGTTCAAGGCCAAAATGGACACAACAATGAGAACCAATAAAATAAATTAAAAAATACTGTTTGAATTTTATTGTTTCGATTTACACTAAAAGGATGAACAGTTCAAGACATCACGTTCACTGATCGACCAGTAAATCTGATAGTCTTTCACTAGGAAAGGTTCAAGGCCGCAATCTACCTTCACCAATTCAGTATTTTTAGTTCACTGATACTCTCTCTAAGTCTGTCTGCATATTTATTTGCATTAATTTACCCCAATTTCATTTATGTGAGGGATTGTTGGATATATATATATATATATATATATATATATATATATGAGAATTTTATCTAAAATAAAACAATTGGGTGTGACCTTTGGTTAATATCTTTTCAAATTGAAAAGGTACATTTTCAAAGGGATGTAACCTTTTCAAAAGGAGGTATCTTTTCAAAGAGATGTAACCTTTTCAAAGGGTGGTATCTTTTCAAAGGGATGTACATCTTCAAAGGGTATTTGGAAAACTATAAATAGGTTCCAAATCTATCCAAAATAGATACTTCAACTTTAATCATTCTCAAGTTCTTAAAAATAACTAAATTCATTCTTGATTCATTAAAAGTCATTGAGAGTATTCAAATATTATTGGTTCGTGAAACTCTTTCATTGAAGTGTTTCTTATAAGAGTTGAATACCATTTTATCCTGGGAAGTAGACGTCCATTATTCCATCCGTAAGCACCGATAACGGGACGAAATCTACTTTAAAGAG
Source organism: Panax japonicus (assembly GCA_020205505.1). Classification (NCBI taxonomy): domain Eukaryota; kingdom Viridiplantae; phylum Streptophyta; class Magnoliopsida; order Apiales; family Araliaceae; genus Panax; species Panax japonicus. The sequence continues at coordinate 54,144,584 of CM035109.1, forward strand.
AAAATGTCCAACAATTGACTTGGTTTTAAAAAAATTATCAATTGCATCTAGTAAGTCTTTATTATAACATTGTTTATCTTCTACTTTTGTTTATATAATTAGTATATAATTACTATTGGAATAATAGGGTGGGGCCGGGTGGGGTGGGTGTTGGCGGGGTGGGATGGGATGGGCCTAGGGTTGGGGTGGACGGGGTGGAGATATATACATAATCAGTAAATATTACTCCCTCCGTCCCATAGTTATAGGCTGATTTTTCATTTTGAGATGTCCCAATATATAGGCTACTTACTATTTATAAAATTTAGTTGGTTCATTATTTTATTTTTATGCCCTTATAATAAATATTCAACCATTACTCTTTTTTTTGACGAAACAACATTCAATGTCATTATTTTTATCACCACATTTAATGCTGTTATATTCTCTTTGGTTAAAGTTCTATGGTTATGAACTTTAATGGTCAGTACACGTCAATCAATGAAGTTGAGAGTTTCAGTGTGATAAGTAAGGAGTAATTAACTTATTCATTAATTCCATATTAAGGGGTATATGTGGAAAATTTATGTTAAAAATTGTCACTTAAATTGATTTTCTTAAACTATGTGCCAAAAGAAATCAACCTATAACTATGGGACGGAGGGAGTATTTTTTTGAGGGGAGATGGAGTGGGGTGGGGGTCGGCGGGGTGGGTGGTAGATACATAATCAATAAATATTATTCTTTGAGAAGGGTGGGGGAGAGGTGGTGGGGGTAGGGTGAGGTGAGGTGGGGGTTGGGGTGGGTGACGCCGGGTAGGATAGTGATTATCCTGTAGGCTAATAAACAATTGAATTCACAAAATAAAGGAACAAGAGAGTTATCAGAAAAACACAGAGAAATTTCTCTAATGTGTATATTGTATTAATCAAAATTCAAGTCCCCTAATTCAATCCACAAGCCGGGTTTATATAGATAGCAAAATTTATTCCCAAATCACTCTAGAATATTCCTAGAGATATGTAAATAAAATCTTTCTTGGGATGTGAAAAGATTTTAACAAACTTACTAAATCTACGAAAAAAATAACAAACTAACCAATAATAAAAGTTACTTACTTAAATAATAGAATTAGAAAAGAAAACAATTTTAAACTCGTAATCTGTCGGTCTTTGAAGTAATGACGCCCTTCTTTCTCCCGAAGTCGAAGATGAAAATGTTCCCGAAGCTGAATGAATTGATGTCGAACTCTTGACCGCCCGAACGCTTGTCCCGAAGCTGGAAAGGATTAATGCCGAAGGTGGCCTCGTCGTTTCTGATGATCACCCCGTTTATGATACTCAAATAAAATCATTATATTATTTGATAGCTCGGTTTATTCGATCTCGGACCATCCTGCATCAGTGGGGGTAGTATACATAATCATTGAATTTTTTTTGGAGAGGGTGGGGGTTTATACATAATCACTCAATATTATTTTTTTGAATCAAAAGTTTTTGAATATGGAGTTGAAAGAACTTTAGATTTTGATTTGGAATGAAATATGGGTCAAAAATGGTTAACCGATATATTTCTTTTTAAAAATATGGTTCAAAACCTTAACCAACTTAAATAAAAAAAGGGTTCTTTACAAAAATATACAACAATTAGAAAGTAATTACACCATTAGTGCATCAAAAAAATAATTACTAAAAGAGTGTAATTAGGACCTATATTACAAATATAGTACAATTCACATTAATAAGGAAACCTAAAATGTGACGCCCCCAAAATAGGTATACATCACCTATCTTGAGTCGCCAAAAAATATGGTACAAAATTCAAATACAACTTAATTATACGACAAAACATATGTTGTGAGTTTTAATACAAATATTGTCATCTAGACAATATCCACACTCAAATGAGTCCTCATTACATTTATTATCACACTATTTAACAGAATAGTAAGGACTACTAATGTTATTATCTGGACCGTCACTCCGTTTCCCGACTAGTCCCTGTTACGTTCTCATTTCCTGAAAAGAACAATGAAAGTAAAAGGGTGAGCTCAACTAGCCCAGTAAGAAATATTATGACTAAGATAATGCAAAATAAATTATCGTTAGCCTTCAACAGTGTTAAACAGATACAATATAACAAACATCAAGTTTAACTGCAGCGGAATAAGCAATCCATTAAAATTGTCAAGTAGAGAATAAAATCTACTATCTTTTATGATTTAAAAGGTTTTTCATCACTTTTATCGCTGGGACTCAGCTTAATAAATAATCCACATCATCGAATCACCCTTGCACTACGGCTAAGGATATTCTTTAGTATCACGACCATAATTATCCATGCACTATGGACCAAAAATATTTGTGTATTCATCAATGGTCATGATCATGCCAACAACTGTCCATTAATGCACTACGGACCAATGAAGACTTTTACCACATCATTTATAACATTACGGCCATGATTATACCGAATAATCCCTGGTCATAATCATATCGAGTCCATCTATACACTATAGGCCACATATGACTTTCAACAAAATATAAACATGAGGATGATGACAATGATATAAGAATTCAATAAAACAACTTCAAGAATTAATTTATCCAGGAACCAATAACGTCCAAATTGTCAACATGATACTGCTTTGTAGAGTAAAATTCAAGAATGCTCAGAAGAATATTTCCATGAAAAGATACTAGATGAAGCGCAAATATCAAGGATATTTCACTAATTTCATGGAGTATAGAAGTCAAAACTTTAATCAACTGAGTATAATAAAGAATGGAATAACAAAAGAAATCACCACGCGTGCGATAGACCGCACAGACAGGTTATTCCAACAGAATAATAAATAACGGAACCAGGTCATGCATAAACGCACAGACATGATATTCTAACAGAATAATACATAATGGAACCAGGTCATGCGGGAACACACAAACATGATATTCCAACAGAATAATAAATAATGGAACCAGGTTATGCGTAAAGCACAGACAGGATGTTCCAACAGAATAATAAAAAATGGAATAACAGGAGAATTTCACCAAGTATAGGGTAGCCTACATATACAAGTTATTCCAACAGAATAATAAAGAATGGAATAACAAAAGTTCACTTCATGTATACAAAAGAAATAATACCCCTTACATTTGAAAGAAAAGTACTGGATATAGGAGTAGTGAAGTAGAAGAATACTTTTCTTCTTTCTCTCTAGAGTACTGTCAGTGAATTCGTAAGAAATAATGAAGGAATGAGCTTCTATTTATAGAAGAATGGACTACATATTAACTAATTCATGAACGGTCCAGATTGATTTAATAAAATATTCTAATAAAACAAAATCTTTTAAATAAAATATAATATATATATATATATATATATATATATATATATATATATATAACCGGTCATGCACGACATAAATGTAATATATATATATATATATATATATATATATATATATATATATATATATATTAGCATACAATAATAATACTCCCTCCGACCTACGGCAACAATATTAACCCACCTCCCTTTTTTTCCTATTATGGCATCCCCCACCATAATTGAATACACACACACATGCAATATGTATACTTCCCTCCACTATCACTTTCACCCACCACCACACACACTCCTACACACACGGTACACACACATGTTTTTAAATTCTACCCACACAAGTCTCTTTCATACACACACACACACACACACATATATATATATATATATATATATATATATATATGGGAAATGATCCGTGGAATACGTTCGCTAGTCAGCCTTTATTAGCTAACGCATATCCAGCCGTCCAAAATGGGAGTTAATGGCTGAGATTAAATACCAGCCGCTAGAGGGAGTAGCGGCCAGTCAATAATTTTTTTTTTCTCTCTTCTGGCCGCTAGTGGGAGTAGCGGCCAGTAAAAACGCTCTACTCCCTCTAGCGGCCAGCAAAAAAAAAGAATTTGGCCCAGCCGCTAGTGGGAGTAGCGGCCAGTCAAAACGTTGTCGTTTTGACTGGCCGCTACTCCCACTAGCGGCCAGAAGGAAAAAAAATGGGCATTAAGGGAATTTGGCCCAGCCGCTAGTGGGAATAGCGGCCAGGCGTCCCCAGATCTATACTGTTTGCGTTTGCAGTTTGCTGCTATAGAGATGCGAGACGGCTGGGCAGAGAGAGAGAGACGGCGAACGAGTTGCTGCAACTAGCTAACGTTGTCCATCAATCTAAAATTCAAGTGATAAAGTAAGTATATTACTATCTACTATGCTTTTATAAGTATTTTTAGAAACAAACTAGACATTGAATGATAGAATTTTGCTAAATATTTTACAGATTATTGTTATATGAAAGCATGGTATATAAGTGACAAATTTAGTATGAAAGCATGGTATTATTATATGTATGTATACAAATTGGGTGGTATGTGTATAAATTTTATTGCTATTGATATTTGTAGGTAAATATGGAAAATTGGTTGCCTGGACCCATTGATCGCAGTGTCCTTTATGCTCAAGAAAAGCATGTATCGGAAGATGTGTGGAATGGGATTGAAAGGGGTACACTGATGTCAAGCCAATCGACTTCAATTACATATGATAAATGGGAACTTACCGGCCTACAAAAAAAATTATTAGAGGTGTGGGGGTTTAAGGGGTTTAGTTATCCTGCAGTAGTAACCAGAACAGATGTCAGTCTTATATCTGCTTTGATTGAGAGATGGCGGCCAGAGACAAATACATTTCATATGAAATGTGGTGAAATAACAATAACATTGGAGGATGTCCATTTCATTTTTCGTTTGCCAGTATTGGGTAAGCCCTTAACTTGTCCTTCATTTGATGCTCCATTAAGTTATTTTAGGGAAATCTTTGGGGATGAATGGGCTGGGGAATGGAATAATGTAAAAAAAAGACGTGGTATTTCTTTAGTCTGGTTACATAAAAATTTTTCCAAGTGTCCAGACAATGCAAGTAGAGATGTGGTTGGGATGTATACAAAGGCATATGTCCTTTGGCTATGCGGGGGGGTTTTATTTCCCACAAGGTCAAAAAATACTGTACACCCTAGGTACATGCATTTTATTTATGATTCAAATAAGACTGCCACATATGCATGGGGTGCCGCATGTTTGTCATATTTATATCGGGGTCTGTACACAGCATCTATGAAAGAGAGCAATTATGTAAATGGTTGTGTGACCTTGTTACAAATTTGGGCATATGAGCGTTTTCTGGTTGGAAGGCCTAACCCTAGGCCCAATTCTGCATTTTGGGTCCCTAGAGCAACAGCATGGGCGTACTCCGCCAAACATCAATATGGTGATAGACGAAGCGATCCCCATCACCATCTATCTTTCTATCGGGGCGAATTTGATAGGCAACCTCAGTGGGAGGTAGTATGGCGGCCATATCAGCGATGGGATGATGATTGGAGGTACTATAACTATGAGGCTAGATTGGCAGGATCCGGTCGGGTCCCATTGATTCATTTTGATATTGTCGAGTATCAAATGCCCGACCGGGTAATGAGGCAATATGGGAATATCCAAGGCATTCCGTCCCCAGCTGAGAGAAATGATGCTTTGAGACAGCCCATAGAACAGTCATTTGAGCCACCAGATTACATACAAATGAGAAGAAAATACATTGATGAATGGGAGTTATATATGGATTGTTTCGAGGGAGAAGTTCAGGAAGTTGCAAAAATTATCCCTATGGATACATACTTCAAGTGGTACAAAAAAATTACTCGACGACACTTGCACCGCCCTCGACGGGAAGGAGATTCCAACACTACCTACGAGCCTCGTTCTGTATATAATCAACATCGTATGGTTAGCATGGTATAATATATTGCATCTTATTCAATTAGTATAATATATTGCATCTTATTCAATTAATATAATCAAAATTATCCCTATTGTTTGTTTTCTTATTTTATGTTATTTTTTGCATAGATTGAGGGCGCAAAATCTCTCCTCGACAAAATTTTCAAGTTCAAGCAAGACTTTCCTCCCGAATACAATCACATGAAAGAGGGTTGGGATCAACTATACGAGTTGTATGATGCGGATGTCAGGGGTGGGGGGGAGGAGTATACATGGGGTGAACAGACAGAGAGGCCCACCCCTGTGATTGAGGCCGATGTATACATCCGTACTCAGCCTACTTGTGATATGTCTCAGCTTACTCAGCTTACGTACCAGGGTGGCTCGTCTTTTATTGGTGATGATGTTCCAGTAGAAGCATATGGACCTAAAGGGTCTATAACAAAAAGATTGCGTGGGCCAAAGATTGGAATGATCAACGAGAACTTCTTCGGTGAGACTCCCCCCAATGATCTTCAATTTCCCATTTCGCACCCTCAACATTGGTACACATTAACTCACCAAGATATGAATTCTTTGCAACCCGGAATTTGGATATACGAGCATGTGATGGACGCATATATCGGCGGTCCCACTTCAGGTGTCGCATATGACTGACAGAGTCATATGCGTCCATCACATGCTCGTATATCCAAATTCCGGGTTGCAAAGAATTCATATCTTGGTGAGTTAATGTGTACCAATGTTGAGGGTGCGAAATGGGAAATTGAAGATCATTGGGGGGAGTCTCACCGAAGAAGTTCTCGTTGATCATTCCAATCTTTGGCCCACGCAATCTTTTTGTTATAGACCCTTTAGGTCCATATGCTTCTACTGGAACATCATCACCAATAAAAGACGAGCCACCCTGGTACGTAAGCTGAGTAAGCTGAGACATATCACAAGTAGGCTGAGTACGGATGTATACATCGGCCTCAATCACAGGGGTGGGCCTCTCTGTCTGTTCACCCCATGTATACTCCTCCCCCCCACCCCTGACATCCGCATCATACAACTCGTATAGTTGATCCCAACCCTCTTTCATGTGATTGTATTCGGGAGGAAAGTCTTGCTTGAACTTGAAAATTTTGTCGAGGAGAGATTTTGCGCCCTCAATCTATGCAAAAAATAACATAAAATAAGAAAACAAACAATAGGGATAATTTTGATTATATTAATTGAATAAGATGCAATATATTATACTAATTGAATAAGATGCAATATATTATACCATGCTAACCATACGATATTGATTATATACAGAACGAGGCTCGTAGGTAGTGTTGGAATCTCCTTCCCGTCGAGGGCGGTGCAAGTGTCGTCGAGTAATTTTTTTGTACCACTTGAAGTATGTATCCATAGGGATAATTTTTGCAACTTCCTGAACTTCTCCCTCGAAACAATCCATATATAACTCCCATTCATCAATGTATTTTCTTCTCATTTGTATGTAATCTGGTGGCTCAAATGACTGTTCTATGGGCTGTCTCAAAGCATCATTTCTCTCAGCTGGGGACGGAATGCCTTGGATATTCCCATATTGCCTCATTACCCGGTCGGGCATTTGATACTCGACAATATCAAAATGAATCAATGGGACCCGACCGGATCCTGCCAATCTAGCCTCATAGTTATAGTACCTCCAATCATCATCCCATCGCTGATATGGCCGCCATACTACCTCCCACTGAGGTTGCCTATCAAATTCGCCCCGATAGAAAGATAGATGGTGATGGGGATCGCTTCGTCTATCACCATATTGATGTTTGGCGGAGTACGCCCATGCTGTTGCTCTAGGGACCCAAAATGCAGAATTGGGCCTAGGGTTAGGCCTTCCAACCAGAAAACGCTCATATGCCCAAATTTGTAACAAGGTCACACAACCATTTACATAATTGCTCTCTTTCATAGATGCTGTGTACAGACCCCGATATAAATATGACAAACATGCGGCACCCCATGCATATGTGGCAGTCTTATTTGAATCATAAATAAAATGCATGTACCTAGGGTGTACAGTATTTTTTGACCTTGTGGGAAATAAAACCCCCCCCCCCCCCCGCATAGCCAAAGGACATATGCCTTTGTATACATCCCAACCACATCTCTACTTGCATTGTCTGGACACTTGGAAAAATTTTTATGTAACCAGACTAAAGAAATACCACGTCTTTTTTTTACATTATTCCATTCCCCAGCCCATTCATCCCCAAAGATTTCCCTAAAATAACTTAATGGAGCATCAAATGAAGGACAAGTTAAGGGCTTACCCAATAATGGCAAACGAAAAATGAAATGGACATCCTCCAATGTTATTGTTATTTCACCACATTTCATATGAAATGTATTTGTCTCTGGCCGCCATCTCTCAATCAAAGCAGATATAAGACTGACATCTGTTCTGGTTATTACTGCAGGATAACTAAACCCCTTAAACCCCCACGCCTCTAATAATTTTTTTTGTAGGCCGGTAAGTTCCCATTTATCATATGTAATTGAAGTCGATTGGCTTGACATCAGTGTACCCCTTTCAATCCCATTCCAAACATCTTCCGATACATGCTTTTCTTGAGCATAAAGGACACTGCGATCAATGGGTCCAGGCAACCAATTTTCCATATTTACCTACAAATATCAATAGCAATAAAATTTATACACATACCACCCAATTTGTATACATACATATAATAATACCATGCTTTCATACTAAATTTGTCACTTATATACCATGCTTTCATATAACAATAATCTGTAAAATATTTAGCAAAATTCTATCATTCAATGTCTAGTTTGTTTCTAAAAATACTTATAAAAGCATAGTAGATAGTAATATACTTACTTTATCACTTGAATTTGAGATTGATGGACAACGTTAGCTAGTTGCAGCAACTCGTTCGCCGTCTCTCTCTCTCTGCCCAGCCGTCTCGCATCTCTATAGCAGCAAACTGCAAACGCAAACAGTATAGATCTGGGGACGCCTGCCCGCTATTCCCACTAGCGGCTGGGCCAAATTCCCTTAATGCCCATTTTTTTTTTCCTTCTGGCCGCTAGTGGGAGTAGCGGCCAGTCAAAACGACAACGTTTTGACTGGCCGCTACTCCCACTAGCGGCTGGGCCAAATTCTTTTTTTTGCTGGCCGCTAGAGGGAGTAGCGGCCAGTAAAAACACTGTCGTTTTTACTGGCCGCTACTCCCACTAGCGGCCAGAAGAGAGAAAAAAAAAATTATTGACTGGCCGCTACTCCCTCTAGCGGCTGGTATTTAATCTCAGCCATTAACTCCCATTTTGGACCGCTGGATATGCGTTAGCTAATAAAGGCTGACTAGCGAACGTATTCCACGGATCATTTCCCTATATATATATATATATATATATACTCTACTGATTATTTTAAAAAATGGGTAAATGGGGGTCCAATTAATAAGTAAAAGTTTACAACAAATACTTCATCAAATTCCTTCAATATTTTTAACAACTTTTATCATCATTATTATAATTCACAATATTAATCGACCAGGTCATTCACAGGAAAGAGGAGGCTTTTCAATAAAGATTTCTCCCTATTTGCGCGTAATTAGGTGACCAAACCTCTCCTTGGTAGAACTTCTAGACATCGTTAATACTGCAAATAATAATATTAATAACTCTGTCATTTCAATTATTGATTTAATAATATATAAAATATCGATAATAATTGAATCAAATAACGTGAGATACTATGCAACAATTATTGTAACAATAATTAAATAAACTGAGTGACTTCTCACGTAAGCATCAATAATCAATACAGTGTGCTACTATGCAACCACGCGTATTACTGTACTTTTAACACCGGGTGTTTCAACAGTTAACGGTAAAACTTCCGCCCTTATTTTCATAAAGTATTTTTGTCATTTTCTCAATCCGATAATAATTTGGTTGTGGGGTCCACCAATGATTGTGATGTCGTACGAATATTCCCTGTTAAAACGAATAGTCCTCAACCAATCGAATATTATATAACAACTTGCGTACTTTGCAAAATTTATAATATTACCAACAACTATAACATTATATCAAATTCATTCCATAATATTCAAAAATGATAATTATAGAAAATTTATCTTTATTCATAAAAGTTGGGGTCTTATATAAAATCAAGGACAAATAACTGCCATAATTAATAATTCAAATTCAAATATTTGGGATCTAATAACAAAAACAAATTCAAATTCAAATTCAAATCTTCATCTCTCTTACATACACTTTGAAATAATAGTTAACAAATAAGTAAATAAATAAATAAAATATTTATACATGTAAATTGGGCTCTGTTTTAGTTTTTACTTTTTAGTTCTCTATTCTCGTCGGCTTCTCTTCCGTTACTCCGCCGTTACTCCGCCGCTACACCGCCGTGAATCTCCGTTGTCCAAAACGCCAATGAGAAGAAGAAGAAGATTCACCTTTACAAAAAGTTACCTTTGTATGAATGGTTGGCTACCAACTGCATCACATTCAAACGAAATTGGTAACTTAATAAAACTAAATTGGTTACCTTAGTCTGAAGGTTTGGCTACCAATTGCACTATGAAAAAATTGCAGGTGTGGATGTGAAATGGTTACCTTGGTATGAAGGTTTTGTTACCTTGGTATGAAGGTTTGCTTATGTAACACCCCCTTTCCGAAATAGAAATAGAGGTTACTCAAATCATAACAAAACTGATGAATTTAATAGCAAACCACAAAATAATAGCCTTAATATCTGATAAATACCGCATGTCAACCATAATAAATGTCAAACTGTCTCAAACAACAATCTAAAATAATTATTATAATTCCGAACAAACTAATGTATCACAACCTAAACATAATATATCTAAACCATTTGGATAAAAGGGAGCTCTCGTCACACTGGCCCTTGATTCCCCTGATTATCTGTCGGAAGAAAAACACAGCATGAGTCAAATGCCCAGTACGGATATAGAATACAAATAATGAACCGAAATAACTAACTCAATTAAATGAAATGAAACGAAATGAACAAAACTAACACAACAAAATGATAGGCTGAATCAAATGGCTGGGTGTTATTTCATACCGAGCTCAAACTAAATAGTAATTTACCTTGCCACACATGCAAGTCAAATAGTGCCACATAGGCAATCAAAATAATGCCACACAAGCAATCACACATCAGACTACACAATCCAGATGCACGCAAAATCAGAAGGCGTGTATGGCACAAACATCACCTCTCCGCAGAACAGAACAGAATAGAAAACTAGGGTCGACCCATACGCCTCCCACAACAAAACACCAAATAGTCAACTCCCACCAGAGCACAAAATGGAGACGCCGTGGACTGATCACACTGCCACAGAAGGTGTCATGTCTCGGTGCCAAGAGGACATACATGTGGTACCCCCACAGGTGGTTATAACTCAGGTATACCCTACGGTATTCTAAAAAAAATATAATGTCACAACACATGCGACAAAATATCAACACAAAGGGGTTCTAACGTGTACATGTTAAATCGAAAAAATCATCAACACAAGTCTCCAAAATATATAAATATCAAAATAAAATTTAGACATGATACACTAGTCTAAAGAGTACAAACATGGGTTCTCTAATAGAACGCCAAAACAAAACTATCACAATAAATTGATAAAGAATAATTATGAGAAGCAATACCGAATTTCGAAACGAATAACATAACGAACAAATTAAAAACAAAAGAGTCTCACTGAAAGAGTACAAAATCCGTACCTGGAATAAGTAATGTAATACCCAAAATTTATATTCCAAATTCGACTCGTTAGACTCCCTTCATTCAAACTAATCACCAAAATAATACATTTATATAAGTGATATTATAAAAATATTATTTTTTTGCAATTATTATGATTTTACATTAAGCTGTAACTAAATAATCCATTAAATATCATGCAAACATCTATTTTTATAATATTTGGTTTTTAAAAAAAAATCCACCAAAAGTAGTTATTCGTTAATTATTTTTTTTAACCTGCTAGACCATATGAAACTTATTCTCATCTTAACTTTGGGATTCTTTTTATTCTATAAAGTTCTCAATTTACATGTACTGCCAAGTTATGATTATAGCCCAATTATAGTACTGCCTCATCTAACTGAGGAAAATAGCGCCTAAGTTATTTTATTTTATTTTTTCGTTTTAGGTACAATTGCTTATTGTCATGTCATATGCTATTATCATCAGGATCAATCTTAGCCAATTTATCTGCAATAGAGAGACATACATATGCATATGTATTCCAGATTTTAAATTAATAACTAGAATGATAAGACTCCATAACCATATACAAAAACAAAAAGAAAGAAAATCACCTGTTTTTGATTCTTCAGTAGGCTAATTCCATCTCACAACTCGCTCTTTCTCTTAGTTAAGCGGCAACCTCCTCTTCTTTTTATTTGACGAATAAAGGTAGGGTTCACTATATATCAATTTTGTTTTATTTATTTATTAATATATATTACTAGTTCTCCTAATTTTAATAGGTTTAAAATTACACAAATATAGATTAAACCCAATTAATATTAAGGCCCAAATTGTACTAAATTAATTTATACATCTCTTATTAATATTTATTAGCCCACACAAATTAAATGACCACTTGGCCCAAATAAAATACAAAGTCCAATTAATATATTTAAAATATGCATTTAAAAGGCATCTATTTATTTATTATTATTATTATTTTTACTAGGTATTACAACCTTGATATGAAGTTTTGGTTACCAATTGCACTAAGAAAAAATTGAAAGTGTGGAGGTTGATTGGTTACTTTGATATGAAAGTTTGGTTACCATCAGAAGGAACACATTGAACACGTCAAAATGAGATTTCTCAATCTCATCAAATAAGATAACTGCATATGGCCTCCTGCAGACAATTTCTGTCAATTGACCTCCTTCGTCATACCCAACAATACCAACATATTATCACCCTGATGACCAAGTAACACCAAACCATTACATGAACCAAAAACTCAAGCATCTCGATATTTCTTCATTGGAAAACACAACCTCTCAATTTCAAAAGACTATCCACTTCCCATCTCCTGGACTATCCACTCACGACTGAATTTCAACTTCTGTACCTAAACAGCTAATAGCTCGCTTGTGGAAAGTTCGGCCAGAGAAGAAGAAGCCAAGGGCTATTGTTGGAGAATTTGAGAAGCTACCAATAGGATAGTCTGTTGGCTCTGCCTTGCAGAGTTGGATGAGTGACGGCTTCCCAATTCATAGAAGCGATATTTTCCATAATACTTAACCTTTTACCCAAGAGGAGAGAGAAAATAATGGTCAAACAAGAGGATGAGTGACGGCTTATTAGGGATATATATATATATATATATATATATTGTGACGCCTTCAAAACAGGTATACGTCACCCATCTTGGGTCGCCACTTACATGGTACATAAATCCAAATACAACTTAATAATACAACAGTCGTGTACAATACGACAAAACATAATCTATGAATTTTAATAAGAATATTGTCATCTAGATAATATCCAAACTCTATGGAGTCCTCATTATATTTATTGTCACACTATTTCACATAATAGTGAGAACTACTAATGCTCCATCTAGGACCATCACTCTGTTCCCCGACTAGTCCCAGCTACGTTCTCATTTCCTGAAGAGAACAGTGAAAGAAAGGGTGAGCTCAACTAGCCAGTAAGAAATATTATGACTAAGATAATGCAGGATAAATTATCATTAGCCTTCAACAGTGTTAAACTGATAGAATACAATAGACAACAAGTTTAACTACAGTGGAACAATTAATCCATTAAAAGAGTCAAGTAGAGAATAAAATTTACTATCTTTTATGATTTAAAAAGGTTTTTCATCACTTTTATCGCTGAGACTCAGCTTAATAAATAATCCATATCATCAAATCATCCCTGCACTACAGGCCAAGGATATTATTTAGTATCACAACCACGAATTATCCATGCATTACGGGCCAAAGATAATCGTGTTTTCATCAACGGTCCTGATCATACCATAAAACAATTCATCTTTGCACCCTTGGCCGAAGAGAATCCGTAGCCATAATCATACCAAAAACTGTCTATCAATGAACTGCGACAAATGAGGATTTTTAGCACATCATTCGTTACATTACGGTCATGATTACACCGATTAATCCCTGGTCATGATCATACCAAGTCCATCTATGCACTACAGGCCACAGATGACTTTATCCACATCATTTGTAACATTACGGTCATGATTACACCGAACAATCCCTAGTCATAATCATACAAAGTCCATCTATGCACTACAGGCCACAGATGACTTTCAACATAGTATAAAAATGATGATGATGACAATGACATAATATTCAATAAAACAAGTTCAAGAATTAATTTATCCAGGAACCAATAACGTCCAAATTGTCAACATGATACTGCTTTGTGGAGTAAAATTCAAGAATGCTCAGAAGAATATTTACATAAAAGATACTGGATGAAGCGCAAATATCAAGGATATTCCACTAATTTCATGGAGTATAGAAGTCAAAGTTTTAACCAAGTGAGTATAATAAAAAATGGAATAACAAAAGAAATCACCATGCATGCGATAGACCACACAGGCAGATTATTCCAACAGAATAATAAATAACGGAACCAGGTTCGGCATAAAACGCAATGACAGGATATTCCAACAGAATAATTAAGAATGGAATATTAGAAGAATTTCACCATGTATGTAGTACTTTACGTAGACAGGTTATTCCAACATAATAATAAAGAATGGAATAATAGGATAATTTCACCAAGTATAGGGTAGCCCGCGTATACAGGTTATTCCAACAGAATAATAAAGAATGGAATAACAGAAGTTCTCTTCATAAATAAAAAAGAAAGAGTACCCCTTACGAGTACAACAAATAATATTCACTACCTTAAAAAAAACTGGATACTGGAATAGTGAGGTAGTAGACTTCTCTTCTTTTTTCTCTCTATAATTTCTCTCTATAATAATTGCTCTAAAGCTTTTGTGAATTGGTGAGAAATGAAGGAATAATGAGCTTCTATTTATAGAAAAATATTGTTTCGATAATTGCACATTTTGGGGCTCGAAATATTACAGTATAATATCTTCCTCTTTTTCTTCATTTTTAATTTAGTCTTGCAAGTATTATCAAACTTGCACCAACTCCCCTAATAGTAAATAATGTGAATTAATAGTAAATCATGTGACTCAATAGTTCTAATCATGTGATAAAAATAATTACAGTATAGTACCTCCATCTATACCTCCATTTTTAACTTAGTCATGCAAGTATTATCAATTTTGCACCAACTCCCCTAAATAGTACATGTGTCGCCCCAAAAATAGGTCCATTCCATCCAACTCATTCTGAGTCGCCAAATACATGGAACAGAAACAACTACAACTTCACTAATACAATTGTCGTGCAAAATACGACAACACGTAAACTGTGAGTTTAAATACAAATATTATTTTATAGACAATATTCACACTCAAATAAGTACTCATTACAATTATTGATACACTATTTTACAAAATGGTAAAGACGACTAAAACAACTGTCTTGAACCATTACTCATCACCCCGGCTAGTTCCCGCTATATTCTCGTCTCCCGAGAAGAAAATGGAACAAAAAGGAAAAGGGTGAGCTCAACTAGCCCAGTAAAGAATATTATGACTACGATAATATAGAACAAATTATCGTTAGTCCTCAACAGGGAAAAATCTAATAGAATACAATAGACAACCAGTTTTAAATCAATCTTCGCAGCGGAAATAATAATTCATTAGAAGAGTTAAGTAGAGAATGCAACTACTATCTTCTATATATGAATTTAAAAGTTCATCGTCGATATTTTATCCCTGTAACATCAATCAATATATATCTGGAATCAAATATTCATCTTTGCACTACAGGCCAAAGATATTCATCAGTTGGTCATGTTCATCTAAACACCTGTTCATCTTTGCACTACGGGACAAAGATATTAATCAGTCGGTCATGTTCATCTCAACACCTGTTCATCTTTGCATTACGAGCCAAATATATTCATCAAGAAATCATTCATCTTTGCACTACATGCCAAAGATATTCAGTAATATCATCATTTAAGACTGAGGATGATGAAAATATTTTAAAGAAAACGAATCCAGTAAAACAAAAGAACAAGTATTAAGGATTCGTACTTTAAATAATCCCAGTTCAAAAATACTTCATAAATAACCAGATTGGAGTAAAATTCAAGAATGAAGACCAAAACATAGATCCAATCCAAGATAGTATCCAGAATAGATATTTTGGACAAAAAAAAAGAAATTTCATTTTTCGGTGAATAATGTCGTATTCGTGAATAGTAACTCCGACACCAAAAGATAGAAATTTCACAAAAAATATCATCATGTTTCGTGAATAGTACTCATGAATAGTAACTCGTGAATAGTAACACCGACATGAAAAAGTTCCAAATTTGATAAAAATTTCCAACCAATATTTCGGCATAATGATATTGAAGAAATAATATCATTTTTGAATAAAATAACATCCATTACCTCAGAAAGAATAGTACTTCTGAGTCGAATACTGGATATAGTGCTGAAAGAACTTGCACCGTATAGCAATACTCAAAGTACTAAAATACTCATAAATACGCTCGATATTATAGAGAGAGAAAGAGAGAGAAATCTGTAGTTTCTGGTGTGATTTTCAATTCTAACCTAAGCACCCTATTTATAGGAAATTGCTTAGAATACCAAAACAAAAAATTTAATATAATATTTATATTTATATTAAAATTTCTACGCCAACCTTCCTTGATCTGAATTCAGCAATTGACATCACATGCAAGACCCACAATTAATGACAAAAACGTTTGTTAAATTAAAAATAATTAAAACTTCCAAAAATCAATTATTTCAGAACTTCAGAATTTCAATAATTCATAATAAATAGCCCTTTATCGAAAAATTCGAATCTCGTGACTTTTTATAGGAAATTCAATTCTCTACAACTTTGCAGAAGAAAGTTTTTCCAAATTCCAAACAGAAATTGACCAAAATCCATAAACGGACGATTTTACACGCTATAATCAAATTTCAGTCAAGAAATGGGGTCCACCGTCACACAAAACATGTGTTAATCATTTAATGCAACAAAAATACTATTCCTCCTCATATACTCATATATCCCACATTCATTTTAAAACTATCACCATTATTATATTATTAAAATATAATAATAAATTATTTTATCAGAAAAGATATCATTTTTCAACAATTGTCACTTTAAAAAATTTCTCTATCTATATCCACATAAAATCAATATTTTCCTCATCATATAAATCAATAATTAATTATTCACAAATAATATTACAGAATCACAGTACTGGCAACCAGACCGTTCCCAGGAAAGAGATGGCTTTCCAATAAGAATTTTTCCTTAGTGGCGCGCAATTAGGTGACCAAACCTCTCCTTAGACAAAACTTTTTCTAGACATTGCCAATAATGTTTTCTAATAATATTATTTAGATAATATGAATTATTGCTTCGATAATGGAAAATACTGTGTAGTGACAATTATTGAAATAATAGTAATATAAAATATCAACGCATCAATTATTGAATCAATAAAATAAAATACTGAACAATAACTACTGTAACAATTATTGAGTAGTGTCTTCTTACGTAATAATCAATAATTGGTGCAATACCGTGTGCTACTGTGTGTTAACCACTGGATATTCCAACAGTGTTAATGGTAACAACAACGCCGTTATTTATAATCAACTTATACTTTTCATTTTCTTCATCCAATCGCTTTTTGCTATGGGGCCCACAAAAGACTGCGCCGTCGTACGAATATTCCCCGACAGCAAGAATATTCCACGACCAAACTAATATTCCCCGACAACAATGAATATTTTATAACCATCTGCTTATTTAAAATATTTGCGTATTTTACTCATAACTAACCACATTAATCAAATCAACCCTTACTATTTCAAAATGATAAATAGAGAAAATTAAATTTTATTTATTAATAATTTGGGGTCTTACAGTAAAAGAATGTGATTCATCAGTACACACATGTGAACAAATAGTTATATAAGCATGTGAATTAGTAGCAATTAATTGCTCATTTATTCGATAAATTACCCGATTTATCAATATAACCCCCAGACATTAATTATCATCGGAATATATGTCGATTTTCACTAACACAAATAATTACAACATAATGAAACTATTTTTATCAACAATATAAATTTTGAAATTTCAAAGTTTTACTTTTCTCAAAAAAGTCAACTGTTGACTTTTTGACCAAATAGTGAATCCCAGAAATTTTTTTGTATATAGACTAATTTTACTAATTTCATCGTTCCGGACTCAAATATCACGTTCGCGTCTCCAAATTCAACTCCGAACACAACTTCAATTTTAATAACATTCATCATTAATATTATAACTCATAATATTTAACAACCAGGTCGTTCCCAGGAAAGAGGGGGCTTTTCGATAAAGATTTGTCTTTAATGGCGCGCAATTAAGTGACCAAACCTCTCCTTGACAGAACTTTTAGACATTGTCAATATTGCAAATAATAATATAAATAACTTTGTCGTCTCAATCATTGATTTAATAATATATCATATTATGCAGACGATACTGTAACAATAATTGAATCAATGATATGAAAGATATGATGCAGCAATTACTGTAGCAATAATTGAGTATAACTGGGTGACTTCTCAAATAAGCATCAATAATCAATACCGTGTGCTATTATGCAACCACGCGTATTACTGTACTTTTAACACCGGGTGTTTCAACAGTTAACGGTAAAACTTCTGCCATTATTTTCATAAAGTATTTTTGTCGTTTTCTCAATCCGACAATAGTTTCGTTGTGGGATCCACCAATGATTGTACCATCGTACGGATATTCCCCGACAAAAAGAATATTCCCCGACCAATCGAATATTATATAACAACTTGCGTACTTTGTAAAATTTATAAATATTACCCACAACTATAACATTATCTCAAATCCACACCATAATATTTAGAAAAATTATTTCGAGAAAATTAAATATTTATTCATAAAATCTGGGGTCACACACACACACACATATATATATATATATATATATATATATATATATATATATATATATATATATATATATATATATATATATATATATATGCACGTTGAATGAAGAAGAAAAGATACGACTAAATAATGCAGTTGTTCTAGATGAAGATAGAGAGAAGAAGTCATGGGGATAACTAATCCCTAAATTAAGGAATCCTAATTGCACTAATATTGTAAATAAATATGAAATTGTATTAATTATGTAAATATTTTATGAGTACACTGTTGTAATTATTTTCAAAAATATAATAGAATATGTAATTCATCCAATAAAAAAATAGTTAACCAACTCATTTGGTTCTAGTTAATATGAGTTGACCCTATAGTTAACCAATTATATTGTCAGGTCTACTCGACAACAAAATATCAGGCGTTATTGCGTTACGAAAATTTTAAACTAAAATGCAAAACTATCTCATCTGATTGGATTATGATCCTTCCATTATGCCTAATACATATTTAGCGACAAAAATATTATATTTAGCGACACATTAAAATTTGTTATAAATAATTGTTTCATGGATACTGTCACTAAATCTAATATTTGTGTTGCTAAACGTGTTGAGAAAAAAATAGATGATAGGTGTGGTGTAATCACGAAGATCCTAATCCATGAGTTTGTACTAGTTTGATGTTTTCGTCTTTTAATTTGACTAATCAACAAATTTCTTACCCAAATTATAATTATTAATGTAAAACGTACCTTTTAAGACATTATTTATATGTTGAAAATTGACCTAAAAGTAAGTATTAGTGTGTATTATTAAATGTATCACGAGAGAACGAATTACTATATTATAAAATCAGATAACATATATTCACAAATTGATACACTCAGCTTATAATTTCGTATCTTAGTATATAATTTACATCAACTACAAATGCTGAAAGACATTCTCAGAGCTAGTGCTCTGGTACTATACTTGGTGGCAAAAACCAGAAAGTAAGTAACCAAATAAACATCGAAAGGCAAAAACATATACTATTAAAAAATAATTTTATTACCACTTTTCTTCTAGCTTATTAATCTTAGTAACAGAATGAAAGCAACTATACAACCTACAAGGGCATACATACATACCCCATGAGGACAGAACCATTGGAGAAAGACAAAATATGAACCTTGAAAGAAAAAAATACATGTGAATAACTCACGTTTGAAAGCTTCCAAACCAAGTTGTGAAACAGCAAATTAGCACCAACTGGTGAAGCAAATTAATCACTTACACCATGCATGTGTTTTCCTTCTACTTCCTTGCACGCTTCCCATTGATTGCCAAAACAGGGATGCTCTGTTCATTCCTAAAGAAATTATCGGGATCAACTGCAGTTTTCACTTTAACCAGCCTATCGAAATTCGGCCCGAAATACTTTCTCCCATACACTTCACCATCAGTGTAACTATTTGCACCATTGTCAGTAGTACCAATATCAAGGTCTCTGTAGTTAAGAAATGCAGCTCTAGGGTTCTTTGACACAAAAGGTGTCATAAAATCATGGAGGCTTCTAATCTGAGACATGTAATCGTTATCGGCTTTAGCCCCTTCTTCCTGCCAACTTATCGAATACTGAATCTTGTATATGTTTCCTGCTCGATGAGGAAAAGGCGTAGCAGAAGCAGGGATTTCACTCATTTTCCCACCATATGAATTAAAAACTAATCCAACTTTCCCCAATTCAAGCATTTTCTTCCATATAGATTCCAACCCATCTTTTGGAATTGGAGTCTGTACATAATCCGATTTCCTCTTCCCAAAATTGACCCAAATCGATTTCCTCGACAACAATTCAGTCTCTGCAGTCTTGTTATCGAAATTTGCCCACCAGAGAACTGATTTAATCCAACTCATTTCCAAACAATCCGTCCTTTTTAACCCCAATTCAGGAAACCCTTTATCCATCACCCCGACAAGTCTATTACAATCGCCAAGAAACATTCCTAGAAATGTTGCACTAACAGTGTCTTTGCCATTAACATTCCCCGGTTGCAAAAGCATCCGAATGAAAAGGTCATTGTCCATTTTGTCTATCACTAATTGGTACGTATGAACAATATCCGTCGCATTTTCTTCCAAAGTTTTCGCAATACGAAAAACTGTGACAATTTCAGGAACTTTTACCAACTGGAAAGTGTACGATAAAACGACACCAAAACTACCACCCCCACCACCTCTAATAGCCCAAAAAAGATCCTCCCCCATTGATTTCCTATCCAAAATTTCGCCTTTTACATTCACTATTTGTGCGTCTATGACATTATCAACCGCCAGACCATATTTACGCAACAAATTCCCATACCCTCCACCACTTAGATGCCCACCAACGCCAACAGTAGGACAAACCCCAGCAGGAAATCCGTGTACCTTACTTTTTTCCCATATCCTATAATAAACTTCACCAAGCGTGGCACCGGTTTGAACGACCGCAGTTTCTTGCTGGACATTCACGTCAATTTTGTGAAGATTGAACATATCAACGATTAAAAATGTGTGGTTAGATACATATGATACCCCATCATAATCATGGCCACCACTACGAGTTTTGAGCTGGATTCCCATGGTTTTGGCACAAAGTACAGCGCCTTGGACATGGGATTCCTTCAATGGGGTGACAATGATTATGGGTTTTGGAGTTGTGGATGTGTTGTAGCGGCGGTTCTTGATATGAGCTTGTAGAACAGAAGAGAATGTTGAGTTTTGTGCGCTGTAAACAATGGATGAGATTTGGTCATTTGGGCAATTTTTTGCTAGGCATTGGACAAAGGTGGTGTAATTTGAATCTGGGGCTGCAGATGAGATATGACCGAGTGAAAAAAGAAGCACAAAAAGAAGAAGGGAATGGTTTGTGGATTGGGAATATGGGGCTTCCATTTTATTTTTTTATTTGTTTTAATGTTGGAAAAGTGAAGTTTCTTTCATTTGATTAGAATATTTAACGAAATTGCAGCACACTTGCACCCCACCTTTTTTTACCAAGAATAATCTAATTGCATCATAGGTACACCGAAAATTGTGGTAGAGACGGAATTTTTTTTAAAGGTTGTTAAAAATTGATGGTTAAGCATTTTACTCCAATTATAAATAAGCTGGTGACAATTTGATGTTAATGCAAATTTTTTCCTTTGAAAATCATTCTAGACAAACTTTTTTATATTTACACTTTCACTTAGTTTTCTTAAATACAGATTTTAACCATTACTATTAAATTCTAAAGCAAATTTTATAGAGGGGTGATAAGTAAACAGTCAATTTGGCATATGACAGTTCCATTTTTAACTATTTATTTGTTTTAGTTTTTAGACAAATTTGTCCTTAACGTTAATATAGTGTGTTCTATTACAATCACCATTCATAGCCATAATATTTGTCCAAAACAAGTGAATTATCATGTGTCAAGAGATTTAGACTCGTTAATATCAATTTTTTTGATAAGATTATCGTAATACAAATAATAAGTGAATCTCACATTTTTGTGAAAAAACTGTAAAAAATATCAAATTTTGTTAAAATAAAAACATTATATGATCTTATCAATATGTTCAAAGTTCTTAACATTAATACTACTATTTTACCTCACAACTTTCTTTAAAAGGTGGGACCAACTCCAAAAAAGAAATTCCAACTTTCTTTAAAATGTGAGAACGAGGGAGTAATTATGGGGAGGAAAAGATCTAGCTACAACACTTGGTCTGAGCTAAGAATTAAATTGGAATTGAAATCGCACTAATTAAAATTGCACTGCACCAACGGTTCCGGCGTATGTGACGGTTTTAAATAGGTTGAAAAATCAAATTTATAGTTTCGCGCAGTTTGGTTACTAGCCAAAATCGCACGCATAAAATCAAAACCGAAACCAAACTGCACCATAAAAATTAATTAATTATACAATCCTATTACAGGAGAGATGTTTTTATTAACCTTGTGTAATGAACCTCTCATGAAAATTAAGCTACTAATTATACAAACTCGGCTCTTCATTTCACCCATGTAGGCTGCTGGAATGATCAAGGAGTGGGCTGGATTTGAGTTTGGTATTTGGCCTAATGCTTAATTCAAAAGTAGTAATGACCCATTACACTTGGGGATAAGCTTGTGAGCATACATAAGAAATTTATTAGGGCCCAAATTATACAACTTGGACTCCCAATACATAATAAGCTTCATGTGTTAATCTACCACATTCACTTAAGTTAGCAAATTTAATTAGCACACATTATTAAAGATAATGGTTCCATGTAATTTAATTAGCCTATTTGAGTACTCATCATTTTCCTTCTTTACTACCAAATAATACTTTTTGAATGAAATAAATTATAATATAATTATTCCATTAACCACATAGGTAGTTTCATGTCAAGAATATTTCATAACTAAGCCATGTTGGCTTTCCTTTTCATTCTTGATGTTTTTATAACATTATATTAATGTATATTATTCTTCTCTTCCTTTCTATAATTTGCCTTCACAATTTATTTACATATAATAAATATATAATACTAATATATTTATTAAGCATAAGCATCACATATTGCATAGTTCATACTTGTGCAATATAATATCATACAACATATTATCTAATAAGAATTTTATTTATTTAATTCTTATTTTAATATTACCCAAAATTTGGGTTATCACATCCTTTTCCGCCCCTGGAATCACAATATCGAATCATTCATAATCGGTTTAGTTCTTATTATTTCTCGTAGCCTTATCGTTGAATTATTTCAACATACCATTTCTTAGATTTTTCTTAGAAATTTAAAATAAAGCATCTATTTTCACTATAGGTTTTAGAATTTTAACCTTTAATTTAATCATTCAAGAACTTCTAAATTTTTGGGTTGTCACAAATGAAGTTAGGAGAATGACAAAAAATTTGAGGTTCAGGAGGAGAATGTGATGTGGATGATGAACCTGTTAGAGGAACCAAATCATTCTATGACATTTACCATGGGTGAAATATTTCTATAATGGAGCATGAAGGGTATGAAGTAGCTGCAGATGCAGTGAAGGAGCTAAAGATGATTGAAAAGAACCACATGAGAGTTGGTGGACAGACCAAAACACAAGAAAGCTATAGGAGTGGGTTTACAAGGTAGAACCACCTAGTGAATTAAATAGGGATTTTATTATTAATTTAATTTTTATACTGAATAATTAGGGATTTTAGTATTGATTAGAATTTTATATTGAACAATTATGGATTTTGGTATTCGGGGTTCATAATTTGATTTTTATGTTGAAATAGGGTTAATAATTTTAATTTTCTGTTGATTAATTAGGGACTGAACTATTTTTTTTTGTTTCTTAGATGGTTTCTGCACTCAATATTCCATGATAGTGGATCCTTCAGAAGCTGATTTCTCTAACATTGACAACATTGTGAATGAAAGTGTGATAGATTATGAACCTATGGTAGTGATTTAAAATGATAAGCCTGAGAAGCTTGCATATCAACCCGCTGGTTCTACCATTTGTTTAAATAGATACATGTTAACTTAATTGCACAGTGAGATTAGCAAAAAAAAGGCTAATGCTATAAAAACCGTGTTGACTTATCCTACTATTGAATTTGATGGTAAAGTGGGTACTTTTGTGACGTCCCCGAATTCTGTACTAGCCAAACATTAAGGAATTCGCACCAAGATAATACGTTGTTCCTGATAACCAGGTTATCACTGTTCTCATCATAAACATTAACTATATATTTGATTTAATTAAATAAAAACAACAAACAATAACATATATAAAAATATTAATTTACAATCCCAGGCTTTGCAACGCTTACATCCATAACCTTTGTACAATTACATACTAAACTGTCCAACAATATGGAATTTATTACAATACATCTTGTCTTAATAAACTCTTACAACAACTTACAACATTCATATCAAACTTAAACTATTACAATATTTCTTCCTACTCTTTTGGCTTTAGGACACCTTTGCCAATTGCCATGCTATGAGACCCCTCGGCCTCCTCGATTCCTGCTAAAATGCACAACAACGCAAGAGTTGGCTTAAATAGCTCAGCAAGTTCTATAATCGATAAAATTTCCTGAGTAACGAATAAAAAATTTAAAATATTACATCATCTCGGATCCAAGGATATATAGTATGTGAGCAACGAAATCGTACCTTACTAGGATTAGAGTTTCGTGTTGGTTGAGTATTAGAGAAATCCACAAAGAGTACGAAATTGATTGATTAATTGAAGAAGGGAGAAGAACAGATGAACGATTACTCCAATAACACGTGGCAGAACTCTTAGGATCCGAGAACCATGTTAGGATAGCAAGGATCTAGAGTGCCTTATTATGTGCTTCGGGTTGAGAGAGAATCTCCAAGTCTTCTAGCCTTTCAAGAGTCCAAAGGTTCAAAAGTCCAAAGTCCTTTTCTCAATGGAATGGAAAGGACATTTATAAGGTTTCCTGGAAAGTGGTCACATGTCAAACACATGACCTCAGGGAAATTCCAGAAATATTTTTTGTCATTAGAATAATGCCCAGATCGTCTTGTACGTCCTTCTAGCCGCCAATCCAATCCCTCAATCAATTCCCAAAATAAGTCGCCTCTATGTGTTTTATGCCTCAGGACACATGGAGGCCTCCCTCAGGTCTTGCTTATTTATTTCCAACTCTTCCATCTTTTTATTTAATCATAACGTGAACCTTAATTTGTGCATTTAATTCAATTAGGTCAAGTGAACTCTAATTTGCACTTGGGCCCACATAGTAAAATCTTGAATCCCGTTGTCTTCAATTGAGTAACCAATAGAAAGTTTTAGAAATTCGAAACCAAGTGATTTATGTAACTTGCAATTCAATAGTATGAAAAACATCAAGATAACTGAGTGGTTATAAGGAACTCTTGATCATACATGGTAGGTGACCTGCCTACTCTCACTCTCGTTACATGTAACACTTTCGTACCGTATAATATATATTAATTGTCGGCGTACCGTATAATATAATATAACTTGTCTGTTTTGGCTCGTAAATATGATCTCGTAAATTTCTTCATTCTTCCATATACCTACACTATTACAAAAGGTTAAATTATTAACTTTCCTCGTTACAATTACTCGTTACGGTCAGTAATTTCACGTATTTCATTTTTAACGTCAACAACTCATTTTAAATCCGGTTAAAGTGCATTTTCTATTCCTTTTTATATATTGATATTCCGAACCATATTTTTTGGTAAACTTAAGCCCTATGGCTCACTTTTAACTCATATTTATCAATAAATATTTTATCACGCAATTTTTTCTTACTTTAAACAACTTTTATAAAAAAAATTTGCTCTCCGAACCAGTCAAACTTGTTGAATTACCAAACCCTTCTTATAGGGCTAGACACTCATTTTAGAATTTTTGTGAATTTTTCAGATTTTTTTCGATTCCGTTTACTATTTATTTCATAGCCATTTCTATTCAAACTTCAAATAATTTTTATAATTCGAAATTAAGTCCAAAAATTCTAAATTTTGAACAGACTCTCAGTATCATCTCGGAGTGTTCAATTCCAAAGTTTTATGTTTACATTAAAGTTATGCTCATTTTAGTGTTTTAACTTTTCGAAACTGTTTAATTTTTAATTAATTCTCTAGAACTCTAATTGAGCTCAATATTATGGCATCACCTCCCCTGTAATCTCAATTTTCAATACCCAGAATTTCAGGGCTAGCAGTGCCCTCGAACTTAAAAATAATCACCAAACTCAGTTTTTCTCCTTTCACAGACCAGAGTCCTTACAAATTTCGTAATAAATAATTAGCTGCAGAAAAATTCTCAAATTCTCACAAAACACAGTTAACTTCCATGTCAATAACATATCCAACTCAATACGGTTTAGGAGATATTGAATTTATAAAAATAGGGCAGAAATTGCCCTTACTTTCCTTTTTCCTAGTTTTTTCAACTTTGTTTGTTTTATGTTTTTGATTCCTCTTTCATGTTCCATAATCATAACCTAGAAAAAGTATTTGATTTATAATACTACATGATTAAGATTCCATAAACTTCAAAGAGATAAATTTTCTATAACTTTCATGAATTAAAACTAGGTTTAAAGGTAGTACTTACCTTAATTTGCTAGGTTTTTATTTCCTTTCTTTTCTTCTTTTGCTTTCTTTTTTCAAACCCTAGGTTATGTTCCTTTTCTCCTTCCTTGGTGGCTGCCGAGCCTCTCCTCTCCTCATTCTCCCTTGATATTACCGAGCTTGTTGTGGAAATGGATCGGGGAGTATTCTTGCTCCCCTAAACATATATATATATATATATATATATATATATATATATTTATAACGCTTCTTATGCGAGTGGTTCGCAAGCGAACCACTTATAGCGACGGACTATACCTCCGTCGCCATATGATATGAACGGTCTCCATACAGGGACGAAACCAGGATTTGTTTTTGGGGGGGGGGCAAAATTTTTTTTAACAACATAATATATATTCAGAAAAAGAACTTCAATCGATCACACCACAATATTTCTATATTTTGATACGTTTTCTAGGATCACATTCCAAATAATTAATATCTCATTCTTTACCTTCAATTCACGTTGTTCTTGTTCAGAAGTAGGCAGAGATGTTTTAACATTAGGCTCAGGGGTAAGCATAGATATGTCAACATGATTTGATTACTTTCTCTTGAAAAATGAATCAATAATATGTGATTTTTCCATGATTCTAATTAAACAAAAAATAAAAAATTCAATTAACTACACTACAAGAATGACTTAACCAATATTATTGGACCATTTATTGAACTTTTTAATAATAAAATTTTCATAAACTTACAATCAAATAAGTAAGGTTTTAGTTGGTTACCGGAAAACAAATTGAATATGATCACTCGTTAAACTTTTAAAAAGTAAAATATCAAGTTTCATAAAATAAACAAAGAATAAAAAAAAATTAAATAAGGGTTTAAGTTGGTTACCTGGATACAAATGTATCATTTAATTGGAATAACACATATACAATATTATGCTCCAATTATACAAACTTAGAATTATAATAAATTTAATTTTTCTAACCTTGGGGTGGACCTTATAAAATTTTCAAACCTTGGGGGGCCGTGGCCCCCTCCAGCCCTATGCTAGTTTCGCCCCTGTCTCCATAGCTTATGGACTATCGCCATAGCCTTGAAGCCGTCGTCATAGTCTGTTCATACCCTATAGCGACGATATGGTCCGTCAATATAGGTGGTCCACATAACAAAAAGACAACATATATATATATATATATATAGTCCGAATCTTAAGCTCACCCCTTATCCAACTCACCCGAGCTCACCCCCCTTTAGCACACTCAAAACACTATATTATGTAAAAATTCCAGTTCTATAAAATATTAAACTTTTTTTTAGTTGTTTTAAAAAAACAAAAAAAATGGTCCGTATTTTAAGAAAATGTGGGAGTCCGGATAGGAACCGGACTCTATATATATATATATATATATATATATATATATATATATATATATATATATATATATATATATATATATACACACACACACACACACATATGGTATCTTTTTCTAGTTTGTAAGTTAGTCCATTTTGACTTCTTTTTATGTGGTTAAGCCACTTATCTTGTGATTACTATAATGTTACCCCACCATTAGTGTGGTTTAATCTTACTTTACCTTCTCTAATTATCCAACTTAACTAATTAAGTATGCTTATAAGTTAAATGGTTAATTAAGAAATTAATTGAAACTTCATTTGTAAGTCATTCTAAAAAAATATATTGGGAGGCTTCTTGAGGAAGCCTTCCCATCATCTCTTATCCTCTTAGCCGGCTGGGAGCATAAATAAATAACATAGCATAAATAAATAAATAAATATATATATATATATATAGGGAAATGATCCATAACATGTATTTGCTATGGATGAAAATTGTGCAAATAATATCTCCACCACATATTACATAAATTAAGGGCCGATATTAAAAAAAGAATATACGCCGTCCGCTAGTTGAACTAGCGAACTCTTAAAAAGAAATTTTCAGACCAAATTGCCCTTGAACTATCAGACGATTCTTGTTCGACCGAATCCTCTAAACCAGCGGCCACTGTATGTCTTTCTCCCTCTTTCATTTGTTCCGGTGATCGATTTTGTGTTTTGGGTTGTTTCATTTCATTTCTTTTTTTCCCTCCCCCATTTTTGCCTCTCAACTTCCTCTCTTATTCCTTCGTCGACTCCTCTTCCCACTACTCCCTCTAGAACTTCTCTTCCCTCTTCCTCTTCTCTTTTCCCTTTTCCACTTCGTTGCCCACACAAGTCTGTCGCGATGTGATTGGGAATGGGTCCAACTTGATTAAGGAGGAAAATGGCAAATGGGGATGAGAGAGGAGGCGATTGCAGAGCTTGATTGAGTAGGCAGTTAACTGCTTCTCCTAATGTTCCCCAAATTGCAAGGTAAGGTATGTATTTCCCCCAAATTGCAAGTTTATTAAAATCAAAAAATTTGTTGAATACTACAAGTTTCGTTCTCTAAAAAATCATTCATATTAGGAACATTGTCGT
This sequence comes from Panax japonicus, assembly GCA_020205505.1. Lineage (NCBI taxonomy): Eukaryota > Viridiplantae > Streptophyta > Magnoliopsida > Apiales > Araliaceae > Panax > Panax japonicus. Next base: position 54,174,170 of record CM035109.1, read on the forward strand.
TTCTTTGTAACATTCTAAGCAGTGTAGATGACAGAGAACCCAGATTTACTAGATCGGTGTTTGCCCCATTTTTGATCTGCGATTGCGAAGTAGGTTCCAATTCTAAAAACGCAGCAGGAAGAAATCGCAGCAGCCCTAATTCCTTTACTTTCACAGAGTATGCAATCACTAGAATTTCTAGCAGTGTTTTTTTTCCTGATGCTTTGCTTTGGCGTGATGGGGTGCAGCCTCAGTGTTTTTTTATGCTTTTCTTTGGCGTGATGGGGGTATTTTCGAACAAAATTAGGTTTACTCCAGTCCGCTAGTATAACTAGTGGACGACGAGTTTGGCTTTAAAATCTCATCTGTTCATAATTGTAATGGAAGGTAGAGATCGTATTTGCCCCTTTATGATCCATAGCAAATACATGCTATGGATCATTGCCCATATATATATATATGGGCTAATTACACTTATATTTCATGAAGTACCATCAAATTCATAATTTGGCCCCTAAAGGATTTCGGCTTACACTTTACTACATCAAGTACCTAATTTAATATAATTTAGCCCCCAATTTCCGAATCCGACCAAAATTGGTTGGAATACCCGACCCGCACAAGAATTCTATCGGATTTTGTGTATTTAATACTAGTTGACCGTATAAATATATAGTTTGACTTAATTTTAAAAAGGGCTATTTACTGTTATTTTACATCAAGTACCGCCATATTCATGATTTGGCCAAATTAAAATTATAAAAAATTTAAAATTATAAAAAAAATATAAATATAATATTTTTAGCCCTTTACAAAAAGTAACTAATACCGTAGAAATAAGGTATAAAATTATAAATATAATTTAAATTTATAAATACAATTTTTAAAATTTAAGTTGTGATATAATTTGTAAAATTTATGACGTAAAACTTATAATTTATGATATAATTTATAATTTGCAAGATTTAAGTTCTAAATTAATTTATATATACATTTGTTAAATTTAAGACGTAAAATTTATAATTTATGATATAATTTATAATTTGCAAGATTTAAGTTGTAAAATTTATACATATAATTAGTAAAATTTAAGACATAAAATTTATAATTTATTATTTGCAAGATTTAAGTTATAATATTTGTAAAATTTAAGATACACAATTTATAATTTTTAAGATTTAAGTTGTGAAATTTATACATACAATTTGTTAAGCTTTCTAAATTTGAAGGAATAAAACAATTTGAAGGATTAGAGAAGAGGAAGAGAGCAAATGAGTCATTTTTTTCTTTTTTCTTTTTCAATTTATAAAATTAAAATTATAAAAAAATTTGTAAAATTTAAGTTGTGATATAATTTATAAAATTTATACATACAATTTGTTAAAATTTCCAAATTTGAAGGAACAAAACAATTTGAAGGATTATTGACGAGGAAGAGGGAGAGAGGAGAGAGAACAAATGAGTCAATTTTTTTCTTTTTTCTTTTTTAATTTATACAATTTAAAATTATAAATATTTATAAATAAAATTATAATTAATACAATTTGTAAAATTTAAGTTGTGATATAATTTGTAAAATTTGAGATGTAAAATTTATGATATAATTTATAATTTGCCAGATTTAAGTTATAAAATTTATACATACACTTTGTTAAATTTAAGACGTAAAATTTATAATGTATGCTATAATTTATAATTTTCAATATTTAAGTTATAAAATTTGTACATACAATTTGTAAAATTGAAGACGTAAAATTTATACTTTATGATATAATTTATAATTTGCAAGATTTAAGTTGTAAATTTATGCATACAATTTGTTAAAATTTCTAAATTTGAAGGAACAAAACAATTTGAAGGATTAGGGAAGAGGGAAAGAGAAGAGAGAGCATTAGTCATTTTTTCTTTTTCAATTTTTTCCTCCTTTTGTATGCTCTTCTAATATAAAAAGAGTATTATTTAATTGATTAAATTTTGGGCACTTTTGTAAATTGTTTAAATGTTTAATGTTATTCGTGTTAAAAATATAATTTGTATATTTAAAAGTTTATTATTTTTTTTGGTAATGAAGTCTTTTTTTTAAAAAAAATTTATAATTAAAAAAATTATATTGGGTAATCTTTGTATTAATATTTAATTTTAATAATTTAATATATAATAATTATTTATAAGGATTTATACATATTTAATACGTTAAAATAAGTATTTATACAAATTTTATACGAATTAGGTACTTGATGTAGTAAATTGTGAATTTGGCGGTACTTGATGTAACATAAGTGTTAATAGAGTGTTAATAGCCCGTATTGTATACAGTATCTGGCCGAAAAATTAGGTATTTCGTCCAAAATTGGCCGGATTCTGAAATTAGGGGCTAAATTGTATCAAATTAGACACTTGATGTAGTAAAGTGTAAGCCCAAATTTTTTTAGTGTCTAATCATGAATATGATGATACTTCATGTAGTAAACTGTATTTATCCCTATAAATATATATAAAAATCATTCATCCATTCCTTTTGAGGTCTTAGCGGAGACTTTGATTTACGCCAATTGGTCTTTCTTTTCTCGCTTTAACTAGTAAAAGGCCTCCAACAGCGGATTAGGATACTCTCCATTTTAAATGAAATGGAGAATCCTCATTCTTTGTATATTCTCCATCATTATCTCTCTCCTGTTATCATGATGTCACATTCATTTTTACAGTAAAACCCCTATTTAGGAATACTCTATGTAAGAATAACCTCTACAATATTATAAAAAAATTTGGTCCCAATTTGGGTCAATTATAAATAGGAATAACCTCTAAATTGTAATATGTTATATACTTTTTAAGTTCCGTATTAAAAAACTATACCTATATATAGTAATAATTTCATATATATATATATATATATATATATGAGAGAGAGAATATTAATTTTAAAAGACTACATTTTCTATAAAAAATTATATTTCCTATAAAGAACTACAGTTTCTTATAAAAGACTACATTTTCTATAAAGGACTATATTTTCCTATAAAAGATCACATTTTCCTATAAAAGACTACATTTTCCTAGTTTGAAAATCTAAATAATTTATGTTTTCTTTAATTTTTGTTATAAAATCTATATTTTTGTTAAAGTGGATATTTTTGGGTGTTCGGAAAATATTTTGTACAAATACCTCTATTTAGTAATAACCTCTCAATTATAATACAAATAGTTTGGTCCCAAGTCTATTTCTGAATAGAGATTTTACTGTATTATGTTGTGCTCAACGAACACATAAAGCCCATGATGGGAAGTCGCATCTCTTTCGGAGTGGAATCAGGAATCCTACAAAGAAACCTTAGCTCCAACCAAAGTATATAAATAGATTTCCTGACTTCTCTTTTGGTCTTTTGGGAAAGAAAAGGAAAGAGGAGACTTCACTACTTTTCCTTCTTTACCCTAATTTTTTTTTTAATTTCCTTAACACTATACATTTAACTTTAATATACATCGTAAATGTATCAAGACGTAAAACTTAACTTCATTAATATTTTTATTCACATTATAATATTCACATTGCAATTACATTTGAGTTTAGGGTTTCAAAATATTACAACTTTGACAAGTTACAAGTATGAAAAAAAACATTAGAGATATTAGGGCAAAAATGATTTTGTTAAAAATTTGAAAGACAATTTTGCGTTGAAAAGTTTTTTTGGTGGAAAAGTATTCATGTAAGGCATTGTGCTCAAATTCTGAATATCATGGTTCAAGATGCATGGTTTGAATTTGATTGTTATTGTTCATGATACTGTTAAGTACTTAAAGGGATCCCCTTTAAGGTTGCATAAGTTTGTTCATATTGGTAAACCGCTCCAGTTAAGTACTACTAAAAAACTTGTTTTGGATCTGCCAACTCATTGGAACTCCACATATGCAGTGTTTAAGTCAATTATTGAGTTTAGGGACGTGTTCCCTAGATACCAAGAAGGATTCACTATAACACTTCAATCCCACGTCAAAACATGTGAGAAAATTTATATGTAAATTAAAAATTAAGCTACTAACAATAGTATATACCTTCACTCAATACTTTTTGGTGAACTCGTGGTGGACTATAATAACCCAAGAAAATTCTATTAAACTATACTAGTAATTTAAGGTCTTGTTTAGATGAATTTGATCTAATTTGGACAGGGTTATGGGTATCCAATCTCAATCTTATTTTTTCCTTGAAATATAGAACAAGATTAAGGAGTTATTTCTGATGACTTCTAATGATCAATGTCATTTGTTCAAAGATATGGACTTCAAAATGAAGGAAAAGTTTATTAATTATAGGGTGAGTGTAATATTTTGATGGCAATTGCTCTTATTCTTTATCTAAGGTATAAGATGCAATTGACCATCTTAGTTTTCCCAAGAAAGATTCAACTACGACTTTATTGTCTAGTTCCTACTAGTGTGCCTAGTATAGAAGGGAGTTCTTCTAATTCCATTAGTGGTATCAGTGACAGAGCCAAAACAAAAAAAACAGGGTTTAGTTTGATTCCTGGGCTCAAGGTATGGATACTATTAGTCCTATCAAAATTGATTTAGATGCTTATCTTAAAGACGGTATATACGTGTGCGTGTGTGTCTTTAATGATTTACGTGGTAGAAAGTAAATACCTTGAAATTTAGAATTGAAATGGCTAAAGATATTTACATCAGTTCTTGTGACAATTGTTGAATATGAGAGTAGTTTTTGTGCCGGTGGAAGGGTCCTTGTCAATATAGACCTGAGTTAGTGCAAACCCTCATTTTTACTTCAGATTAGTTAATGAGTGATTATAGACTAACTCTTTTTTCTTTCTTTCTTTTTTTTCTTTTTATACATTTTTGTAGTGTACTTTTTTTATTCATCAATTAATCGATTTATTTATATTGATATTTCTTTTATAATTTCTAGGTTGATGAAAATGGAGTCATTGAAATATCCTTGGAGTGATGTTGATTGTTGTTGCTGCTAGTGCTCAAGATTGAAGATTTCTTCAATTGATGGCAATTTATTTATTTTTCTTAATGAAATTGAGTAGAAGGGAGGATTTTAAATTTATTTTTATGGATTGTTAACTTTGTCAACCTTGAATTATTGGTACTGTTATTTAGGTTGGGTTTTCTTGAACTGTAGGATCGGTTATGTTTAGATTTAATTTTCTTGGTGTTTTTTGGTATAAAGATTTACATGGATTATAAATTGCTTAATTTGTTATTTATTTGGTTTAAAATTTTAGATGGTTACTTAATACTGGATATTGAAGACTTGAGGTAAGGATCCAATGCTTATTTTCTTTTAAGTTATAATTTTGAATTATGAAATTGTGATATTCATTCTTAAGTGTTGTATAATAATTAGTTTTTATCTTGTTTTTTTTATAATAATTATTATTTAATATTCAGGATCAAATTAAGAAGACTGCAGATTGATATCTTGAAGATCAGAAGATTTGATGCAGGTGGATCTGAGCCTGACCATGCTGAACTTTCTAACAACGCCTTGTTAGCATTGAAGTTCCATGAAATGACGGATCGACACAAGAAAGAAGGTCGTTCACTTCTTTGGGTTCGGTATTATGTCTTCGGTGTGGTTGTTCGGCTTTAGATATCTGGTGGACTTCTTCGAGAGTTTGGGTATCTTTGTGGATTCGTGGCGTCATGACTTCAGGAATATCAGAATGGTTTTGATGATTGTCCGATTTTAATTCTTTTATTGTAATAGTCTTTTATTAGGTAGTATATTATTATGTAATTAAATTGTTACCTATTAGGACTTCCTTGCCATAGTTAGTTGTTACCTATTAGAATTTTCTTTCCATGATTATAGGAATTCTGTTCTATCTTGATAGAAATATTTTAGCTAGATAACTCGGCTTGTGGGTTGAATTACAACTAGCTTTTGTTTTGATAATAATAATTTACACATTACAGAGATTTTTCTGTGTTTAGGGTAATTCTTTTGCTTTCTTTACCTATGAATTTATTGTTACCCTAGCTCGCAGTATAATCAGTATTCTGTTCGGCGTCAGTTGGTATCAAAGCTCAACATATTTTTGGAAATAGATTTCATCAATTTCAATGGCTGGTGGTCATGGTCGTCGTGGGCAGATTCCGGTTGAGGAAGTCCAGCTCCTGGATCGTAACGTTCAAGATATTATGGTTGAGGATTTAAGGAGACAAGTTGTACAATTAACCCAGCATCTAGGGGTGCAAAATCTCGATAATCGTGAAGAGGAGAATTACGATTTCGAGTCCAATTTTGAAATTAAATCTATCACAATTGGAATCAATTTTGGGAACGACGTGGTCGATATGATGATGATTGGGGTTTTAAGGTAGAGCTATCAGAGTTTTCGGCTACGTTGCAAGCCGAGGTATTCATCAATTGGATGAATGAAGTTGAACGTATTTTTGAGTACAAGGAAGTTCCAGAAAATATCAAGGTGAAACTGGTTGCCATCAAACTCAAGGGAAAAACATCTATTTGGTGGGAGCAGTTGAAGCGATCACGAGAGAGACATGGTAGGTCTAAAATTGTGGATTGGGAGAAGATGAAGAAGAAGATACAAGGACATTTTCTTCCTTTTGGGTACAATCAATCTTTATTCAAGCGACTGTACTTATTAAGGCATGGAACCAGGTAAATTGATGAATATATAGAGGAGTTTTACAAATTGATAGCCCGTAGTGACTTATCCGAATTAGACGAGTAGTTAGTGGCATGATATTTGGGTGGTTTGCCAACTAGCACTTGAGGCAGAGCAACAGCAAAATCGGAGACCGGTAGTGAGAAGCAGCCAGAATAGTAGTGAGAGTAGTATGCCCTCAAGCTAATCACATTGGATGTGATAAGCATTTACTTAATTATAATCTTATTCATTTATTAATAAAATAATTTATTTAATACGAAGCTCATTCTTTATCCATGCATGTTAATTAGTTGAATTAATAAATGTGATAAACCCATAATTTTGGTGCAATACTTTTAGAATCATGATTTTCATCATGCTAATGAGATCTAAATTCTAAGATAGCTCAAAACTAAAATGTTCCTAATCGTTGGATCACTAACGTGGGGTTACTGATTTCGGATAGATTTGTACATACTATGTTTGTTCTGTTGAAGAGGATTATTGATGTCATAATTATTTGTATCGAGACACTAAAGCAAGTATGTAGGTGCTTATTGGAGAATAAGTTCACTTAGCGTGATTGGCTTAATGGAAACATAATGAAGTTTTATTTGCCTGAGAAAAGGAGTTCCTATAGTGATAGTTATACAAGTGATCATTGGATGTGAGATCATCATAGTACCTTGTGTGTATTCTAAATTATACTTTGCCATATTCCTTAATAATTAAGAGTATGTTATAGGGTATGTTCGGGTATAATAAAGTATACATGGAGGTAGGTGAATGATCAACAAATGATCTACCACTTCTAATAAAGGGAGAGAATGTCATATACGATTCGATGAATGACAACTCAGAAATCCTTGGCCATGGTGGAAAGGAAATGAGAAATGAGTTTCTAATTTACATTAATCAAAGTTGTGCATTTTGTGAATCGAAATGCATATGATTAAATTAATAAGATTTGTCAGTAATTCTATGTCTTATGTTTAATCGGGACATTGTATGGTAGAAGGATTGAATTGTACGGTAACTATTCACGGAATATGTTTTTGTATTCTTTGTTATTGAACATTGAATTCATATTATCCGGATAATGAGTTATGGTGGTTTAGTACCAACTCATGCTAATTATAATGCCTAGAAATGGGCTGTTTTGGAATTGATAAATGAGCAAAGTTTCAAGCTTGTTAAAGTAAGTGATGATGAATTTTAAAGATAATTTTAAGTTTATATGAATGCTTAGACAACCCTTGAATCATAACTTGGGGACTGTTTGTGTGTAATGGCCAAAATTGTGCTTAAAATCTAGTTTTGAGGATTATTTTGGTCAAGATCAGTATATGAACTTTTAATTAAGGAGACCATAATATGTCCATAAATAACATTTAAAACTTATTCCTTAACTTAGTTGAGGTCCATATTGAGTACTACTCAATTTTCATGTTTGAAGACAATGAAAAATGCGCTTTAAAGTGTCATCTAACACTTAAATAAAGAGAGGCCACATTTGAACCTTGTAGACAAGTTTTAATAGCTATAACATGGCATAAGTATGCTACGCAAGATAAAATAAACCAAGTTTAAACTGTTTTGAGCATTAGAATTGTTAAAAATCATGTTTTAGGCCAAAAGTGGTCTGTTTTGGGTAATTTTTTTGTACCTGAATTTGTAAGACTGTAATGAGCTTATATAAAGTTACTAATACATGTTATAAATGATTGTCAAACACGGCTAAGGCAAAAGCTAACAAGAAGACTAAGTTCTTGTGCATTTTATAAGCCTAAAGTGAGTTTTGATAGGTTAAAATAGGCTAGATGACTAAACAAAGTGAGATGATTATAAAAATAACCTTAGGTAACTAAAATACACATACCTAAACTGTCTAAGTAGCCAAAATTGAAAGAAATTTAAAAAGTGTCAAAATCAGTTCTGGGGAAAAAGTGCTAAATTGTCCAGTTTGAGCCTCAATTAAAAGTGGGCCTAACTGATATTAATGAGGAACCTAAACCCTTGATAAAATATCTTTGTATGTTGTTTAGAAGTAGAGCCAGATGGTAGAGCCAAAAGCTTAACAAATAAATTTTAACAAATCATCAAAATTAGCAGCAAACTCAATTCTGCTACATTTGGGTAGTAGAGTGAACTCTGCAGATAGTAGATTGGCTCAGCAGATAGTAGAGTGGAAAATCAGCAGATAGTAGTGTGGCTCAACAGATAGTAGAGTTGCTCAGCAGATAGTAAAGTGAAAACTCAGCAGATAGTATAGTGGCTCAACATATAGTAGAGTGAAATACTCAGCAGATAGTAGAGTGGAAAACTCAACAGATAGTAGAGTGAGAACTCTGAAAATCATAGAGTGATATCTGAAAATCGTAGAGTGAACTTTAAAAATAGTATAATGACTCTCGAAATCGTAGAGTGAAGATAGTAGAGTGAAAATGTGTAAACACCCTAGTTTGTGTTTAGTTTTGGTCAACTTCCATAACTGAATTCAAGAAACCAACCCCATAGAAAAAATATTATGATATATGATCTAAATGCTTGCACAAAAATGAGATCAAATGGGTTAACCCATAAAGCCAAAAAAACACCATCAAAGTTGCCTAAAATTCACTTCTGCTGCAGTTGGTAGTAGAGTGGGTAATTAAGTGAAAATGTAAAACACCCATTTAGAGCCACTATCTTGAGAAGCCTTAAAGAGGTTGTTTCAATTGACTAACTATGGAATAAAATACTATGATGTATGGTCTAAAAGCTTGTTCAAACTTGGAAGTCAAAAGCTCAATGCAAAAATTCCTAAAAATCCCCAAAGTACCCTAGAAAATCATATTTTTTGTTTTTGAACTATGATGGAATAATGTGATTTGATCATTGGAAATGTCATAGCATGACTTAAGATGATATTTGAAGTGTATAAGAACTAATAAATTGTATCACGTTATGTTTGGACCAAAATGAGTATATTTGAGAATGTATAGGAACTAAGTATGTAATGTATACTGTGACGCCCCAAAAATAGGTCCATATAACCCATTCTGAGTCACCAAGTACATGGTACAGAATTCAAATACAACTTCAATTATACAATTATCGTGCAAAATACGACAACACATAGGCTGTGAGTTTTAATACAATTATTGTCTTGTAGACAATATCCAAACTCAAATAAAGTCCACATTACAATTATTGATACAATATTTTATAAAATAGTGAGGACTGCAATAATAACCGTCTTGAACCATCACTCCACACCCCGACTAGTCCCAACTATATTCTCGCATCCTGAGAAGAATAATGGAACAAAAAGGAAAATGGTGAGCTCAACTAGCCCAGTAAAGAATATTATGACTAAGATAATGTAGAACAAATTATTCTTAGTCCTCAACAGGGGAAAATCTGATAGAATACAATAGACAAAAAGTTTTAGATCAACAACTGCAGTGGAAACAGCAATCCATTAGAAGAGTCAAGTAGAGCATGATATCTACTATCTTCTATGATTTAAAAGTCCATCATCAATATTTTATCCTTATAACATCATTCAATAAATATTTCAAATCAACGAATTAGCCATGCACTACGGGCCAAGGATATTCGTTAGTATCACCAGTGGTTATGATCATGCCAAACACCTGTCCATCTATGCATTACGGGCCAAAGAGGACTTTCACCACAAACCTTATTTGTAACATTAAAGGTTATGATTATACCAATACATAATTCCTAGTTATAATCATACCAATCAACAGTCCGTCTTTGCACTACAGGCCAAAGATGACTTCCGGTATAAGAATGATGATGATAATAATGATATAAAGATTCAATCAAATGAGATAAAGGATAAATATTAGAAAATTCTAATTCAATTTATCCAGAGTTCAAATATGTTCAAATTGTCAACATGATAACTATTTGTGAAGTAAAATTCAAGAATGATTTTCATGTATCAAAAATAATTTGTACAGAAAAGAAAATTAAATTCTATTGTGAATAGTACTCGTGAATAGTACCTTATGAATAGTAAGAAGACATGAAAAGTTTAAAATTTAATAAGAAAGTTCAGAACAATATTCTAGTAAAATGATATTAGATGAAGCGCAAAACTTAAGAAATTTCTAATCATTTTAGGAATTATAGAATCAATACTTACTATAGTAAGTGTAAATTTAGGAATATGAAATGAAATAATATCCCTTACATAATATGGAGTATGAAAGAAAATAATATTTCTTACGAGTATTGCAATAAAATAATATCATTTACCGTAGTAGAAACTAGATTTGACTGAAATATCGGATATTATTTTAAGAAAATCTTGCACAAAAAGCTACACTCAAAGTATCCTTATACTCAAGAGAAATACTCAAAATACTATAGAATAAGAATTTCTGATATTGAAGGTGTGTTTTAGGAAGGAGGGGTTACCCCTTATTTATAGTGCAACAGAGGAAGAAAAAACGACGCATGATGCCTAACATTTCTTTTCTTCTCCAGGTCTAACTTCTCATTTCAATGCCTTACTTTCATTTTTCCTTGTTTGGGGGCCCACAAAAATTAGGCAACACCACTTTGCAGGCAAATTCTCACCAACCCAAAATAATGTTACACTGCTAAAGCATTCAAATACATTTTGGTTACTTCCGTCCCTTAACCACATGCTTATATATATATATATATATATATATATATATATATTATTTAAACAATTATAATATATTATAATAATATATTTGAATGAATATTTTATCGGAGATATAATTGTGATTCCATAGAAAAATATGTCAAACTTTCAACAATTATTTCATGCTAAAATTCCTTCATTTATAAAAATTGAACCAATATCCACAACATAATAATTATTCATAAATAATATTATAACTCACAATATTAACAACCAGATCATTCCCAAGAAAGAGAGGGCTTTCCGATAAGGGTTTATCCTTATTGGTAGGCAATTATATAACCTAGCCCCTTTCTTCGACAGAATTTTCTAGACATGGCCAATAATGTTAACTAATAATATGAATAATTGTGTCGTGTCAATTATTGATGTAATAATATAAAATATTGTACAGATGATATTGTGACAATAATTGAATCAATAATATGAGATATTGTGCAACAATTACTGTGGCAATTATTGAATGAAACTGAGTGACTTTTTACGTAAGAATCAATAATCAGAAATATTGTATTACTATATTTTTATCACCGGATGTTTCAACAATACTTAACGGTAAAAGTTTTGTCGTTATTTTAATAAAAAGATTATTTCTGTCACTTTCTATATCCGACCGTTATTCCGTTATGTGGTCCACCAATGATTACGCCGTCTTACAGATATTCCCCGACAAAAAGAATATTCCTCAACCAAACGAAAATTTTATAGCAACTTGCTTACTTTGAAAAATTTGCACATTTCACCTATAACTAAAGCATTATATCAAATCAACACCTTATTATTCAAAATAATAATTAGAGAAATTAAATCTTTATTCATAAAAAGTTGGGGTCTTACATATACCATGTGTGTATGGTTACAAAGTCATGAACGAAGGTTATATGCATAATCTAAGTCTAAAGAAATTAGATAAGCAATACTTAACTAAGTGTGGTATGATGTAATGATGTGATACAAATACAGTAAACTACAAGTGCAATAAGCTAGCACATATGGTGATAAAAGGGAAAATAAAAACTGAGTTATATAAATAACGAAGTTGTATATAAAGATGGTATAAGGACAATATAAGTTAAAATAGGTTATTAAAGTAAGGTAAACCTTGAGATCAAGTATTGATTGTTTTTATTATTAATCTCACATATTGTGTAGGTCATGCAAAGGAACACGACAAGGTAGCGTAATGGTAAAACTCCGGTACAGACAAGTTTTTCAGAACTTGTTAATTATTATGTGCACATATTTCCTATATTATATGTACTTCTTGTGAATAATTTGAGATGTGCACTATGTGTTATACTGTGATATAAATCTATTGAATCAAGTTAATGATTGATATTGATTGAGTTATGGAAACTCACTATATTAATTCATAGAGGTTTATGATAAGCATGAAGCAGATGTAATTGTTGAGTATGAACTTTATGATGCCTGAATAAATTCAAAGTATGAGAAACAAGAAATATGTATAAACTTTGGAGTATGAAAAATTTAAAGTGTGTTGAAAATGTGAACTATGCATTATGTGATAACTGTTAAATTTGATGGGCAATGTAGTTGCTCATCCTTGCAATAAATAATTATTTTCAACTAAACTAGAGCGGATCAAAGGATTTAGGATACACAAAGAAAAAAGGAAGAAGTACTGATTGAAGTTGTTTGTATAGTTGTAGCTATGCTAGATAACGTTCATATGACATACTGTAATTGTATAGTTAAAGAACATTGTATAGAAGAATAGTTAAGTCTAGTTGCGAGGTCATGGATACTTAAAATCCATTATATTTATGTGAAACATATTATTTATAACTTGAACTGTATAATTTAAATCAAGATGATTTAAAAGTGTAATACCATGTTGTAAAAGTTGCAGATTCTAGAAATGGAAGAATTAATGTATTACTTGGTATCAAGCGAGGTTGTATTCATTATTTTATGAATAAATATTATAAATATTCAGATGAAGATTGTATCGTAACGCATCAGGTCTGAGGTAACAAGTACCCGGATTTGGGGGCATTATTACATGATTTAATTTTAATAGATGCTTGAATGAATGTGGTTTTCATAAATGGGGTTTGCATATGTCACCTATCTAATTTTTTGATTTAAATTATATCTCCCTCATATGTACCTCCTTTTGACTACTGATCAAGGTTTCTATTTTATGAAAAATAGATTATAATAGGATTTTATAGAATTACTCAAGAGAATTGGAGTTGAAGAGCAGGAGCATTGAAAACCCATTTATAACGAAACCCAGATTGAATGTAATAGTTATACTCAAATTTTATTCGTGTACCCTATGTTTGACCTTTTGGGTCATGGTGGCTCCAGTGAACCAAATTAGAATTAAGTTCATAATCATCCCGGGTAGAATATAGTATTCTATATATGTATGCTAATTATATAATAAATATATTATTATACATGTTGATGTATGTTAATTAATATGACGCGTATTTCTATATATATATATATATATATATATATATATATATATATTCATGCGCGCTAAATAAGGTGAAACAATTAATAGCAAAACCCTCAAAAGATTATATATTAAGTTGATTACATTCAAAGACATCAAAGAATGTCGAACATATATAGTCTTCTAGCATGGTAAAGCGATAAAGTATTGAATATTTAACATGAGTTTTTTTGTGCACACACAAGACTAGTATTAAATATTTGAGATTGTGTTAGCACCAAGGTGAGAAGAAATCAGTTTGGCTCAAGTAGTCGGGAACTCTAACCTATTATTCATGACTAGATTCCTAACAGAGGTCGAGCGTGAAGGTGTGGGAATTGATGGAGAAGGGCTACATTCGTGAGAGTATGAGTCTGTGTTCGGTACCAGCTCTGTTAATACCAAAGAAATATGGATCATGGAAAATGTGTATCGACAACAGGACAATCAATAAAATTATAGTTAAATACATATATCTGATACATTGCCTTGACGTTATGCTAGATCAGTTGTTCGGAGTAAAACTCTTTTCAAAAATTGATCTTAAAAACAGATACCATTAGGTTCGAGTGAGACCTGGATATGAATGGAAGACAATGTTCAAGACGCAACACGACTTGTATGAATGGATGATTACACCCTTAGGACTTTCCAATGCGCCCAATACATTCAAGAGATTTATGCATCAGGTACAATGACCTTACATGGAAAATTTTGTAGTTATTTACTTTGATGATATTCGTATTTATATTCTGACTTGGGAAATGCATTATAAGCACCTCTGAACTGTGTTTAATACATTGAGGAAGGAACATTTGGTTTTTTAACCAGAAGCAGAGTTCTTATTTCATGACTTCGATAACTTTCCTTGGTTTCATCGTTTCTACCGAAGGTGTTCACGCCAATCAGTCAAAGATCGATGCAGTTTTGGCATGGCCTACATCGAAGACTATACATGATGTCAGAAGTTTTCATGGGTTTACATCTTTTTATAATCGTTTCATCAAGAACTTTAGCACCCTAATTGCATCTATCACTGAGTGTCTTAAGGCAAAATTATTTCAATGGTCCAAGGAGGTCAAAGATAGCTTTCAACTAGTCAAGAAAAAGATGATCGAAACACCAGTACTGACACTTTCTAACTTCGAGAAGGTCTTTGACGTAAATTATAATGCATTAGGAGTTGGTATTTACGGTGTTCTCAGTTAGTGGTTTTCTTCGGTGAGAAGTTTTCAGGGTCGAAGAAGAACTGCTCTACTTATGATTTGGAATTTTATGCCATTCTTCAATCTCTGATGCATTGGCGACACTATCTAATATAGAGGGAGTTCATCCTTATTACTAATCATGAGGCCTTGAAGTACATTAATGGTTAGTATAAGTTTAACCAAAGGTATGTTAAATTGGTGGCGCACTTACAAGAATTCATCTTCACTTTGTGGCATCAGGCAGGAAGTTTGAATCGTGTTACTGACGCGTTAAGCTGAAGTGTGTCGCTCTTTAGCACTATTTATAGGGTTTGAAGTCTTTACTGGTATGTACGTTTGATGTAGAATGAGAGATCCAATGGTTTGAATTTCATGTTTCGTTTTCGAGAAAATCAATTTTTCATACTTGAATGTTTTCTAAGAAAACTTCAATGATCTCGTGATTAATCAAGCATTAATCAACATAATACATCTTAATACATCCTAATACCTCTTATACTCATGGATCTATCACGATCCATGATTAATTTCATCAAAATCAAGAACATAAACTAGGAAATCAACTAAGATTTGAAGTTTATACCTTTAGGATTTTTCTCCTCTTGATTTCTTCTTCATCTTATTCTGTTCTCTTCTTGCTATCCTTTAATGACAGCTTTTTCCCTCTCTTCCTCTCTATTATGGTCGAACAAGGGAGTGTAGTAATGAGAGAATAATTATTTTTCTTCATTTCCTTTATTTAGCTAATTGATATTTAGGAGAGAGAAAGAGTAGTTTAGGAATATGTAGAGTTGGTGAGGAGAAGGCAGAGGTGGTTTACCTAACCCATGTGCTGAAAATTTTAGATGTTTTAAGTCATGTGGGTCCCGCTTTTATTTCCTCGTTTTGCATGTTTAATCCCGTCTTTGACTTTCGGACCCAAAAAATAAAATTTTTGAGTTTATAGTCGATTCCTACTAAATTCAATGCTCCCAACATCATGGGCACATCCACTTCTTCAAATTCATCTCTGAATTTTAAGTTTAACTTTTCCCCATAAAAGTCAACTGTTGATTTTGACCAAAAAGTTAACCCTGACACATTTTATATTTACATCCCTATTCTTACTAATTTAAACGTTCCGGGTTCAAATATCCAATCCGTGTTTCCAAATTCCACTCCTAACTCCGCTTGTGATTTTTCTCTATAAAAGTCAACTGTTGACTTTGACCAAAAAGTCAACCCTGACACATTTCGTGTTTACAGTCTTTTCTGACTAAACTTGACGTTCCGGACGCAACTGAGTAGTCCATGCTTCAAAATTCTATCTCTAACTCTAATTTTGAGTTTTAACTTGTTTCTAAAAAGTCCTCCCAAGTTTGGGCTATCTAATAAATTGTTATTGGGACATGTTTCACAAATTTTACATTTCCCTAATTATTCAATTATAGTTTCTAGTCCACTTACTTTGGACTTTAAATAATTACTCCTTCAATTATGCACATTCTCTACATTAGTCATAAGTATTCACTTCATTGATAAATAATTAATATTCTCCTATATTAGGCTATACATTTTATTCAACGTCTATTAAAACATATTTATTTAGTTTTTTACATTCAATAAGCCTTTTCAAATGACTAGACATAATGGATTTTATTAATCCAACTTTTCAATATCTTTTGAACATATTCTTAATTTTAGAATATCATATTGATAACTTGTGTCATCCTTAAAAGTCCTCTTAATAATTAAATATTTAGGCTTATATTTACTATGATCATATGGCTTGCCATATATATTATTTTAACTTGCCATATTCTTAATCCCTTAATAATATCTTACTCTTCTACCGTTCTATCATTCACATTTAATTTCTTTACCTTCTTTCAGATATTAAACCATATATGTTTTTTTTCAAAATTTGAAATCATTCCTCTATTTTCAAATTTAGGTTTTATTCTTTAAACCTTTATTTAATTATTTGAGATCTTATTTACAAGTCTCATAAACTTTTCGGGTTATCACATTGAACGAGATAAGATATTAGCCCTAGTGTCGGCTGACTACTATCGGCCGAAGATATCTAGTGATGTGGCTCATTACGTAGAACGTTGCTATGTATGTCAGTGATCCAAGGGAGTTCTTACTAATGTGGGATTGTACACCCCTTTACTCGTTCCTAAATCCCCCTAGCTAGTGTGACGTTATTATGGATTTTGTATTAGATCTACCTCGAACTCAGAAAGCTATGGATTCTATTATGGTTGTGGTTGATCAGTTCTCTAAGATGGCTCATTTTATTGATTTTTGGAAGACAATGGATGCTAATCCGATCGACTACTTATACTTTCGGGAGATTGTCCGTTTGCATGGCGTTCCCCAGACTATTACTTTGAATCATGATACAATATTAAGTAATATCTAGAAAAGTTTATAGGAGAAGCTCGAAACACAATTAAATTTCAGCGGTGCCTACCATCCCCAAACAGATGGACAGACTGAGGTGGTAAACCGAAGCTTGGGTAATCTTCTATGGTGTCTGCCTGGGACAAAGCTGAAACAATGGGATCTGGCTCTTATTTTACGGATTGGCCCAGTGCACCCTAAGGCAGATGAAATGGTAGCTCATCTTCGAAGTGTTCATGATCAGGTGTACCAATCTATTCAAGAGACTAATGCTAAATATAAGAATCGGGTTGACAGTCACCGTCGTCATGCATGTTCTTTTTTAAAAGTTGGTGACTTTGTTTGGGCAGTACTGACCTGAGACCGTTTTCCTGTTGGTGAATATAATAAGCTTAAGAATCGGAAGATTGGAGCTTGGGAGGTTCTACAGAAAATCAATAAAAATGCCTATCGGTTCCACATTCCCAGTTATTTGCGGACTTAGGACGTTTTCAACGTGAAGCATTTGAGTCCTTGTTTTGAGAAGTCTAATGCTGATGTTGTGAACTCGAGAACAAGTTCTTTCCAACCCATGCAGGAGGATTTGAGCTTGACGATGTTGAGCTTTTGGACAGGACATTGTTGGCATTGAATTAAGTTCCATGAATTAACGGATTGACACAAGTTAAAGGAGGTCGTTGACTTCTTTGGGTTCGGTATTATGTCTTCGGCGCGAATATTCGGCTTCGAATATATGGTGGACTTCTTCAGGAGTTTGGGTATCTTCGCGGATTTGTGTCGTCATGACTTCGGGAATATCAGAATGGTTTTGATGATTGTCTGATTTTAATTCTTTTATTGTAATAGTGTTTTATTAGGTATATATTATTACGTAATAAAGTTACTACCTATTAGGACTTTCTTGCCATAGTTAGTTGTTACCTATTAGAATTTTCTTTCCATGATTATAGGAATTATGTTCTATTTTGATAAGGAAACATTTTAGCTATATAACCTGGCTTGTGGGTTGAATTAGAGCTAGCTTTTGTTTTGATAATAATAATTTACACATTAGAGATATTTCTTTGTGTTTAGGATAATTTTTTTACTTTTTTACCTGTGATTTTATTGTTACCCTAACCCTCATGATAATCACTTTGAAGAATTGAAGATTGAGGGGTTGTTCTTGATCATGTCAAGCTTAAAGTAATGCTTTGCCTTCTAGTTCTGGATTTACGTTGTGCCTTTGCCTTGACAATTGATGTGCCTTTGCCTCGATGTAGTCTGTTGCAACTTCATATATATTTGGCTTAGTTGGCTACTTGCTGCTGAATTGATTACTGGATGAATTCTATTATTCATATTTCTAGAATAGATGAATATATATTTGCATTTTTGAACTTTAAATAGTCATGTAATTAAAGGAATCAAAGTTTCAACTGAAAATCTTGTAAATTTTTTGTACATTTTATATCTAAATGTAATGCATTTCTGCAATTTTGGTTTCTAGCTAGCTAGTATAATACAATAAATATATAGTCTGTTGCTACTTCATATATATTTGGCTTAGTTGGCTACTTGCTGCTGAATTGATTGCTGGATGAATTCTATTATTCATATTTCTAGAATAGATGAATATATATTTGCATTTTTGAACTTTAAATAGTCATGTAATTAAAGGAATCAAAGTTTCAACTGAAAATCTTGTAAATTTTTTGTACATTTTATATCTAAATGAAATGCATTTCTGCAAGTTTGGTTTCTAGCTAGCTAGTATAATACAATACATATATAGTCTGTTGCTACTTCATATATATTTGGCTTAGTTGGCTACTTGCTGCTGAATTGATTGCTGGATGAATTCTATTATTCATATTTCTAGAATAGATGAATATATATTTGCATTTTTGAACTTTAAATAGTCATGTAATTAAAGGAATCAAAGTTTCAACTGAAAATCTTGTAAATTTTTTGTACATTTTATATCTAAATGTAATGCATTTCTGCAAGTTTGGTTTCTAGCTAGCTAGTATAATACAATACATATATAGTCTGTTGCTACTTCATATATATTTGGCTTAGTTGGCTACTTGCTGCTGAATTGATTGCTGGATGAATTCTATTATTCATATTTCTAGAATAGATGAATATATATTTGCATTTTTGAACTTTAAATAGTTATGTAATTTGTAATGACTCAGAAAATCCTATGTAATATTCAATTAATATAATGTCTAATTTTGTGTAATAATTTTTTTTTTGTGTTTGTTGTTACTTCTTATTGTGAAAAAATTTCTATTTATTAGATTAGTAAGTATCCTAGCTTATGATGGGAAAATAGAGTGACGTTGATATAATGTATATAAACATCAAGAATGAAAAGAAAAGCCAACATGGCTTAGTTATGAAATAATTCTTGACATGAAGCTACATTTGTGTATTGAGAATAATTATACGGTGAAATAAGTTATTTCATTCAAAAAGTATTAGTTGGTGATAAATGAAGTTCATGATGTTCTGTCAAGAATTATTAAAAATATATGGAATCACTAAATTGATAATGGGAGTGCTATTTTGTTAGCCTAACTAAAATTGGGTAAATAAGAGATGTTGAATATTAATAGTCCACATTTTAACACAGGACTCCTTTAACTGCTATGTAGACTTGCAAGTCATTTTTGGGTCTATTGCCTATTTACATGTTGTAAGCCCAAGTTAAATCTAATCTTTGCCTTATGTCCTAGCCATCTGAAGTTTAAGTTAGAGGGGTTGTTAAGCCCAAATGAAATAAATAGGAAGGTAATTAGATGTATTAGTTACATTAGTTAATTAGTTAACAAGTAATGCAGGTCCAAGTTACTTCCTAGTTGGTAAAATTAGCTCAGCTAGCAGACAACCAGCAAGTAAGACAGAACTGCAAAGGATAAGGTGTAGCAGGTGCTATGGGCTGGTAGGGTGGCGGTATAGGAGCCACTACAGTGCAGTCTAACTGCTAGATGTACTGGAGTGTATGCTAGGGGGGCCAACTAGAGATGATGCAGTTAACAGTAGAAGGAGCCAGGCTCAGCCATAAAAAGGCCAAGCTTATTGCCTAATTTAGCTTCACCACTTAGCAGAAACTATAATCTATATCAATACCAACTATATAGAGAGTGAGTGGGAAAAGTTTCGGTTAGAGAGAGAAGAAGAACTGAGCAGCTTCAACCACTGTTAATATTCGAAGTAGCAAGGTAAGCTCATTCTGGCCTTTCTAATCTTTCCATTCCGAGTAGCAACTGAACTGTCAATGACCAGAAAACGTGTATGACTGTTATGGTAACTTAATGACTGCTTTCATGTATTTGAACTGTTGGGTTTGGTACTGATAAGTTTGGTCTTATGCTTGATATTGTTTAAGCCATACGGCTGGGGGCAGAGGGTTAGAAATTATGTTTTAAGTACAAGAATTTACACTGCCCTCTATATGTTTGATGAATTGCCGAACTAAGGCCTGATTTTGTAACTTTGAATATTAACCATGATTTAGAATCCAAACTAATATCAAATTGCTTATAAGTATACTCTAGGCTTGACCTTAACATGTCTCAAAATAAATGACAAACTAAGATAGATAAACACTTGGACAAGGCAAGTAAGAAGAGACTGAATTGGTAAGCTTCCTTATGACTGATATTAGAAGCTTTTCTTATGATATTTATGAAGTGTCTGTAGAATACTTACTGCATTATAACTGGGGATAACTACCTCGAACTTTAAAAGCTACTCTTGTGGACACTTTAAAGTTTCACAATATGTTAAGGTCTAAAGAGGTGTGGTCTTGAACTGTCTAAGAAGTAACTAAAATAGACCATCCGGATGAAAGAAATACCTACTAGATATTATGTAAATAACCAATTTTGGTTTACCTGTTACTTAATCATGTTGTGTTGGTAACTAAGATTTTTCTGAATCATGCTTTTTGCATTAAATTGAAGCCTATGAAGGGCTGTGTTGAACTAAAGTTAAAAGCCTGGTATGTAGGCTCTTAAAAGCATCAACATATATTATATAGCATAAACAGGATGTGGAAACCTTTGGGCTGTAAACCTCATGGTTGTTTTGGTGATTTAATGTCAAAACCTCGCCTAAAAAGCTTGGAATGGGCATGAGAGACTGTTATGTCTTAAATTCATTACTGTGCTATGACAATGTTATAAGGACTGTTATATGGATTTTGAGCTATTATGCAAGCTGCTGTAGGATCTAACTGAATGACATGCTATATTGCTATCTTAATTGACTATTAACATGATAGGTGTTGATATATTAAGTTGTTGTTGACTGCTATGCTATGGCTAAGATAGTATGGACTGAACCTAGGCACAAGGAGTTAGGTTGGGCTGAGGAGTAATAAGGATGATAAAGTTGGCTTTCTAAAACAAGCAAATTGCTATGGCACTAGTAAACTGAAACCATGCACACCACATGCTCGACGAAAGTCCCAGTGGACTGCTTAAGTTAACAGTCAGGTATTAGACACAAACAAGGCTGGAATTGATTCATGTATTACTTGTATTGTTAATTAGCAAGTTAAACCTCTTAGAATGAAATAAAAATTCAGTCTTAACTTAGAGAAGAATTAATAAAATTAGCATGCGAGCACTGTTTTGGGCAGCCTATTAAAACTGAAATGGAGGTGTTATAAATGCTAAAAACATTTTCATATACCATATGTAATATATCTAAAATTGGTTGCAAATAAACCTATATAGCAAAGGTTATTCAAATTGCTAAAACAGGATCTGTGAAAGGGGGAGGACTGGCTGGGCTGCTGCAGGTAGCAGCAGCCAGCGCACGCTGCTGGGATATATTATGCTACAGGGCCAGCTAGGAGGAGTTAATGGCTGGACCAATAAGCAAGGAAGGGGAGGAAATTGCTGCTCACGGACAATAGTGATAAAAAGCAGCAAATTGCTGGTAGTCTAGGTAACTTGGAAATCATGATTTAGAAGGCTTAACATTCTTATTAATAGACTGCTAAATTCTAAAAAAATTATGCTAAAACTTGAGCTTAAGTAAAAGTTGCATAACATAAGTTATTATAAAGTTACTAGAAGGAGGGTTGAATAGGGGAAACAGGACTGATGTTCTTAATAGTAGTGACTACAGTAGCAGTTGGCACAATGCATTCATACGAAGAAAAAATTAATGAGATAGCTGGATTAAGAAGATTGGCCGAACTGCTACTCTAGTGTGGCAGCAGTTGCCAAAATTTAGCAGCTGCAATAGCAGATTTATGTTTGACTTAGGGGCCTGAGCCTCACAAGGCCAAGCCAAGCTTGGCTGCTAGCATAGAAAAGCAACAAGAAGACTGTGGAATATTGAACTGGGCATGCTTCCTATTATTCTCTGTTAGCTACAGTAAGTAAGATAAAATTGTTAAGGAAAGCTATAAGCTAAGCAAGGCCAAAATGTTTATGGCTGCTGCCTTTGAGCAGCAGCAGTTGATATATTTTGACTGTTAAAACAATCTAGGTAACCATCTTGGTTGAAAATAGAAATTTCTAATAAGCTAATCATTAGGTATAGCTTAAGTATGTGTTGAAAACATATATGTAGAATTAATAACACATTTACAAATTAAGAATGAAGATGGAAAAGGGGGAATCATAGGACTGCTAGTAGTTAGCTATAATAGGTAACCTCAGCTAACTACTAATGCAGAGTTGGACTTGTTGGGCATAGTGGAAACTAATGTGAACTAATTTCAAGTGTAATAGGTGAACATATATGAATTATATAGCTAACTAAGTTCAACTGTTGGAATGAACCGAGGTGACTAAAAATAAGAAAATTTTATTTGATAAGCATGTTGAACACCATTAAAGTGTTAAAATCCTAATAAGGTGTAAGCTATATAAGTTGGGTGTGACACCATTAAAGAGAAAAATGGTGAGAATGAAAACATGGGTGAGATATTTGAAAAATATATCAAATATAGAAAATCTAACCATGATCACTAAAAATACATGATATATGACTTGGCTATATGGCTAATATACTTGGTTAATCTAAATAAATAACTGTAATGTGATTACCATTACTTGTTGTAAGTATGTTGAACCCCATCAAAGTGAAAAATGTCTATTATGAAAGCATGGATGAGATATTTGAAAAATGTATAAAATGTTGGAATTTAACTACAACAATGATCACTGAAATTATGTGGTATGTGAGTTTACAAACTATATAACTTAGCTATGTGATTAACATGCTTGTTAATATAAATAACTGTGTAGGATTTTGTGAGAACATATTAAGCTGAATCCTATCAATAGTCTACAAACAAGGCAAGTATCTAAATCTTACTCTTTACTGAGCAATTATTCTGCACTGGACAGGTTCTTTAATTTTTGAACTTTCTGTCCTTATTTATGAATAATATAAGGTTAAATAGCCTTTTTATTCCAATCAGCTTCAAAAGAATAGAATATCAACTTTTCTATCTTGAATAAGTTTACATTGAAAGTATGTCAATACCATTACTTCGGTTAGACAAATGTTGAGATATATTATTCATGAAGTTATCATTTAATGCTTTCCAAACCATTTTGTCGTTATGGTATGGATTCTTATATAATGCTGTGAACGAACAACCTTTTTATAGGGGAATATTGTACCGGACATATGATTCCGAAGGACATGTAAAGTGTCATTGGACTGTTATGTTGTGCACAATATAGGGTACTTAGGCTGATCCCCTAAAGTACGAGTCTAGGATATAAAACAGCTTTTATAAACTGTATATATCCATGGATTGTAGTATTATTACTGTCAATTCTAGTAAAGAGTTCACTGGTCATTTGACCTTACAGCATGCTAAAGTCAAAATTTTCAGATTCAACACTTTTAAAGAAGTATCTTGTTCAGTAGTTATTATTGAATCCTCATTGATATAATATTTCTGTTCCATTATATTTAACTGCTTATTTCCTTGCTGAGCAAGCTTGTTGCTCACCCTTGCGTTAAATATAATGTTTTCAGTTAAGAATGAAGTTGCTGGTCCATCTGGAAAAGACAAGGGAAAGAGCAAAGTTGTTGAATAGTCTTTTATTAAGCGCATGTGCTTATTTAAGTAGTAAATGTAATAAATATTGTTAATACTATGTTGTGTAATGATATTAAATTCGTAAGTTATGTAAAGGTCTATAGAACCTGGGATTTAAGTTATGTAATATAAGATAGTTTTCTTTTAATATGAATGGGTATATTAGTATCGTGAGCACCAAACCCGAGTTAAAGATAACCCGGATTTGGGGGCGTCACAGGTTGGTATCAAAGCTGTTAGGTTATAAACCTTAGGAATGGGGAAAAACACCTTAGGATTATGACCTTAAGAAAATAGTCAACTCATTTCGAGTATAATAGATGAATTCTGGAAAATTCATTGTTAAAGAAAATAAATAGTTTAAATATGTTTACTTGATAATGTTGTATGGAAACTTATCAAGTTTTTTTTTTAAATGTTTTGTAGATGCCTGAAATAGCTGAATCCAGTCGAGTTAAGGAAGAGGTGAAACAAGAAGAGCCAGAGGAGTATATTGGGGGTTTCTCTGAAGAACCCTTTATCGAAGAGGCTGACACCCTAATGGAACTGACTCTTAAGAACCTCGAACTGGAAAACCGAATTGAAGAATTAGAGGGAGAGAAGGAAGAACAGCAAGCTTCCGTAGAGTTGTATGAGTCATTGGTAGTATATACCATATCGAAGAATGTAGAGATGGGTCATGCACTCCATGGCTCCGCCTGCCAGAAGGAGGCTCTAAGGCAAGAAAATGTTATTCTTAGACATGAGGTGGAAGTCCTGAAGGCTGATCTAGTGAGGACTGAACAACAACGAGATAGGGTTTCAGGCAGAGCTTATGAGTTGGAGATGGAAGTTAGGGGCAAAGATGTCAAGATAGACAAAATGGACTATGCGTTTGAATCAGCATTCGGACGCTGGAAGCAAAGGGTGCAGCTACACCCTATAGATGAAGGTGGAAGCGAGTTGGTGCTAACTCGAAAAAGGGTGTTAGACATTGGAGATGAGGAGCTTTACAGCGCCAAAAGGCGGGGCATGCTTCTCTAGTAGTTGGACTAAGTTCTTATGATGTGTCTGTTTATTATAAGTATTTTAATATTATGTCTGTAGTAGGTAGATGTACCCCTCTTTTGTATACTATGGGGATAATACTTTTGAGCCCGTCTTTTGTAGAAAAGGGCAGTTTAAATGTAAATCCTGACTATATATAGTCAAGAAGGGATTAAGATGTGTAGCCTTATGCAACAACATGTAAGGTGTTTGGCAAAACGTTTAAAAGGCATATATATATATATATATATATATATATATATATATATATATATATATATATATGAATGTTTTCTGTTATTGAAAGACCTGTGTATTTAATACAATGTGCATTATTATATCGATTAAATGATAAAGATATAAAAACTTATATTATACAGAAAATGCCACCAAGATGGAGAGGAAGAGGAAGAGGAAGACTTGGGGCACCAACCCCATCAACACAAGAAGAGTCCGTAAATAACACGGAAGGACCTGAAAATCCTATGCAGCAGTTTATCGACTTATTAACTCAAGCATTTCAAGGAAGGAATACCGCACCGGTCGTAAATCCAAACCCTCCTGAAGGTCGTTTGACTACCTTTAAAGATTTTAAAGCAGTAGGACCCCCAGAGTTCAAGGGAACCAACAATCCGATAGAAGCCCAAACTTGGGTAAATGAAATGGAAAAGGTCTTCGAAGTTGTCCGAGTTGCTGAGAATCAAAAGACAGCTTTTGCCACGTTCATGCTGAAAGGAGAAGCAAACTACTGGTGGGGAGCCAATAAAAGTAGAGCTGGAGTAGGAGTCGTAACGTGGGATAGGTTTAAAGAACTATTCTTTGAAGCCTACTTTCCCCGTATCATGAAAAACAAGATGGAAGTTGAATTTCTTGAATTTAAACAAGGAAGTATGACGGTACCTGATTATGCTGCAAGATTTAATGAACTATCGAGGTTTGCGCCGCACCAAGTTGACACTGAAGAACGGAAGGCTCGGAGATTTGAACAAGGATTGAAGCCGGTATTGTTCAGCAAGGTTTCGATGTTTCAGATAAATACATTTTTGGGCATACTGGAAAAAGCCATAATCGCTGAAGGAGGAACTGAGGCATTGGCCAAATTTCACCAAGAGAAGAAGACCAAGAAGATAGCTGGAGGATCTCAAGAAGGAAGCAGCAAGGGAAATAATTTTAACAAAAGAAAGTGGAACAACAAAAGCAACAAATTTAGCATCAAGCAAGGAGAACCAAGAAGGAAGATTGAAGCGTGTAAAAAGTGTGGGAAAAATCATCTCGGAATCTGTCTGAAGGGGAAGACAGTCTGTTACAAATGCGGGCAAGAGGGCCACATCTCTCCTAACTGCACCAACCCGAGGAAGAGTCAAGGATGCTTTGCATGTGGAGCTGCTGATCATCAGATCAAGAATTGTCCAAAGAAAGGAAATAACGACGGGAAGCTGACAATCGGGGGACCAACCACATCTAATCGACCAACTGCAAGGACATTCAATATGACAGTTCAGGATGCAGTGGCATCAAAGGAGGTGGTGTCAGGTATCATTTCCGTCAATAACGTTAATGCCTTCATACTATTTGATTCGGGTGCTACCTGTTCCTTTATATCTGAAGAATTTGCTCAACGGTTAGAATTAACTCCTGAAAAATTAGATCGTCCTTTAAACATCGAGGTCGCAAATAAGGAAGTTATTCCCGTAACTCATGTCCATAAAAATTGTAATATGGATATACGGGGTCATAACTTTACAGTAAATCTAATCCCCATTCGATTAGGTGAATTTGACGTGATACTGGGAATGGATTGGTTATACAACCACGGGGCAGTAATTGATTGCCAAAGGAAATGCATAAACCTTCAAACTCCTAGTAAATCCAAAATTGTGTTTTATAGTAGTAAATCGCCGAGACAGTCATGTTGTCTGACGATGATGCAGGCCAAGAAATTGTTAAGAAAAGGGTGTGTTGGTTATTTAGCCCATATCGTTGACACCCAGAGAATGGAGCCAGAAATAGAACAAATACCAATAGTAAGAGAATTCTTGGATGTATTTCCAAATGATTTTCCAGGGTTGCCACCAGATCGGGAGATTGAATTCGTGATAGACTTAGTACCTGGTACAAATCCAATTTCAAAAGCTCCATACCGAATGGCTCCGGTAGAGATGAAAGAACTAATGATTCAATTACAAGAATTATTAGACAAAAAGTACATTCAACCGAGTGTGTCTCCCTGGGGAGCACCTGTGTTATTTGTTAAAAAGAAAGATGGATCGTTACGACTGTGTATTGATTACAGAGAATTGAACAAAGTCACCATCAAGAATAAGTATCCCTTACCAAGAATCGATGATCTTTTTGATCAACTGAAGGGAGCTCGTTATTTTTCCAAGATAGATTTGCGTACGGGTTATCACCAATTGAAAGTGAAGAATGAAGACGTGCCCAAGACCGCATTTAGGACTCGTTACAGCCATTATGAGTTCCTAGTAATGTCGTTCGGACTGACTAATGCACCAGCAGCATTCATGGATTTAATGAACCGGGTATTCAAACCTTATTTAGATAAATTCGTGGTGGTATTCATTGACGATATCTTGATATATTCTAAGATTCGAGAGGAGCATACTGAACATCTGAAGATGGTATTAGAGATATTGAGAAGAGAAAAGTTGTACGCAAAGTTTTCAAAATGCGAGTTTTGGTTGGAAAAAGTGCAATTTTTGGGACACGTAATTGACCATGAAGGGATATCAGTAGATCCGGCAAAAGTGGAGGCGGTAATTAACTGGGAACGACCGAAGACGCCGACTGAAATACGAAGTTTCTTAGGTCTAGCAGGTTATTACCGTAGATTCATCAAAGATTTTTCGAAATTGTCAGGACCTTTGACAAATTTGACCAGAAAAGCCGTAAAGTTCGTTTGGTCAGAAAAATGTGAAGAGAGTTTCCAAGAATTAAAGAAAAGATTGAGTGAAGCACCAGTGCTATCCTTACCAGACGATACGGGTGGTTTTGTTGTTTACAGCGATGCGTCACACAAAGGGCTTGGTTGCGTTTTGATGCAGCACGGAAAGGTCATTGCATATGCGTCTCGCCAGTTGAAAGATTACGAGAAGGGGTATCCTACGCACGACTTGGAGCTGGCAGCCGTAATATTCGCTCTAAAGATTTGGAGACATTATCTGTATGGCAAAAAATGTGAGATATACACAGACCATAAAAGTCTGAAGTATATCTTCACTCAAAAGGAATTAAACATGAGGCAGAGAAGATGGTTAGAACTGATCAAAGACTACGATTGCGAAATTTTGTATCATCTTGGGAAAGCTAACGTAGTCGCCGACGCTCTAAGCCGAAAGGGACGAGAAAGATTAGAGACGCTGACAAATCAAGAGGATCTCATCAAAGAAATGGAGAAAATGAAGATTGAAGTGAAATATCCAAGAGAGCCGGAAGAGAAGTTGTATAATGTAGAGATGCGTCCAGTTTTGTTGGACAGATTAAAAGAAGCCCAGGATCAAGATGAGGAATGCAAAAAGTTGCGAAAACAGATAGAGGATGGAGAGACAACCAAGTTCAAAATCAATCAAGACGGATTATTGCGATTTGAGGGAAGAGTATGGGTACAAGCAGTACCAGACCTAAAAGAAGAAATCTTACAAGCAGCACACAGCTCAAATTTCTCAATTCACCCAGTCAGCACAAAGATGTACCAAGACCTTCGACAACACTTTTGGTGGCCCAATTTGAAAAGAGAAGTGGCAGAATACGTCAGTAGGTGCCTAACCTGTCAAAGAGTGAAAGTTGAGCATCAGAGACCAAGCGGATTGCTACAACCGTTAGAAATTCCAGAATGGAAATGGGAACACATAACTATGGATTTTGTTGTGGGATTTCCAACTACACAGAAAGGCTTTGACGCTATATGGGTCATCGTAGATCGATTGACAAAGTCAGCGCATTTCTTACCAATTAAGGTCAGATTTAATCTAGATCAATTGGCTAGACTATACGTTAAAGATATTGTATCAAGACATGGTGTTCCATTATCAATCGTATCCGATCGAGATCCGAGATTCACATCCAAATTCTGGCAAAGTCTGCAAGAACGTATGGGCACACAGTTAAAATTAAGTACGGCGTATCACCCTCAAACTGACGGCCAAAGCGAAAGAACCATTCAGACACTGGAAGATATGCTGAGAGCATGCGTCATGGATTTCAAGGGCAATTGGGATGATCACCTACCATTGGTCGAGTTTGCGTATAATAACAGTTATCACACCAGTATAGGGATGCCGCCTTACGAGGCATTGTACAGAAGAAAATGCAGAACCCCACTCTATTGGGATGAGGTAGGAGAACGTAAATTGCTGGGACCAGAAATGGTTTAACAAACTGCAGAAATCATCCGAGTAATACGAGCAAGATTGGTGGCAGCTCAAGACAGGCAAAAGAAGTATGCAGACTTGCACCGTCAAAAGAGAGACTTTGAAATAGGATCGTTTGTGTTTTTAAAAGTATCTCCCTGGAAGGGAAAAATCAGATTTGGGAAGAAGGGAAAACTGAGTCCAAGATTTATAGGGCCTTTCGAAATACTGAAACAAATAGGTGAAGTGGCTTATGAAGTAGCTTTACCTCCGGAACTAGGGCACATTCATAACGTATTTCATGCATCGGTACTACGACCTTATAAACCAGATCACAAGCATGTAATCCAATATGAACCTATTCAGGTTGAAAAAGATCTAACCTATGAAGAAGTTCCTATTCAAATCGTTGATAGGAAAGAGCAAGTTTTAAGAAACAAAAGAATACCTTCTGTGAAGGTGATATGGAGGAACCACAGTGCTGAGGAAGCTACGTGGGAACTCGAAGAAAAGATGAAGAAAATTTATCCCCATCTTTTTGAGTAACCTTATACTTGTGATTTCGAGGACGGAATCCTTATAAGGAGGGGAGAATGTAATGACTCAGAAAATCCTATGTAATATTCAATTAATATAATGTCTAATTTTGTGTAATAATTTTTGTTTTGTGTTTGTTGTTACTTCTTATTGTGACAAAATTTCTATTTATTAGATTAGTAAGTATCCTAGCTTATGAAGGGAAAATAGAGTGACGTTGATATAATGTATATAAACATCAAGAATGAAAAGAAAAGCCAACATGGCTTAGTTATGAAATAATTCTTGACATGAAGCTACATTTGTGTATTGAGAATAATTATACGGTGAAATAAGTTATTTCATTCAAAAAGTATTAGTTGGTGATAAATGAAGTTCATGATGTTCTGTCAAGAATTATTAAAAATATATGGAATCACTAAATTGATAATGGGAGTGCTATTTTGTTAGCCTAACTAAAATTGGGTAAATAAGAGATGTTGAATATTAATAGTCCACATTTTAACACAGGACTCCTTTAACTGCTATGTAGACTTGCAAGTCATTTTTGGGTCTATTGCCTATTTACATGTTGTAAGCCCAAGTTAAATCTAATCTTTGCCTTATGTCCTAGCCATCTGAAGTTTAAGTTAGAGGGGTTGTTAAGCCCAAATGAAATAAATAGGAAGGTAATTAGATGTATTAGTTACATTAGTTAATTAGTTAACAAGTAATGCAGGTCCAAGTTACTTCCTAGTTGGTAAAATTAGCTCAGCTAGCAGACAACCAGCAAGTAAGACAGAACTGCAAAGGATAAGGTGTAGCAGGTGCTATGGGCTGGTAGGGTGGCGGTATAGGAGCCACTACAGTGCAGTCTAACTGCTAGATGTACTGGAGTGTATGCTAGGGGGGCCAACTAGAGATGATGCAGTTAACAGTAGAAGGAGCCAGGCTCAGCCATAAAAAGGCCAAGCTTATTGCCTAATTTAGCTTCACCACTTAGCAGAAACTATAATCTATATCAATACCAACTATATAGAGAGTGAGTGGGAAAAGTTTCGGTTAGAGAGAGAAGAAGAACTGAGCAGCTTCAACCACTGTTAATATTCGAAGTAGCAAGGTAAGCTCATTCTGGCCTTTCTAATCTTTCCATTCCGAGTAGCAACTGAACTGTCAATGACCAGAAAACGTGTATGACTGTTATGGTAACTTAATGACTGCTTTCATGTATTTGAACTGTTGGGTTTGGTACTGATAAGTTTGGTCTTATGCTTGATATTGTTTAAGCCATACGGCTGGGGGCAGAGGGTTAGAAATTATGTTTTAAGTACAAGAATTTACACTGCCCTCTATATGTTTGATGAATTGCCGAACTAAGGCCTGATTTTGTAACTTTGAATATTAACCATGATTTAGAATCCAAACTAATATCAAATTGCTTATAAGTATACTCTAGGCTTGACCTTAACATGTCTCAAAATAAATGACAAACTAAGATAGATAAACACTTGGACAAGGCAAGTAAGAAGAGACTGAATTGGTAAGCTTCCTTATGACTGATATTAGAAGCTTTTCTTATGATATTTATGAAGTGTCTGTAGAATACTTACTGCATTATAACTGGGGATAACTACCTCGAACTTTAAAAGCTACTCTTGTGGACACTTTAAAGTTTCACAATATGTTAAGGTCTAAAGAGGTGTGGTCTTGAACTGTCTAAGAAGTAACTAAAATAGACCATCCGGATGAAAGAAATACCTAATAGATATTATGTAAATAACCAATTTTGGTTTACCTGTTACTTAATCATGTTGTGTTGGTAACTAAGATTTTTCTGAATCATGCTTTTTGCATTAAATTGAAGCCTATGAAGGGCTGTGTTGAACTAAAGTTAAAAGCCTGGTATGTAGGCTCTTAAAAGCATCAACATATATTATATAGCATAAACAGGATGTGGAAACCTTTGGGTTGTAAACCTCATGGTTGTTTTGGTGATTTAATGTCAAAACCTCGCCTAAAAAGCTTGGAATGGGCATGAGAGACTGTTATGTCTTAAATTCATTACTGTGCTATGACAATGTTATAAGGACTGTTATATGGATTTTGAGCTATTATGCAAGCTGCTGTAGGATCTAACTGAATGACATGCTATATTGCTATCTTAATTGACTATTAACATGATAGGTGTTGATATATTAAGTTGTTGTTGACTGCTATGCTATGGCTAAGATAGTATGGACTGAACCTAGGCACAAGGAGTTAGGTTGGGCTGAGGAGTAATAAGGATGATAAAGTTGGCTTTCTAAAACAAGCAAATTGCTATGGCACTAGTAAACTGAAACCATGCACACCACATGCTCGACGAAAGTCCCAGTGGACTGCTTAAGTTAACAGTCAGGTATTAGACACAAACAAGGCTGGAATTGATTCATGTATTACTTGTATTGTTAATTAGCAAGTTAAACCTCTTAGAATGAAATAAAAATTCAGTCTTAACTTAGAGAAGAATTAATAAAATTAGCATGCGAGCACTGTTTTGGGCAGCCTATTAAAACTGAAATGGAGGTGTTATAAATGCTAAAAACATTTTCATATACCATATGTAATATATCTAAAATTGGTTGCAAATAAACCTATATAGCAAAGGTTATTCAAATTGCTAAAACAGGATCTGTGAAAGGGGGAGGACTGGCTGGGCTGCTGCAGGTAGCAGCAGCCAGCGCACGCTGCTGGGATATATTATGCTACAGGGCCAGCTAGGAGGAGTTAATGGCTGGACCAATAAGCAAGGAAGGGGAGGAAATTGCTGCTCACGGACAATAGTGATAAAAAGCAGCAAATTGCTGGTAGTCTAGGTAACTTGGAAATCATGATTTAGAAGGCTTAACATTCTTATTAATAGACTGCTAAATTCTAAAACAATTATGCTAAAACTTGAGCTTAAGTAAAAGTTGCATAACATAAGTTATTATAAAGTTACTAGAAGGAGGGTTGAATAGGGGAAACAGGACTGATGTCCTTAATAGTAGTGACTACAGTAGCAGTTGGCACAATGCATTCATACGAAGAAAAAATTAATGAGATAGCTGGATTAAGAAGATTGGCCGAACTGCTACTCTAGTGTGGCAGCAGTTGCCAAAATTTAGCAGCTGCAATAGCAGATTTATGTTTGACTTAGGGGCCTGAGCCTCACAAGGCCAAGCCAAGCTTGGCTGCTAGCATAGAAAAGCAACAAGAAGACTGTGGAATATTGAACTGGGCATGCTTCCTATTATTCTCTGTTAGCTACAGTAAGTAAGATAAAATTGTTAAGGAAAGCTATAAGCTAAGCAAGGCCAAAATGTTTATAGCTGCTGCCTTTGAGCAGCAGCAGTTGATATATTTTGACTGTTAAAACAATCTAGGTAACCATCTTGGTTGAAAATAGAAATTTCTAATAAGCTAATCATTAGGTATAGCTTAAGTATGTGTTGAAAACATATATGTAGAATTAATAACACATTTACAAATTAAGAATGAAGATGGAAAAGGGGGAATCATAGGACTGCTAGTAGTTAGCTATAATAGGTAACCTCAGCTAACTACTAATGCAGAGTTGGACTTGTTGGGCATAGTGGAAACTAATGTGAACTAATTTCAAGTGTAATAGGTGAACATATATGAATTATATAGCTAACTAAGTTCAACTGTTGGAATGAACCGAGGAGACTAAAAATAAGAAAATTTTATTTGATAAGCATGTTGAACACCATTAAAGTGTTAAAATCCTAATAAGGTGTAAGCTATATAAGTTGGGTGTGACACCATTAAAGAGAAAAATGGTGAGAATGAAAACATGGGTGAGATATTTGAAAAATATATCAAATATAGAAAATCTAACCATGATCACTAAAAATACATGATATATGACTTGGCTATATGGCTAATATACTTGGTTAATCTAAATAAATAACTGTAATGTGATTACCATTACTTGTTGTAAGTATGTTGAACCCCATCAAAGTGAAAAATGTCTATTATGAAAGCATGGATGAGATATTTGAAAAATGTATAAAATGTTGGAATTTAACTACAACAATGATCACTGAAATTATGTGGTATGTGAGTTTACAAACTATATAACTTAGCTATGTGATTAACATGCTTGTTAATATAAATAACTGTGTAGGATTTTGTGAGAACATATTAAGCTGAATCCTATCAATAGTCTACAAACAAGGCAAGTATCTAAATCTTACTCTTTACTGAGCAATTATTCTGCAGTGGACAGGTTCTTTAATTTCTGAACTGTCTGTCCTTATTTATGAATAATATAAGGTTAAATAGCCTTTTTATTCCAATCAGCTTCAAAAGAATAGAATATCAACTTTTCTATCTTGAATAAGTTTACATTGAAAGTATGTCAATACCATTACTTCGGTTAGACAAATGTTGAGATATATTATTCATGAAGTTATCATTTAATGCTTTCCAAACCATTTTGTCGTTATGGTATGGATTCTTATATAATGCTGTGAACGAACAACCTTTTTATAGGGGAATATTGTACCGGACATATGATTCCGAAGGACATGTAAAGTGTCATTGGACTGTTATGTTGTGCACAATATAGGGTACTTAGGCTGATCCCCTAAAGTACGAGTCTAGGATATAAAACAGCTTTTATAAACTGTATATATCCATGGATTGTAGTATTATTACTGTCAATTCTAGTAAAGAGTTCACTGGTCATTTGACCTTACAGCATGCTAAAGTCAAAATTTTCAGACTCGACACTTTTAAAGAAGTATCTTGTTCAGTACTTATTATTGAATCCTCATTGATATAATATTTCTGTTCCATTATATTTAGCTGCTTATTTCCTTGCTGAGCAAGCTTGTTGCTCACCCTTGCGTTAAATATAATGTTTTCAGTTAAGAATGAAGTTGCTGGTCCATCTGGAAAAGACAAGGGAAAGAGCAAAGTTGTTGAATAGTCTTTTATTAAGCGCATGTGCTTATTTAAGTAGTAAATGTAATAAATATTGTTAATACTATGTTGTGTAATGATATTAAATTCGTAAGTTATGTAAAGGTCTATAGAACCTGGGATTTAAGTTATGTAATATAAGATAGTTTTCTTTTAATATAAATGGGTATATTAGTATCGTGAGCATCAAACCCGACTTAAAGATAACCCGGATTTGGGGGCGTCACATAATTAAAGAAATCAAAGTTTCAACTGAAAATCTTGTAAATTTTTTGTACATTTTATATCTAAATGAAATGCATTTCTGCAAGTTTGGTTTCTAGCTAGCTAGTATAATACAATACATATATAGTCTGTTGCTACTTCATATATATTTGGCTTAGTTGGCTACTTGCTGCTGAATTGATTGCTGGATGAATTCTATTATTCATATTTCTAGAATAGATGAATATATATTTGCATTTTTGAACTTTAAATAGTCATGTAATTAAAGGAATCAAAGTTTCAACTGAAAATCTTGTAAAATTTTTTGTACATTTTATATCTAAATGTAATGCATTTCTGCAAGTTTGGTTTCTAGCTAGCTAGTATAATACAATACATATATAGTCTGTTGCTACTTCATATATATTTGGCTTAGTTGGCTACTTGCTGCTGAATTAATTGCTGGATGAATTCTATTATTCATATTTCTAGAATAGATGAATATATATTTGCATTTTTGAACTTTAAATAGTCATGTAATTAAAGGAATCAAAGTTTCAACTGAAAATCTTGTAAAAATTTTTGTACATTAATTTTATATCTAAATGTAATGCATTTCTGCAAGTTTGGTTTCTAGCTAGCTAGTATAATACAATACATATATAGTCTGTTGCTACTTCATATATATTTGGCTTAGTTGGCTACTTGCTGCTGAATTGATTGCTGGATGAATTCTATTATTCATATTTCTAGAATAGATGAATATATATTTGCATTTTTGAACTTTAAAAAGTCATGTAATTAAAGGAATCAAAGTTTCAACTGAAAATCTTGTAAAAAATTTTGTACATTAATTTTATATCTAAATTTAATGCATTTCTGCAAGTTTGGTTTCTAGCTAGCTAGTATAATACAATACATATATAGTCTGTTGCTACTTCATATATATTTGGCTTAGTTGGCTACTTGCTGCTGAATTGATTGCTGGATGAATTCTATTATTCATATTTCTAGAATAGATGAAAATATATTTGCATTTTTGAACTTTAAAAAGTCATGTAATTAAAGGAATCAAAGTTTCAACTGAAAATCTTGTAAAAAATTTTGTACATTAATTTTATATCTAAATGTAATGCATTTCTGCAAGTTTGGTTTCTAGCTAGCTAGTATAATACAATACATATATAGTCTGTTGCTACTTCATATATATTTGGCTTAGTTGGCTACTTGCTGCTGAATTGATTGCTGGATGAATTCTATTATTCATATTTCAAGAATAGATGAATATATATTTGCATTTTTGAACTTTAAAAAGTCATGTAATTAAAGGAATCAAAGTTTCAACTGAAAATCTTGTAAAAAATTTTGTACATTAATTTTATATCTAAATGTAATGCATTTCTGCAAGTTTGGTTTCTAGCTAGCTAGTATAATACAATACGTATATAGTCTGTTGCTACTTCATATATATTTGGCTTAGTTGGCTACTTGCTGCTGAATTGATTGCTGGATGAATTCTATTATTCATATTTCTAGAATAGATGAATATATATTTGCATTTTTGAACTTTAAATAGTCATGTAATTAAAGGAATCAAAGTTTCAACTGAAAATCTTGTAAAAATTTTTGTACATTAATTTTATATCTAAATGTAATGCATTTCTGCAAGTTTGGTTTCTAGCTAGCTAGTATAATACAATACATATATAGTCTGTTGCTACTTCATATATATTTGGCTTAGTTGGCTACTTGCTGCTGAATTGATTGCTGGATGAAATCTATTATTCATATTTCTAGAATAGATGAATATATATTTGCATTTTTGAACTTTAAAAAGTCATGTAATTAAAGGAATCAAAGTTTCAACTGAAAATCTTGTAAAAAATTTTGTACATTAATTTTATATCTAAATGTAATGCATTTCTGCAAGTTTGGTTTCTAGCTAGCTAGTATAATACAATACGTATATAGTCTGTTGCTACTTCATATATATTTGGCTTAGTTGGCTACTTGCTGCTGAATTGATTGCTGGATGAATTCTATTATTCATATTTCTAGAATAGATGAATATATATTTGCATTTTTGAACTTTAAATAGTCATGTAATTAAAGGAATCAAAGTTTCAACTGAAAATCTTGTAAAAATTTTTGTACATTAATTTTATATCTAAATGTAATGCATTTCTGCAAGTTTGGTTTCTAGCTAGCTAGTATAATACAATACATATATAGTATGTTGCTACTTCATATATATTTGGCTTAGTTGGCTACTTGCTGCTGAATTGATTGCTGGATGAATTCTATTATTCATATTTCTAGAATAGATGAAAATATATTTGCATTTTTGAACTTTAAAAAGTCATGTAATTAAAGGAATCAAAGTTTCAACTGAAAATCTTGTAAAAAATTTTGTACATAAATTTTATATCTAAATGTAATGCATTTCTGCAAGTTTGGTTTCTAGATAGCTAGTATAATACAATACATATATAGTCTGTTGCTACTTCATATATATTTGGCTTAGTTGGCTACTTGCTGCTGAATTGATTGCTGGATGAATTCTATTATTCATATTTCAAGAATAGATGAATATATATTTGCATTTTTAAACTTTAAATAGTCATGTAATTAAAGGAATCAAAGTTTCAACTGAAAATCTTGTAAAAAATTTTGTACATTAATTTTATATCTAAATGTAATGCATTTCTGCAAGTTTGGTTTCTAGCTAGCTAGTATAATACAATACGTATATAGTCTGTTGCTACTTCATATATATTTGGCTTAGTTGGCTACTTGCTGCTGAATTGATTGCTGGATGAATTCTATTATTCATATTTCTAGAATAGATGAATATATATTTGCATTTTTGAACTTTAAAAAGTCATGTAATTAAAGGAATCAAAGTTTCAACTGAAAATCTTGTAAAAATTTTTGTACATTAATTTTATATCTAAATGTAATGCATTTCTGCAAGTTTGGTTTCTAGCTAGCTAGTATAATACAATACGTATATAGTCTGTTGCTACTTCATATATATTTGGCTTAGGTTGGTACTTGCTGCTGAATTGATTGCTGGATGAATTCTATTATTCATATTTCTAGAATAGATGAATATATATTTGCATTTTTGAACTTTAAAAAGTCATGTAATTAAAGGAATCAAAGTTTCAACTGAAAATCTTGTAAAAATTTTTGTACATTAATTTTATATCTAAATGTAATGCATTTCTGCAAGTTTGGTTTCTAGCTAGCTAGTATAATACAATACATATATAGTCTGTTGCTACTTCATATATATTTGGCTTAGTTGGCTACTTGCTGCTGAATTGATTGCTGGATGAATTCTATTATTCATATTTCTAGAATAGATGAATATATATTTGCATTTTTGAACTTTAAATAGTCATGTAATTAAAGGAATCAAAGTTTCAACTGAAAATCTTGTAAAAATTTTTGTACATTAATTTTATATCTAAATGTAATGCATTTCTGCAAGTTTGGTTTCTAGCTAGCTAGTATAATACAATTCATATATATTTGGCTTAGTTGGCTACTTGCTGCTGAATTGATTGCTGGATGAATTCTATTATTCATATTTCTAGAATAGATGAATATATATTTGCATTTTTGAACTTTAAAAAGTCATGTAATTAAAGGAATCAAAGTTTCAACTGAAAATCTTGTAAAAAATTTTATACATTAATTTTATATCTAAATGTAATGCATTTCTGCAAGTTTGGTTTCTAGCTAGCTTGTATAATACAATACATATATAGTCTGTTGCTACTTCATATATATTTGGCTTAGTTGGCTACTTGCTGCTGAATTGATTGCTGGATGAATTCTATTATTCATATTTCTAGAATAGATGAATATATATTTGCATTTTTGAACTTTAAATAGTCATGTAATTAAAGGAATCAAAGTTTCAACTGAAAATCTTGTAAAAATTTTTGTACATTAATTTTATATCTAAATGTAATGCATTTCTGCAAGTTTGGTTTCTAGCTAGCTAGTATAATACAATACATATATAGTCTGTTGCTACTTCATATATATTTGGCTTAGTTGGCTACTTGCTGCTGAATTGATTGCTGGATGAATTCTATTATTCATATTTCTAGAATAGAAGAATATATATTTGCATTTTTGAACTTTAAATAGTCATGTAATTAAAGGAATCAAAGTTTCAACTGAAAATCTTGTAAAAATTTTTGTACATTAATTTTATATCTAAATGTAATGCATTTCTGCAAGTTTGGTTTCTAGCTAGCTAGTATAATACAATACATATATAGTCTGTTGCTACTTCATATATATTTGGCTTAGTTGGCTACTTGCTGCTGAATTGATTGCTGGATGAATTCTATTATTCATATTTCTAGAATAGATGAATATATATTTGCATTTTTGAACTTTAAATAGTCATGTAATTAAAGGAATCAAAGTTTCAACTGAAAATCTTGTAAAAAATTTTGTACATTAATTTTATATCTAAATGTAATGCATTTCTGCAAGTTTGGTGTCTAGCTAGCTAGTATAATACAATACATATATAGTCTGTTGCTACTTCATATATATTTGGCTTAGTTGGCTACTTGCTGCTGAATTGATTTCTGGATGAATTCTATTATTCATATTTCTAGAATAGATGAATATATATTTGCATTTTTGAGCTTTTAATAGTCATGTAATTAAAGGAATCAAAGTTTCAACTGAAAATCTTGTAAATTTTTTTGTACATTAATTTTATATCTAAATGTAATGCATTTTTGCAAGTTTGGTTTCTAGCTAGCTAGTATAATACAATACATATATAGTCTGTTGCTACTTCATATATATTTGGCTTAGTTGGCTACTTGCTGCTGAATTGATTGCTGGATGAATTCTATTATTCATATTTCTAGAATAGATGAATATATATTTGCATTTTTGAACTTTAAATAGTCATGTAATTAAAGGAATCAAAGTTTCAACTGAAAATCTTGTAAAAATTTTTGTACATTAATTTTATATCTAAATGTAATGCATTTCTGCAAGTTTGGTTTCTAGCTAGCTAGTATAATACAATACATATATAGTCTGTTGCTACTTCATATATATTTGGCTTAGTTGGCTACTTGCTGCTGAATTGATTGCTGGATGAATTCTATTATTCATATTTCTAGAATAGATGAATATATATTTGCATTTTTGAACTTTAAAAAGTCATGTAATTAAAGGAATCAAAGTTTCAACTGAAAATCTTGTAAAAAATTTTGTACATTAATTTTATATCTAAATGTAATGCATTTCTGCAAGTTTGGTTTCTAGCTAGCTAGTATAATACAATACATATATATTCTGTTGCTACATCATATATATTTGGCTTAGTTGGCTACTTGCTGCTGAATTGATTGCTGGATGAATTCTATTATTCATATTTCTAGAATAGATGAATATATATTTGCATTTTTGAACTTTAAAAAGTCATGTAATTAAAGGAATCAAAGTTTCAACTGAAAATCTTGTAAAAAATTTTGTACATTAATTTTATATCTAAATGTAATGCATTTCTGCAAGTTTGGTTTCTAGCTAGCTAGTATAATACAATACATATATAGTCTGTTGCTACTTCATATATATTTGTCTTAGTTGGCTACTTGCTGCTGAATTGATTGCTGGATGAATTCTATTATTCATATTTCTAGAATAGATGAATATATATTTGCATTTTTGAACTTTAAATAGTCATGTAATTAAAGGAATCAAAGTTTCAACTGAAAATCTTGTAAAAATTTTTGTACATTAATTTTATATCTAAATGTAATGCATTTCTGCAAGTTTGGTTTCTAGCTAGCTAGTATAATACAATACGTATATAGTCTGTTGCTACTTCATATATATTTGGCTTAGTTGGCTACTTGCTGCTGAATTGATTGCTGGATGAATTCTATTATTCATATTTCTAGAATAGATGAATATATATTTGCATTTTTGAACTTTAAATAGTCATGTAATTAAAGGAATCAAAGTTTCAACTGAAAATCTTGTAAAAAATTTTGTACATTAATTTTATATCTAAATGTAATGCATTTCTGCAAGTTCGGTTTCTAGCTAGCTAGTATAATACAATACATATATAGTCTGTTGCTACTTCATATATATTTGGCTTAGTTGGCTACTTGCTGCTGAATTGATTGCTGGATGAATTCTATTATTCATATTTCTAGAATAGATGAATATATATTTGCATTTTTGAACTTTAAATAGTCATGTAATTAAAGGAATCAAAGTTTCAACTGAAAATCTTGTAAAAATTTTTGTACATTAATTTTATATCTAAATGTAATGCATTTCTGCAAGTTTGGTTTCTAGCTAGCTAGTATAATACAATACATATATAGTCTGTTGCTACTTCATATATATTTGGCTTAGTTGGCTACTTGCTGCTGAATTGATTGCTGGATGAATTCTATTATTCATATTTCTAGAATAGATGAATATATATTTGCATTTTTGAACTTTAAATAGTCATGTAATTAAAGGAATCAAAGTTTCAACTGAAAATCTTGTAAAAATTTTTGTACATTAATTTTATATCTAAATGTAATGCATTTCTGCAAGTTTGGTTTCTAGCTAGCTAGTATAATACAATACATATATAGTCTGTTGCTACTTCATATATATTTGGCTTAGTTGGCTACTTGCTGCTGAATTGATTGCTGGATGAATTCTATTATTCATATTTCTAGAATAGATGAAATATATTTGCATTTTTGAACTTTAAAAAGTCATGTAATTAAAGGAATCAAAGTTTCAACTGAAAATCTTGTAAAAAATTTTGTACATTAATTTTATATCTAAATGTAATGCATTTCTGCAAGTTTGGTTTCTAGCTAGCTAGTATAACACAATACATATATAGTCTGTTGCTACTTCATATATATTTGGCTTAGTTGGCTACTTGCTGCTTAATTGATTGCTGGATGAATTCTATTATTCATATTTCTAGAATAGATGAATATATATTTGCATTTTTGAACTTTAAATAGTCATGTAATTAAAGGAATCAAAGTTTCAACTGAAAATCTTGTAAAAATTTTTGTACATTAATTTTATATCTAAATGTAATGCATTTCTGCAAGTTTGGTTTCTAGCTAGCTAGTATAATACAATACGTATATAGTCTGTTGCTACTTCATATATATTTGGCTTAGTTGGCTACTTGCTGCTGAATTGATTGCTGGATGAATTCTATTATTCATATTTCTAGAATAGATGAATATATATTTGCATTTTTGAACTTTAAAAAGTCATGTAATTAAAGGAATCAATGTTTCAACTGAAAATCTTGTAAAAAATTTTGTACATTAATTTTATATCTAAATGTAATGCATTTCTGCAAGTTTGGTTTCTAGCTAGCTAGTATAATACAATACATATATAGTCTGTTGCTACTTCATATATATTTGGCTTAGTTGGCTACTTGTTGCTGAATTGATTGCTGGATGAATTCTATTATTCATATTTCTAGAATAGATGAATATATATTTGCATTTTTGAACTTTAAAAAGTCATGTAATTAAAGGAATCAAAGTTTCAACTGAAAATCTTGTAAAAATTTTTGTACATTAATTTTATATCTAAATGTAATGCATTTCTGCAAGTTTGGTTTCTAGCTAGCTAGTATAATACAATACGTATATAGTCTGTTGCTACTTCATATATATTTGGCTTAGTTGGCTACTTGCTGCTGAATTGATTGCTGGATGAATTCTATTATTCATATTTCTAGAATAGATGAATATATATTTGCATTTTTGAACTTTAAATAGTCATGTAATTAAAGGAATCAAAGTTTCAACTTAAAATCTTGTAAATTTTTTTGTACATTAATTTTATATCTAAATGTAATCCATTTCTGCAAGTTTGGTTTCTAGCTAGCTAGTATAATACAATACATATATAGTTTGTTGCTACTTCATATATATTTGGCTTAGTTGGCTACTTGCTGCTGAATTGATTGCTGGATGAATTCTATTATTCATATTTCGAGAATAGATGAATATATATTTGCATTTTTGAACTTTAAAAAGTCATGTAATTAAAGGAATCAAAGTTTCAACTGAAAATCTTGTAAAAATTTTTGTACATTAATTTTATATCTAAATGTAATGCATTTCTGCAAGTTTGGTTTCTAGCTAGCTAGTATAATACAATACATATATAGTCTGTTGCTACTTCATATATATTTGGCTTAGTTGGCTACTTGCTGCTGAATTGATTGCTGGATGAATTCTATTATTCATATTTCTAGAATAGAAGAATATATATTTGCTTTTTTGAACTTTAAATAGTCATGTAATTAAAGGAATCAAAGTTTCAACTGAAAATCTTGTAAAAATTTTTGTACATTAATTTTATATCTAAATGTAATGCATTTCTGCAAGTTTGGTTTCTAGCTAGCTAGTATAATACAATACATATATAGTCTGTTGCTACTTCATATATATTTGGCTTAGTTGGCTACTTGCTGCTGAATTGATTTCTGGATGAATTCTATTATTCATATTTCTAGAATAGATGAATATATATTTGCATTTTTGAACTTTAAATAGTCATGTAATTAAAGGAATCAAAGTTTCAACTGAAAATCTTGTAAATTTTTTTGTACATTAATTTTATATCTAAATGTAATGCATTTCTGCAAGTTTGGTTTCTAGCTAGCTAGTATAATACAATACATATATAGTCTGTTGCTACTTCATATATATTTGGCTTAGTTGGCTACTTGCTGCTGAATTGATTGTTGGATGAATTCTATTATTCATATTTCTAGAATAGATGAATATATATTTGCATTTTTGAACTTTAAATAGTCATGTAATTAAAGGAATCAAAGTTTCAACTGAAAATCTTGTAAAAATTTTTGTACATTAATTTTATATCTAAATGTAATGCATTTCTGCAAGTTCGGTTTCTAGCTAGCTAGTATAATACAATACATATATAGTCTGTTGCTACTTCATATATATTTGGCTTAGTTGGCTACTTGCTGCTGAATTGATTGCTGGATGAATTCTATTATTCATATTTCTAGAATAGATGAATATATATTTGCATTTTTGAACTTTAAATAGTCATGTAATTAAAGGAATCAAAGTTTCAACTGAAAATCTTGT
Organism: Panax japonicus; assembly: GCA_020205505.1. Lineage (NCBI taxonomy): Eukaryota > Viridiplantae > Streptophyta > Magnoliopsida > Apiales > Araliaceae > Panax > Panax japonicus. The sequence goes on from CM035109.1 coordinate 54,218,854, forward strand.
AAAAATTTTTGTACATTAATTTTATATCTAAATGTAATGCATTTCTGCAAGTTTGGTTTCTAGCTAGCTAGTATAATACAATACATATATAGTCTGTTGCTACTTCATATATATTTGGCTTAGTTGGCTACTTGCTGCTGAATTGATTGCTGGATGAATTCTATTATTCATATTTCTAGAATAGATGAATATATATTTGCATTTTTGAACTTTAAATAGTCATGTAATTAAAGGAATCAAAGTTTCAACTGAAAATCTTGTAAAAATTTTTGTACATTAATTTTATATCTAAATGTAATGCATTTCTGCAAGTTTGGTTTCTAGCTAGCTAGTATAATACAATACATATATAGTCTGTTGCTACTTCATATATATTTGGCTTAGTTGGCTACTTGCTGCTGAATTGATTCCTGGATGAATTCTATTATTCATATTTCTAGAATAGATGAATATATATTTGCATTTTTGAACTTTAAATAGTCATGTTATTAAAGGAATCAAAGTTTCAACTGAAAATCTTGTAAAAATTTTTGTACATTAATTTTATATCTAAATGTAATGCATTTCTGCAAGTTTGGTTTCTAGCTAGCTAGTATAATACAATACATATATAGTCTGTTGCTACTTCATATATATTTGGCTTAGTTGGCTACTTGCTGCTGAATTGATTGCTGGATGAATTCTATTATTCATATTTCTAGAATAGATGAATATATATTTGCATTTTTGAACTTTAAATAGTCATGTTATTAAAGGAATCAAAGTTTCAACTGAAAATCTTGTAAAAATTTTTGTACATTAATTTTATATCTAAATGTAATGCATTTCTGCAAGTTTGGTTTCTAGCTAGCTAGTATAATACAATACATATATAGTCTGTTGCTACTTCATATATATTTGGCTTAGTTGGCTACTTGCTGCTGAATTGATTGCTGGATGAATTCTATTATTCATATTTCTAGAATAGATGAATATATATTTGCATTTTTGAACTTTAAATAGTCATGTAATTAAAGGAATCAAAGTTTCAACTGAAAATCTTGTAAATTTTTTTGTACATTAATTTTATATCTAAATGTAATGCATTTCTGCAAGTTTGGTTTCTAGCTAGCTAGTATAATACAATACATATATAGTCTGTTGCAACTTCATATATATTTGGCTTAGTTGGCTACTTGCTGCTGAATTGATTGCTGGATGAATTCTATTATTCATATTTCTAGAATAGATGAATATATATTTGCATTTTTGAACTTTAAATAGTCATGTTATTAAAGGAATCAAAGTTTCAACTGAAAATCTTGTAAAAATTTTTGTACATTAATTTTATATCTAAATGTAATGCATTTCTGCAAGTTTGGTTTCTAGCTAGCTAGTATAATACAATACATATATAGTCTGTTGCTACTTCATATATATTTGGCTTAGTTGGCTACTTGCTGCTGAATTGATTGCTGGATGAATTCTATTATTCATATTTCTAGAATAGATGAATATATATTTGCATTTTTGAACTTTAAATAGTCATGTAATTAAAGGAATCAAAGTTTCAACTGAAAATCTTGTAAAAATTTTTGTACATTAATTTTATATCTAAATGTAATGCATTTCTGCAAGTTTGGTTTCTAGCTAGCTAGTATAATACAATACGTATATAGTCTGTTGCTACTTCATATATATTTGGCTTAGTTGGCTACTTGCTGCTGAATTGATTGCTGGATGAATTCTATTATTCATATTTCTAGAATAGATGAAAATATATTTGCATTTTTGAACTTTAAAAAGTCATGTAATTAAAGGAATCAAAGTTTCAACTGAAAATCTTGTAAAAAATTTTGTACATTAATTTTATATCTAAATGTAATGCATTTCTGCAAGTTTGGTTTCTAGCTAGCTAGTATAACACAATACATATATAGTCTGTTGCTACTTCATATATATTTGGCTTAGTTGGCTACTTGCTGCTTAATTGATTGCTGGATGAATTCTATTATTCATATTTCTAGAATAGATGAATATATATTTGCATTTTTGAACTTTAAATAGTCATGTAATTAAAGGAATCAAAGTTTCAACTGAAAATCTTGTAAAAATTTTTGTACATTAATTTTATATCTAAATGTAATGCATTTCTGCAAGTTTGGTTTCTAGCTAGCTAGTATAATACAATACGTATATAGTCTGTTGCTACTTCATATATATTTGGCTTAGTTGGCTACTTGCTGCTGAATTGATTGCTGGATGAATTCTATTATTCATATTTCTAGAATAGATGAAAATATATTTGCATTTTTGAACTTTAAATAGTCATGTAATTAAAGGAATCAAAGTTTCAACTGAAAATCTTGTAAATTTTTTTGTACATTAATTTTATATCTAAATGTAATGCATTTCTGCAAGTTTGGTTTCTAGCTAGCTAGTATAATACAATACATATATAGTCTGTTGCTACTTCATATATATTTGGCTTAGTTGGCTACTTGCTGCTGAATTGATTGCTGGATGAATTCTATTATTCATATTTCTAGAATAGATGAATATATATTTGCATTTTTGAACTTTAAATAGTCATGTAATTAAAGGAATCAAAGTTTCAGCTGAAAATCTTGTAAATTTTTTGTACATTTTATATCTAAATGTAATGCACTGCAAGTTTGGCTTCTAGCTAGCTAGTATAATACAATACATGTTTTTTGTCCGAATAAAAGCCAAATATTTCGAGTTGTTTATCGACTCAAGTCAAATTGATCTCAAGTATCAGCTTCTGCAATCTAGTTGAATTCGAACATATTAGAGAATATTGGAAAAGTTAATTTATAAATATCATCTACATAATAATATATGAGTGATTAATATATAATTAACATCTACAATATTTTTTTTCCCAAACTCGAGTCGATATCAATTGGACCAATTTATTTCTCAAGTCAATATGATGATGGAACTTGTTTATACCCCTATAAAATATAGAATATTATAAAGATTATAGCAAAGACACATAATTAAATAAATATATGCAGCTTGTTCATGTTCTTTGAAACAAGTATAATAAATTTCAATGTTTTTTTTTGGAATGGGTGGGAAGGGATTAAGGGCTTTTCATTCAACCATAAAAACAACAAACAATGAGGTTCTTGGCCATAAAAGGCCCTGCAAATCATCGGGCAACAAACTAAGGAAACTAAACAAAAGTTCTAAGAGAGAGAAAACTAGGTTTTCAAATCTAAGCACTAAATAAATTTTCTTTCTTTTCTTCCCTTTCCTAAAACATTAAACAATAGTACTCATTTTCTTCAGATGGATAGCTAAACTCAGCTGGATTCCTGTTAACAGCGCATTTTAATTCATCACTTTGGTGGACAAGTACTTTCTTTCCTGGATCCCCAAGGCTGAACAACTTCAGTGCTGCTACAGCCAGATCCTCGTCATTTGGAGCCAGAAAGTTGAGATCGAATTCCACTATATTTTTCTTCTCCTTGTTCGTATCTTTGCGCCGTTCACGAGTCTCTAAATTACTTGGATAATTTTTTGGAAGGTCAAGTGATCTAGCAGGAGAATGATTAGGTGCCACTGAGGTCGACATATTTCCACCTTTTCCGCTCTACAAAAAAAAATCTAATAATGTAAGTTTCATGAAAGAAATCGATCCATAATCATAAAATGAGAGAAGTACACACATAAGACTTTGTTAAAACGTATTATGGCAGACACAAAAATCAACAAAGTTTAACTATGGCAAACACAAAAATCAACGAAGGGGATCAAAGGCAAGAACAAAAAGATTTACCTAGAAAACCCAAATCATAAAAGAGTGAAGAATACAATATGTGAATTGAATTCTAAAAGGGCCGGCTAATATTGAGACAGAAAAGAATACCAAAACCCTAACTAGAATAACATATATATAGCGGGGCTAAAAACATAATGTGACCAAAAAATTGAACAACATATATAGTCGGGCTAAAAATAAAATGGGCCCAAAAAACATAACAATAACATATATATTCAAAGCTAAAAATAAAATGAACAATTACATATTCTATTACATTTTTAAAAATAATTACATCAATAGTGCACTCATATAATATTTACAATTTAATGCATTTAATATTTTTATTTACATTAAAAGTGCATTCTTATTCTTTTAATTTAGTTGAGTGTTTTAATAGGTTTCAATTTAACACTTTCTCTCTCCTCCTTTTAATTTAATTGAGTGTTTTAATAGGTTTCAATTTAATACTTTCTCTCTCCTCCCTTATATCCCCCTCGTTGAAATCTCGTCGTTGCAGCATCCGACGAGTAAGTAGGCGTTTGGGAAGGATTTTTTGGCTTGCTCGAGGGATTCGGCGTGGCCGAAATGGAAGAGATCGTAGATCCCGTCGGCGTAGACGCGGACTGGACAGTTGATTGGGGTAGGATTGGGAGAAGGGTAGCTGTTTCGATGAACTTTTGGTGCCTCCACCACCACCTCCTCCGACGAACCTTTCTTCTTCATTTATCCTTCTTGTGTTTTCGAATTTTCTCTCTTCTCCAAATTTTGGGCGGCCTCCTCCACCACCATCTTTTTACTATTAGTATTTTATTAAGAGGAGAGGAGTAGAATTTATTTAATTGTCTATTTAAATAAATTTTACACATGACTTTCAATCATTCACACCTGTATAGAATTTCAAAGTGCACCTGTATAGAATTTTATCAGAATAGGTACATCCACACCTTTAGTTTTTTCAAAGTGCAGTTGGTAGTCAAATATTCATATCATGGTAACAAATTCAGTGTTGTTAAGTTACCAATTTATTTTGAATGTGATGCAGTTGGTAGCCAAATCTTCAGGCATTTGGTTGCCAAACTTTTAAATCAAGGTAGTCAATTCAGTTTTATTCGGTTACCAATTAATTAAAAAAATCTATTATAGATTTGTTTTAATTAATGCAGTTGGTAGTCAAACCTTAATACAAAGGTAACCAATTCAGTTTTATTGTGTTACCAATTAATTATAAAAAATCTATTATAGAAATTTTTTTTTCATAGTGCAGTTGGTAGCCAAACCTTTAGACCAAGGTAAAAATTCAGTTTTATTAAGTTACCAATTTTATTTGAATGTGATGCAGTTTGGTAGCCAACCATTCATACAAAGGTAACCATTTGAATATTTATGAGTAACACTGATTCTGGTTGCATTGAATTCTCGAAAATTGAATTCAGGGCTTTAATTTTTTTGATTTGGATAACCTTAAAAATTTCTAACATCTACTTGTACAATAGGGCTGGGCCTTGGGACACTTGTTGGTTCTGCTGCGTTCGACCTATTTCCTATTCACGCTGTATGTGTTGTGGTTCCTAAAGCTGGAGAATTGAAAAAGATATCAGATTTAGGAGTTTGGCTTGTAGAGCTCTTTTGGTCTTTCTGGGCTTATGTTTGGTTATACATTATCCTAGAGGTAATATGTCATTTTTGTTTCATCATTATTTGCTTTGGTTTGAACATTCAATTGGTTTAGATTCTGCATCTTCATAACTTGTTCTTTATGCAGGGTTCCCGATGCAGGTAATGGCATTGTCATACGAACTCCCTCTGAGATTTTCAGTGGCAGAAACTTGATACAAAGCCAAAATCAGTTACAATATTTCATTTCAGGGGTTCAAGGCTTGCTTCATGTAAACGAGACGATCTCCTAATTCATCGACTGCAAACACTAATGAGTCTGAGCCATTCTCTGCTGCAAGGTGTCGCATCTTCAAAAGATCAATCACTAATGTTAATTTGTTGGGTTATGTTTTGAATTTGAATTTATTTTTGTTGTTTGATCCCAAATATTTGAATTTGAATTTGAATTTGAATTATTAATTATGGCAATTATTTCTCCTTGATTTTAGGTTTCCTTATTAATGTGAATTGTACTATTTTTGTAATGAGTCCTAATTACAATTTCTTTGTAATTATTTGGTTGATGCACTATTCTTGTAATTACTTTCTATTTGTTGTATACTTATGTAAAGGACACATAATAAAATGAGCTCAAGAAAAATACCAATAACATAAATATTTGGATTAAAAATGTAATGGGCCAATAAATAACATATCATGGGAGCGATTAGTGGTGGACTACGGATTTCGGCCTATCGTCCTCATTCTGCTACCACCGCTAAATCTCATCTTTCTGTTCTTTCAAAAGTAACCACAAAACATAACTCAGGTTGAGTCAAATTTCAAATTTTGAACAAAAATTCAAGAACACAACAGTTTTTTAGCAAATATATTTGCATACATTTTGCATACATTGAATAACTAACATTATTAGAAGAAGAAAAAAAGAATAACTAATGTGGCAATTGATTAAATAAAGTACATTAACCTAGTAAAAATAAATAGAAATGAAGGTAAACTGAAAATGAAAGAAAAAATAATTCCACAGAAAATAAAACTCTTAAGTAAAAATAGATGTAGAAATGCTCGTCTTACCAGTTGGTTTTGGAGATTCAAATTCCCATCACTATTCTGAGGCAAACAATTTTGCTGTTGCCGCAGAATCTCTTCTGTGCGAGCGATACTCTCATTTACATGTTGTAGCATTCCTTGCCCAAAACAACCGTTGGCGGTAGATGATTCTCCAATTTAAAAATTTGGCATGATCTTTTCCTGCAGCATCTGTCCATTTTCTAATAGAGGCAGTTTACCTTTTAGCTTTGATGAACAACTAATATCGCCAGTTTGTTCAAGTAGCTTATTAGTACTTTCCCAAGACATTCCCGTACTTGATGCATCTTCCTTTGATTCGGAATCAGATATATCGATTATGGCAACTGCTTATTCTTTATCTCCCTGGATTTCAATAGTATCTTTAGCCTCATTATTTGTTAAAGGCGTCTCTTGAAGGTGCTACAGGCATATTTCTTTTCCTTTTACATGAATACTTAGCAAGAGTAGTAGTTTCTGCAGCCATAGGATTATCACTGGCACCTTTTGTCTGATCAATTTCGGAATTATTTTCATTTCTAGCTAATATTTCACTCAGGAATCGCACATTTCTAGGTTTCCGTCGTGGCACACCACTAGAAGCTCCACGATGCGGTTTTAGTTGAAGAGTAGGATGTCTAGTTTCTTTATCCTTGACAACCGTTGTAGTTTCATCAATCTTCGTAGTTTCTTTGGAATCACATTTCCTCATTAAATTTCCTTGTTCCTCACCCAAAGTGTTATTTATTAAACCCTAATTTATGGATTGAAACCCTAATTTTATTAGGGAAAACCTAAGTTTTAATTTAATATTTTTAATGTTAATTAGAAAATATTAATTCTAATTTTCAAGTTATAGTAATTAGAAAACCCTAATCTAATTATAAAATCTAATTTCTAATTTAGAAAAAAATTATTTTCTATTATAAAACCCTAATTCGTGGGTTATAAACCCTAATGACTAATTTGACCCTAATTGCTTAATTAGCAATTTTAATTAGGAAATACTAATCCTAATTAGCAAGATTTAAATTATGATTAAGAACTTTTAATATAATTAGAAAATTTTAATTATAATTTAGAAATATTAATTTTATTTTTAAAACCGAATTTTTGGAAATCTTAGAAATTAAAAATTTGCAAAGTTAAGGGTTAAACCCTAAACCCTAAAATGGTCCAAACCCTAACTCAAACCCTAAACCCTAAGGGTTTGGTCAATTGACAAATGTGCCATTAAATTAGATATCAAAAAGACCATTATACCCTTATTGCATTATTTGATTTAACTTGCCAATCTAGACAAAATGGGAGTGGGTGGCCAACTTTAACAACTCCTTGTGACTATATCTCACAGCAACCAGCCGAATTTTGCAAGTCATAACAACATGTCATCATATATATTGATTTAAAGAGAGAGAAAGTACACTAACTTGATCATTTTTCTCTCAAACAACTAACTAAGTCTCTCTCTCTCTCTCTCTAGACCCACGAAATCCTTAAGATATTCAGTCCCTTGTATGATCCATAACAAGCCATGAACAGATTCAAAGGTCAAAATGAAAGATCATAGCCTAAAAGGTATAAAACCTTAAAACTTCAAAATTTTGTATTTTATGTTATATGTTATGGTTTAATGTTTTAAGTTGTGTATAAGGTTGTCATATAGTGATCTGGGTGGTTATATCATATATCTATATCATCTAGATGCACGAATTTAAAGATTTCTTAAATATGGAAAAGTTAGAAATTTTCGCCTGACAAGCAAATGTCAGGCTTCATAGATAGGTGCCTGGTAATGGTTTTAGTGTGTTAAATGTTTGTATTGGTAGTATGTTATGTGGTCTTTACTCTGCAACTTGAATCTGGGTTATTTAATATTTGGATTAAGAGTTATTGTTGGTCAAAATCCTTTGACCATTCACGAAAATGGGTTTTTGGGCAACCCAGAAACCCAGATCTTGTCTGATAGTGATTTTCTGGGCCCTTGATCTTGCTTCTGGTAATGGTTTATGCCATGATGTTAGTTTGATGTTGTAGCTGGATATATGGACTACACGTATATGCCCTTATATTACTCAGATCCTTAACAGATTTGTAGTTAATGATGGTCAAACGACCGTTGACCGTATGACCTAATGAAGATTCTGGGAAAACCCAGATATTCAAGACCCATTTACTGACCCCTAGTTTGATCAGCCTTAATCGCTTATATTCGGTGTTGTTATGATGTTCTGATTTTATGTCGTTATACCCTGTCATGTTGTGACGCCCCCAAAATAGGTATACAACACTCATTCTGAGTCGTCAAAATACATGGTACAGAAACAACTACAATTTTATTAATACAACATAAAAACTGTGAGTTTAAATACAAATATTGTCATCTATACAATATCCACACTCAAATAAGTCCTAATTACAATTATTGATACATTATTTTACAAAAATGGTGAGGACTACTAAAACGACTTTCTAGAACCTTCATTCCATACCCCGACTAGTACTCGCTACATTCTCGCCTCCTGAGAAGAAAAATGGAATAAAAAGGAAAAGGGTGAGCTCAACTAGCCCAGTAAAGAATATTATGACTAAGATAACATAGAACAAATTATCATTAGTCTTCAGCAGAGAAAAATCTAATAGAATACAATAGGCAACCTATTTTAAATCAATATTTGCAGCGGAAATAATAATTCATTAGAAGAGTTAAGTAGAGAATGCAATCTACTATCTTCTATATATGAATTTAAAAGTTCATCGTCGATATTTTATCCCTGTAACATCAATCAAAATATATCTGAAATTAAATATTCATCTTTGCACTACAGGCCGAAGATATTCATCAGTTGGTCATGTTCATCTAAACACATGTTCATCTTTGCACTACGGGCCAAAGATATTCATCAGAAATCATTCATCTTTGCACTACAAGCCAAAGATATTCAGTAATATCATCATTTAGGACTGATGATGATGAAAAATATTTTAAAGGAAACGAATCCAGTATCCATAATTCAGTTTATCCATGTCCAAAAATACCCATAAATAATCATAGTGGAGTAAAATTCAAGAATGATCAAAACATGGATACAATCAAAGCTAGTATCCATAATAGATATTTTGGACAAAAAGAAGAAAATTTTATTTTTTAGTGAATAGTGTTGTATTCGTGAATAGTGTCGTATACGTGAATAGTGCTGTATACGTGAATAGTAACTCCGACACAAAAAGTTCTAAATTTGATAAAAAGTTCATACTAATATTTTGGCATAATGATATTGAAAGAAATAATATCATTTACGAAGAAAATAACATCTCTTACCTCGAAAGAATAGTACTTTTGGCTGGAATACTGAATATAGTGCTGAAGGGAACTTACACCGTATAACAATACTCAAAGTATCAAAATACTCACAAGAATACACTCAATATATCGAGAGAGAAAGAGAGAAAACTTTAGTTTCTGGTGTGATTTTCAATTCTAACCTAAGCACCCTATTTATAGGAAAATGCTTAGAACACCAAATCAGAAAATTTAATATAATATTAATATATATATATATATATATATATATATATATATATATATATATATATATATATATATATATATATATATACAAATTTCCTACGCCCACTTCTTGAATCTGAATTCAACCCATTCATATCACATGCTAGACCCACTTAACTTACCAAAAACATTTTTCTTGAAAAATATAATTAAAACCTCAAAAATCAATTATTTCGGAACTTCAATAATTCGTAATAAATAGCCCTTTTATCATAAAAATTCGAACCACATGTCTTTTCCATAGGAAATTTCATTATCTACAACTTTGCAGAAGAAAGTTTTTCCAAATTTCAAACAGAAATTGACCGAAATTCATATATGGACGATTTTACAAGCTATAATCGAATTTCAGTCAAGAAATGGTGTCCACCGACACACAAAATATGCTTTAAACAACTTTTGCAATAAAAATACTCTTCCTCCTCATATACTCATATATCCCACATTCATTGTAAAAAATATCATCATTATTATATTATAATAATATAATAAAATATTATTTTATCAGAAAAGATAAAATATTGATTTTCAACAATTGTCACTTTAAAAAATTTTCTCCATCTATATCCACATAAAATGAATATTTTCCTCATCATATAAATCAATAATTAATTATTCACAAATAATATTACAGAATCACAATACTGACAACCAGACAGTTCCCAGGAAAGAGGGGGCTTTCCAATAAGGATTTCTCCTTACTGGCGCGTAATTAGGTGACCAAACCTCTCCTTAGACAGAACTTTCTAGACATTGCCAATAATGTTATCTAATAATATTATTCAGATAATATGAATTATTGCTTCGATAATAAAAAATACTATGTAGTGACAATTATTCAAACAACAATAATATAAAATATCAACGCAACAATTATTGAATCAATAAAATAAAATACTGAACAGTAATTACTGTAACAATTATTGAGTAGTGCCTTCATACGTAAGAATCAATAATTGGTGCAATACCGTGTGCTACTGTGCAACAACGCGTATTACTGTGTTTTAACCACTGTGTATTCAAACAGTATTAACGGTAACAACTACGTCGTTATTTATAAACAACTTATACTTGTCGTTTTCTTCATCCAATCGCTTTCCGTTATAGGGCCCACACAAGGCTGCGCCGTCGTACGAATATTCCCCGTCAGTGAGAATATTCCACGACCAAACGAATATTCTCCGATAAAAATGAATATTTTATAACCACTTGCTTATTTAAAATATTTGCGCATTTTACCCATAACTAACCACTTTAATCAAATCAACCCTTACTATTTCAAAATAATAAATAGAGGAAATTAAATTTCTTTTATTAATAATTTGGGGTCTTACACATGTGGTCTACAACATTGAGCCAATAGATTACACAAAACAAGTCCAGTATGTTATGATTTAAAGCTGCAAAGTAGGCGCATTGGCTGTTCTTCATTTCTGGGTAACCCAGAAAATAAAGAACAGGCCTGACAAAAGTTTTACAAGCCCAGATCTGCGTGATGTTTTGTGTTATGACCAACATTATGGTTGAAGATTGTAGTGCTACATTCCTACTACACGATATGAGCCTTAGATGGGACAGAAACAATCTAGAAAGAAATTTATGCACGGTCAAACTAGCATACTCGGTGTCTGACATGCGTTTTCTAGGCAGGCATCAAGAACACCAAGAATAACTATAGCGACGGTTCTGTCGCTATAGGGCCCTTTAGCGACAATTTTATTATTATTATTTTCTAAAAATTAATTAAAATAGCTAAAAATAGTTTTTAATTATTAAAAATACATAATAAATTCTAAAAAATTATTTTAAAGTCTGAAAATTAGTTTTTAATTATTTAGAGTATATTTCATAAATATTTAATATTTTTGGAATATAAATAGTATTTAATTTATTTAATTATAATATTAAATAAATTATTTAAAAATGATTTAAATACATGAAAAATAATATTATAGTATAATAAAATATTTTAAGTGACTTTTAAGTGACTTTTAATATTTTGGGATGACTTTCATTAATTAATTAAAATTAATGATAATTAATTTATTTAATAAATATATTAAATAAATTATGAAAAAAATAGAATAAATGATTTATAAATCATATAAAAATGATTTAAGTGTTAGAAAAATATTTTAAGTTATAACATATAACTTTTGATATTTTGTCATGAAAATATTAATATTTTAATATTAATAGTAATTACCGGATAATGAATTTAAGTGTTTAAAAATCATATTTAAATGATTTTAAGGTATTAAAAATACTTTGATATATTATAAACATATTATAATACTATAACATGTATTTCATTAATATTTGATAATAAATAAATATTAATTATAAAGGAATTATGTGGTATTTAATTCATTTAAATACGATATTAATGATTGAAAATACACGATAAATAGTAATAATTACTTAAAAATTATTATGAGACTTTGAAAAATATTCTGATTGTTATTAAAATTATCTAAGTTAATTGTTAAGTGTTAAGTTAGAGTTTAATTGAACTTAGACTCGATAAAAGTCCGACTAGACCATCGGGATGTTAGAATTGTGTCGGGTTCAACTTAGACTGCAATAGTTTGACTTGATACCGAGTCTTATATGTGTTATAGACTGATAGGGTTATGTGTTATATGTGTTTAGGTTATTCTATGTGTGTATATATATATATATTATAGTATTATATTGTGATGATATTATTCTAATATTGGAGATCTATATTACTAATATTAGGTCTTCGGATAAGGCGATATAAATTGCATAGCGGTAATCAACGGTTCAGGCAAGTTTGTTTATACTTAACTCTATTAAGAGTTGTTTCATTTGGATAAGCTTATGGTTAATCATTGCTGATTGCCATGAATTGTACTTTGTACATATTGCATGTATAAGTCAGGTATGAAAGGCTGATCACCTTCATTACCAGTTGGTTCAGATATATTTGTTCATGTATAATACTTGTTCAGTCATAAATTTGTTCCTGTTAGTTCACAATTATATTGTTGAATTATAGCCAGCTTATTATTCAAATTCTTTCAATCATGATATATCGTTATATTATTGAATTTAAACTTGTTGGGCAACTTTCATGTTCACCCTTGCTATATCATTACAAACATTACAGATTAAGACGAACGCGTCGGATACAAGGAAAGGTTAAAGACAGTTCCAGCTTTAGTTTACATATGCGGTTAGATTTGTATTAGTAATGTATGATGATAATGTTATGTATTAGATAAATTATGTATTATGTATTAAGTTAAGGTTACTCGACCTTGGACAAAAGTGTGTAAGTTTAATGTATAAACAATTTATGTTTATATCTTCCGCAAATAGTAATTGTGACAACCCAAAAAATTTAGAAGATCTTGAATGATTAAATTAAATGTTAAAGTTTAAAACCTGGAGTGAAAATAGATGATTTATTTAATATTTTAAAGAAAAATCTAAGGAAATGGTATGTTGAAATAATTCAACAATAAGGTTACAAGAAAGAATAAGACCTAACCCGATTAAGAATGTTTCGGTATTGTGATCCCGGGGACGGAATCTTTATAAGGGGGAAAGAATGTGATAACCCAAATTTTGGGTAATATTAAAATAAGAATTAAATAAACAAAATTCTTATTAGATAATATGTTGTAGGATATTATATTTCATAAATGGGTATGAACTATGCAATATGTGATGCTTATGCTTAATAAATATATTGGTATTATATATTTATAAATTGTAGGGGCAAATTATAGAAAGGAAGAGAAGAATAATATACATTAATATAATGTTATATAAACATCAAGAATGAAAAGGAAAGCCAACATGGCTTAGTTATGAAATATTCTTGACATGAAACTACCTATGTGGTTAATGGAATAATTATATTATAATTTATTTCATTCAAAAAGTATTATTTGGTAGTAAAGAAGGAAAGTGATGAGTACTCAAATAAGTCTACTTAATTACATGAAACCATCATTAAAAGATGTATATGCTAATTATGTTAATTTGCTAGATAAAATAAATGTGATAGAGAAAATTCATGTATATGGATATGTAATGAGAGTCCATATTAAGTTATTGGGTCATATTAATATTACTTTGTATCTTTGCAAGCCTTCTTTATTATTTTCTAGAGTATGAGTTATTTCTTATTGATAAATGCTTTAAGCCCAAACAAAACCATGCCCAGCTTGTTCTAAGCCCAATCCGGTAGTGCACAGGAAGTGAAAAAAAAGCTGAGCCCTTTTAATAAGTGAACAAGGTTTGTATTTGCAAGCTAAATAAGTTAGTTAGTTCCAAGTCAGTAAGTAGCAGTCAGTTAACAAGTTAGTTAGAGGCTAGAATGCATAGGATGGCTGGGGATAAGGCTGTGACATGACAAGCTACATAGGGGTCAAGTAGACTGCTAGGAGTGTAATGACGAGCTGAGCATTATACATGACATGGTAGAGGCCAATGTAGGAGCTAGGAGAGGTAGGGGAGGCTAATTAATAGAGAGGCCAGACTCAGCCATATATGGCCAAACTTAGTGGTCAGGAGAGTAACTAGCCAAAGTAAGAAAACTCATCCATATAAGACTAAACTCAGTGATTAGAGCCGGCTAGCTTCACAATTCATGAGTCTCCAAAGAAGTAACATATAGAAAGAGAGAGGTAGAGCTCGGGCAAGGGAGTTGGGCATTAAAGTATCTTGTCTCAAAGACTGTCAAGGTATGCAAACTCTGGTCATCCCAATTCCATTTCATTTCTGTATAATAAAACCATCTATTAATGGTTAATGAACTGCTATTGACCGCTATGGCTGTGATACTAATCTCCATTTTTATAAAATGACTGTTATGCTACTGTCATGCTACTGCTATGTTTGGAAATTAGGCACAAGGAGATAGGTTGGGCTGTGGAGTAATAAGGAAGATAATAAGGATGTATAGTATAAACCTATGGCTATGCATATGGTAAATCAAAACTGTGCACACCATGTGCTTGTTAAAAGTCCCAAGTGATTTGTAGTGACTAGAAAACTGAAATTGAGAAGGAAGTAAATCACGGTTCTTATTTAGTTAACACGTGTGATGTTAATTAAAGTAATTTAGCATGCTAAACTCAATCACAATACACTTTTTAGGCTAAAGCTAATGGTTGAGATTTAAACATGTTAGAAACCGAAAAAAATTGTGAACCGCTGACCCTAAAAGAAAAATCCGGGGATATCTAGAGTTTCCAGAAACTCTTGGGCTTTTGGGGATGTATAGTTCACTGAATAAGCTTTCCATAGACTCCAGAACGGACTAATTCCGACTTCGGAGCAAAGAGTTACGATCTTTCATAGTAGTCGCGTCAAAACTGTCTAATCAACTCGGGTCAGTCCATTTGCACGAAATTCTGGAATTCTGTGTTTTGAATTTGGAAATGGTCAAAGAATGAAAGTTGTAGCCTCGGAAGTTATTTTCGCGTGGGCTCAAGAATCGCTCAAAAATGTTTTGAAACGAAGGAGTTATGACCATTTTAGCGAAGGAGGGTCGTGCAGTTTAAAAACAGAACATTCTGTCCACATAGAGCAAATTTCTGTTCTGTTCGGTTTGGAATTTGGATTTATGATCTGAAGAGAAGTTGTAGTCCCGGAAGTTATCTTCTCGTGGGCTCAAGAATCGCTCAAAAATATTTTGAAACAAAAAAGTTACGACTGTTTTAGTGCAACAGGATCAGGCTGGAAAAAAATAAATAAATTGAAAACTAGAATGTCAAGTCAATTTTTGAGCGTAATGTTGGACAGCCTAACAAGCCTGAAATGGAGGTTTTATAATTTCTAAAAATACTCCCATATGCTATGTACAATATATCTAAAAATGGATTTAAATGGTCATATAACTTAGAAACAAAAAAAATAGAAAAAATGGCCATGTGGGTGAAGAGCTGCTGTCCTTGACACCAGCAGTTGCAGCGGGCTGGGCTGGGCTGGGGGCTCTTCTTTGAGTTCTCAGTCGGCATAGTTAGAATGTTTAAATATCTTGTTTAGCATTTTATCTAAATAGGGGAGTATGTTATCTACCTTATTTCCAAAAATGTAGTATATTAGAGGGCATGAATTAAGGTTTAGAAATTGTAGAAGGGGAAGCTAAAAGGAAGAAGTTGTTGTTGCTGGCAGCAGCAGTAGTCTTTATTTCCCAACAGCAGGGGCTGTTTTGGTAAGCATTCTGTAATAAATCTAAAAGTATAGATAGAAACTATAAATTTGCTAAACCATGTGTCCTTGTGAGATGTAAGGCCTATAGAGGGCTGTTTTTAACAAAAAGCTTAAGGCCTTGCATCTATGTGTTTTAAACCATGAATACATTGTATATAACAATTACAAGATGAAATAATGCTTGTATTAAAAGGCTTGGGGACTGTTATGTTGGTTTAGTGCTAAACCCTACTAAAATGTCTAGTATGGACTGTTTTGGTGTTAGAAAATTAACAGATTATTGCAAGCATGTTAAGGAATATAATGTTATGTAATAATCATGTTTTAAAGGTTGTTAGAGTACCTAAAGGCTGCTTGAATCATACTATGGACTGTTGTGAATTAGGAGCCAAAACTGTGCCTATAAGGGGGCTGTTATGGCCATTTGTAGCTACTGATGTTATAAATCAGTAAGGTATACTCTTGTTGTCCATAAATGTCATTTAAAAGATGTTCGTAAAGTTAGTTGAAGTCTAAGATGGGTATTGTCCAAAAATCATACTAAAAGCTATTAAAGTAAGCTTTAAAGTGTCGACTAACACCCAACTATGAACTACCATATCTGGACTATATAGACAAGTTCCAATAGCTAAAATATGACCCAAGTAAGCTACATAAGCTAAGGAAATCAAGTCTAAACTGTTTTGATCCTTAGACTTGTTAAAAATCAAATTTTTAGAGACATAGTGGACTGTTTTGGGAAATTGTGAGCACCTGAAGTTAAGGGGCTGTAATAAACTCAAATAAAGTCCCTAATACTTGCTATAATAGTTCCAAATCATGACCATTACAAAAGCTAGCAAGAAAACCAATATAAGCTCACTTTTCAAGCCTAAAGTGAGCTTTGATAAGTCAAAATGAGTTAGATGATTAAATAAAGTGTTGTAATGCTAAAAGTAACCTTAATTAACTTAAATATACATGCCTAGACTATCCTAGTGGCCAGAACTGGAAAAATTGGAAAAAATACAAACTCAGTTTTTGTAAAAAAAAAGTAAGAAAATGGCTAATTTTGAGCTCTGTTTTGGGAAGCTTAATGGGCATGAACAAGAAACCTAAACTTTGATTAAAATAACTTGTAGTATGGTCTAGAAGTAGGTCCAAGTGGTTAAGCTCTTGGCTTAACCAAGGAGTCTAAATAAATCACCAAACTAGCATGGAAAATCATCCTAACTGCAGTTTTGAAAATTTTTCTGTGTGAAATTTGAGATTTTTCCATTTAGCCTAGAAAACAATTTGAACACCTTAGACAAGTGAGTTAGAGTTATGCTAGGCTATTCCAAGTGTTGGAATGCTAATGTATACAAGAACTTGAGAAGTTAGTGTGTAAAAGCGTGAAAAAGCTCGGTTTAAAGGGTCAAAAACTCAATCTATGCTTGGTAAACCTATATGAATGATAGAAGTAGTCCTAACTAGATATAATTCAAGTGTTGGAATGAACTAAGGTGGCTAGAAATGAAATTGGCAAGAATTGACCAAAACTAGTGAACTCAAGAACACATGAACCCTTTATGTTCTAAATCCTGAATAAGATGTAAATGATAACTTTAAAATCATTCCTATTGCATAATATAAGCATGTCAAACCCCATCAAAGTGAAAGATGACTAATGAGAAAACATGGATGAGGTATTTGAAAAATGTATACAATATCTCAGATATAGAAATCTAAACTTCCTCCATGATAACTGAAATTACGTGTTTTGTTATCAATCCCACAAACAATGTAGGTTGTGCAAGGAACACAGAAGTTGGTGTAATGGTAAAATTCCGGTACAGGCAAGTTTCTCAGTTTATTTATGTGGACTTATAATTGCTATAGATAACTGTTAGCATGATGATACTTATGAACTGCATTATTTGCTTTGTGAATAATGAATGTCAAATTATGACTAATTATTGAATTGAGTTGGGGAACTCAATATATATGTGCAATGAATGGCAAGTACATGACATGTGTAGCATGCTATGGTATGTATCTTGCTACCAACAGGACATAAATGTGATAATGTACTTGTAATATGCTTGAACACCAAGAATATAAATGCATGAACTGAATGTGAAACTTATGTGCTACGTGATGCATGATAGACTGTTAGACTTGCTGGGCCGTCGAGCTCAATCTTGCTTAATTTGCAGGTTAAAGCTATGATGCGATCTATCGTGATTAGGAGCGCATGAAAAGAAGGCTAGTGATTTAGTTGAGATTGTATTGAATCATTTGATGGTATTTTTATATGTAAATCACAGATGTATAAATTGTTGAATTATTCGATAGATGAAGATTATTTGTTCTAAAAAGGGAATATGCTTGAAAGAATGAATTGTATATTTATACTCATATCTACTCAGACTAAATAAATCATATAATATGATTCTAGTATAAAGCAGAATTGTAAAGGTTGCGATTCAGGGAATGAATGAATGGAAAAAAAAAATTTATTCCGTATTTTTAGTTATTTTAACATTAAATAATGTTTTAAAGCTAGAACAGGATAATATTAACGCACAAGATCGGGAAGGAAAATAGTTCCGATTTTGGGGGCGTTACAGTAATAGTTGTATAGAATGATCGACCCAGATCCGCGGTGATTCGGGACCTCGGATCCGGGGCCCTCACAGACCCCACAACGGAATTATTGTCGGATTAAGAAAATGACAAAAATATTTTATGAAAATAATGCAGAAGTTTTACCGTTAATACTGTTGAACTACTCGGTAGTAAAAGTACAGTAATACGCGTGGTTGAATAGTAGCACACGGTATTGATTATTGATACTTATGTGATAAGTCACTCAGTTTTGTTTTATTAGTATTATTAATGTAATAAAACAGAAAAGCTTTTTATATAAAAACAGAATACTTTTATAAAGTTATTCGTTTTATTAGACTATAAATAGAATATATAATATTCTATTATGCATAGTATTTTGTATAGTAATATCTTTTTATATAAAACAGAATACTTTTATAAAGTTATTTATTTTATTAGACAATAATTAGAATATATTATATTTTATTATGCATAGTGTTGCATAGTGCCAGCATAGTGTTTTGCATAGTAAAATCTTTTTATATAAAACAGAATACTTTTATAAAGTTATTCTATAAATATAATATATTATATTTTATTATGCATAGTGTTGCATAGTGCATGCATAATATTTTGCATAGTAAAAACTTTTTATATAAAACAGAATACTTTTATAGAGTTATTCGTTTTATTAGATTATAAATAGAATATATTATATTTTATTTAAAAAATTTTGTTTTAAATCTGGACCGTTCATGAATTAGTTACTATGCAGTCCATTCTCCTATAAATAGAAGCTCATTCCTTCATTATTTCTTATGAATTCACTGAAACTCTAGAGAGAGAATTATTCTTCTATAATCTTGAGTGTATTTCTTTACGTTTAAGAAAGCTTTGAGCGTAGTGCAAGTTTTCTTCAAGTATATCCTCGCCCTACCAGTAAGAATACTCTTCTTTCAAAGGTAGGGGATATTATTTGTTGTACTCGTAGGGGATATTATTTGTTATACTCGTAAGGGGTATTCTTTCTTTCTTATTCATGAAGAGAACTTCTGTTATTCCATTCTATATTATTCTGTTGGAATAACCTGTATACGTGGGATACCCTATACTTGGTGAAATTCTTCTGTTATTCCATTTTTTATCATTATGTTGGAATAACATGTTTATGCGAAGTACCGCATACATAATGAAATTCTTCTAATATTCCGTTCTTTATTATTCTGTTGGAATATTCTGTCTGTGCATTTACGCCGGACCTGGTTCCATTATTTATTATTCTGTCAGAATATCCTGTCTGTGTATTTATGTCGGACTTGGTTGCATTATTTATTATTCTGTCGGAATATCCTGTCTGTGCATTTACGCCGGACCTGGTTCCATTATTTATTATTCGGTTGGGAATAACATGTCTATGCAGTCTATCGCACGCATGGTGAATACTTATGTTATTCCATTTTTTATTATTCTGTTGGAATAATATGGAAATTATGGAAATGATCTGTCTACGTGGGTTACCGCATGACGGACGAAAATCCATTTGCAGTTTCATATATTCTATTATACTCATTTGGTTAAAGTTTTGACTTCTATACTCCATGAAATTAGTGGAATATCCTTGATATTTGTGTTTCATCCAGTATCTTTTCATGGAAATATTTTTCTGAGCATTCTTAAATTTTACTCCATAAAGAAGTATCATGTTGACAATTTGGACGTTATTGGTTCCTGGATAAATTAATTCTTGAACTTGTTTTATTGAATTCTTATATCATTGTCATCATCCTCATATTTATATTATGTTGAAAGTCATCTATGGCATGTGGTACATAGATGGACTTGGTATGATTATGACCAGGGATTATTTAGTATAATCATGACCGTAATGTTACAAATGATGTGGAAAAAGTCCTTATTGGCCCGTAATGCATTGATGGACAATTTTTGGTATGAGTATGGCTATGGATTCTCTTCGGCCAAGGGTGCAAAGATGAATTATTTTATGGCATAATCAGGACCGTTGATGAAAACACGATTATCTTTGGCCTGTAGTGCATGGATAATTCGTGGTCGTGATACTAAAGATTATCCTTGGCCTGCAGTGCATGGATGATTTGATGATGTGGATTATTTTTTGAGCTGAGTCTCAGCGATAAAAGTGATGAAATTTTTTTTAAATCATAGAAGATAATAGATTTTATTCTCTACTTGACTCTTCTAATGGATTACTTGTTCCGCTGCAGTTAAACTTGATGTTTGTTATATTGTATCAGTTTAACACTGTTGAAGGCTATCGATAATTTATTTTGCATTATCTTAGTCATAATATTTCTTACTGGGCTAGTTGAGCTCACCCTTTCTTTCATTGTTCTCTTCAGGAAATGAGAACGTAGCTGGGGCTAGTCAGGGAACAGAGTGATGGTCATAGATGGTGCATTAGTAGTCCTCACTATTCTGTAAAATAGTGTAATAATAAATGTAATGAGGACTCCATTGAGTGTGGATATTGTCTAGATGACAAAATTTGTATTAAAACTCACAACATATGTTTTGTCGTATTTCACATGACTATTTTTTAATTAGTTTGTATTTGTATTCTGTACCATATATCTGGCGACCCAAAATGGGTGATGTATACCTATTTTGGGGGCGCCATAGTTGGTATCAAAGCTTAGGGATATGATCCCTTGCTGAGATGTGAGACAAGAACTAGGAGGGGAGAGATGGGGAATTCCTTCGCTAGTATGACCTACCTAAGTTTATTTGATATTTAATTGGTCAGTCATAGTATAGGGATAATATGTGATATGTTAATTAACCCTTGTTTTGTGATAGTGTTTGAAAATGGCATATAAAAATGCTGAGATAAGCAATGAAGCGCATGAGACCGTTGAGTCAGCTCAACCAAAAGGTAACGACCAACAACACGATAATAATCATACCGGTGGCAACGACCATCGGAACAATGATAACCATCGTGGGGGAAATTATCATGCCAAGAATGGTAACCACTTCGGTGGTAATCATGGCCAAGATAATAGAAATGGAAATTTCAAGAAGAGAAGGTCATTTAGTTCGATTTTGTCGTATAGTGAAGTCAAGTCCAGCTGGGACGGTGGTACCAAAGGCGGATACGGACAAAACAAAGTCAGTGGTTTCAGGAAGAGCGTTTTTGTGACTTCTCAAAAAAAAAGCGAGTGACCCGAACGAAGTTAGCACGGGTTAGTTAATTATAAATTCTTGCGAAGTCTATACCTTATTATATACCGGTTCTACCCATTATTTTATCTCTCTTGCTTGCGCTCAACGTTTAAATTTGACTTCGGAGAAATTAAACTTTGACTTATTGGTTGAAAATTCGATAGTAGAAACATTTATTACCTCTAATATTTATAAATCTTGTTGATTCAAATCGACACTTTCACGTTACCTGTCAATCTTATCTCTTTGAAAATACTTGCCTTTGATGTGATTTTAGGAATCGGTTGGTTAACTACTCATCATGCTTTTCGTAAGGTTGTTAGCTTTCATATTCCTAACCAACCTGTTATGCGAATTCAAGCAACCAAACCACTAAAGTTAATAACTGTTATATTAATCCATAAGTAAAGAGCCCTGAGCCTTTCGTTAGTGTCTTCCTTGTGTGGAATACACCGAAGCTGAACTTTCCGTAGGGGACGTTGTGAATGACGATGACAAGTTGATAGGTATCAATGTGAAGTGCTATCCAAGTCTTGGATGAGAGTCACAGTTTTGAATGATAATTCTATTGTTAATAAATTTCCTGACGTATTCTTGAAGACTTTTTAGCCTACCCCTAGAGAGTGAAGTCGAATTTTGTATTGACCCCAATACAAAGCCCATTTCTAAAACCCTCAAATATTTTCGTCACCCAAAATGAACGTGTAATGTGCCAAAGACATTGGCTCGAGCTGTTGAAGATTACGATTGTACCATTCAATATCATTGTGGAAAAACGAACGTGGTAGTTGACGCGTTGAGTAGAAGATCGTATGCATTTACGAGTGCGATGTTGTTAACACAAAAACCCATTTCGTATAACTTACAAATGATGAAGATAGAGTTAAGGACTCTAGTGACCCACGTGAAGATAACAAATATACGAGTAGAATAGACTTTAATCGATAAAGTTAAAGCCGTGCAAGCTACATACTCAGAGCTGATGAATGTGAAGAAGAAAGTTCAAGATGGTGTTATTCTAGAAGCAAGAATCGATGAAGAGATAAAATCTCAACCCTCGATTTTATTGGCCCATTTGAAATTCTCGATGAAGTAAGAACTGTGGCCTATAGATTTGTTTTACCGCCAAGTATATTGCGTGTTTAGAACGTTTTTCTTTTCGTATCGATGTTACGTAAATATGTGGACGACCCGAACCACATTATTAAATTAGATCTAAACGATATAGCATAAGATTTAACGTATGAGGAGATACGTGTTAAAATCTTGGATAAGAAGGATCGTATTCAACACTCAAAGGTTATACCTCAAGAGTTAGAATCTGGGATGAAGTCAAGATACCCTCACCTCTTCGGCATACCAGGTACGTTCGTAAATTTCGATGGCAAAATTTCATAAGGAGGGGAGATTGTGAGACCCCAGATTTTATGAATAAAGATTTAATTTTCTTGAAATATTGTTTTTGAATATTATGGTGTGGATTTGAGATAGTGTTATAATTGTGGGTAGTATTTATAAAATTAGAAAATTATGCAAGTTGTTGTATAATATTCGATTGGGCGGAGAATATTCTTTTTGTCGGAGAATATTCGTACGACGGTACAATCATTGGTGGACCCCACAACGAAATTATTGTCGGATTGAGAAAACGACAAAAATATTTTAAGAAAATAACGGCGGAAGTTATACCGTTAATACTGTTGAACTACTCGGTAGTAAAAGTACAGTAATACGCGTGGTTACATAGTAGCACACGGTATTGATTATTGATGCTTATATGATAAGTCACTCAGTTTTATTTTATTAGTATTATTAATGTAATAAAACAGAAAAGCTTTTTATATAAAACAGAATACTTTTATAAAGTTATTCGTTTTATTATACTACAAATAGAATATATAATATTCTATTATGCATAGTATTTTGCATAGTAATATCTTTTTATATAAAACAGAATACTTTTATAAAGTTATTTGTTTTATTAGACAATAATTAGAATATATTATATTTTATTATGCATAGTGTTGTATAGTGCCTGCATAGTATTTTACATAGTAAAATCTTTTTATATAAAATAGAATACTTTTATAAAGTTATTCTATAAATAGAATATATTATATTTTATTATGCATAGTGTTGCATAGTGCCTGCATAGTATTTTGCATAGTAAAAACTTTTTATATAAAACAGAATACTTTTATAAAGTTATTCGTTTTATTAGATTATAAATAGAATATATTATATTTTATTTAAAAAATTTTGTTTTAAATCTGGACCGTCTGTTTAAAGTAAATTAATCTGGACCGTTCATGAATTAGTTACTATGCAGTTCATTCTCCTATAAATAGAAGCTCATTCCTTCATTATTTCTTATGAATTCACTGAAACTCTAGAGAGAGAATTATTTTTCTATAATCTTGAGCGTATTTCATTTAGAGTTTAAGAAAGCTTTGAGTGTAGTGCAAGTTTTCTTCGAGTATATCTTCGCCCTACCTGTCGGAATACTCTTCTTTCAAAGGTAGTGGATATTATTTATTGTACTCGCAGGAGATATTATTTGTTGTACTCGTAAGGGGTATTCTTTCTTTCTTTTTCATGAAGAGAACTTCTGTTATTCCATTCTTTATTATTCTGTTGGAATAACTTGTATACGCGGGATACCCTATACTTCGTGAAATTCTTTTGTTATTCCATTCTTATTATTCTGTTGGAATAACCTGTTTATGCGAAGTACTGCATACATGGTGAAATTCTTCTAATATTTCGTTCTTTATTATTCTGTTGGAATATCCTGTCTGTGAGTTTACGCCGGACCTGGTTCCATTATTTATTATTCTGTCGGAATATCCTGTCTGTGCGTTTACGCCGGACCTGGTTTCATTATTTAATATTCTGTTGGGAATAACCTGTCTGTGCAGTCTATCGTACGCATGGTGAATCCTTATGTTATTCTATTCTTTATTATTCTGTTGGAATAACCTGTCTATTTGGATTATCACGTGCATGGTGAATGATCCTTCGTATTCATTCCTTATTAAATTGTGGAAATGATCTGTCTACGTGGGTTACCGCATGACGGACGAAAATCTATTTGCAGTTTCATATATTCTATTATACTCAGTTGGTTAAAGTTTTGACTTCTATACTCCATAAAATTAGTGGAATATCCTTGATATTTGCGCTTCATCTAGTATCTTTTCATAGAAATATTCTTCTGAGCATTCTTGAATTTTACTCCACAAAGAAATATCATGTTGACAATTTGGACGTTATTGGTTCCTGAATAAATTAATTCTTGAACTTATTTTATTGAATTCTTATATCATTGTCATCATCCTCATGTTTATATTATGTTGAAAGTCATCTGTGGCCTGTGGTGCATAGATGAACTTGGTATGATTATGACCAAGGATTATTCGGTATAATCATGACCAAGGATTATTCGGTATAATCATGACCGTAATTGTGATAACCCAAATTTTGGGTAATATTAAAATAAGAATTAAATAAATAAAATTTTTATTAGATAATATGTTGTATGATATTATATTGCATAAGTTGGTATGAACTATGCAATATGTGATGCTTATGCTTAATAGATATATTTGTATTATATATTTATTATATGTAAATAAATTGTAGGGATAATTTATTAAAAGAAATGAGATGAGTAGAATTAAAATAATCTATAATATTAAATTATTTTAATGTGGTGAATTGGTGGTATTAAATATATACTTAATGTATAACCACCCTTTTATTGAAGAAATCATGTATTAAATTATTGAATGTAATATATGTATGTTTTTAATGTAGTATGTATATTATTATATTTATTACAGTTAAATTGTTGAAAACAATTTACAGAAGGGAAAAGAAAGTAATTAGTATAGAAGAATTATTGTATACTTTAAATGAATGATATTAAATAATTGTATATTATTGAATTATTTTAATAAAAAAAAGATATTATTTTAATTATAATATCTTATTTACTGAATAAATTTCCATTTATAAGGTAAATATATTAAGTTATACTTGCTATATATAAATAAACAATTTATAAGGTGAGAGAATAAATTTATTATTTATTTTCTATATGTGATGTGAGTACATGTGCATTATAAAGAATATTTGCAAGGTTATAAATATAAATATATATTTATTATGCAAGGAAATAAAATTATTGGGAATAATTTGCGTAATGAGGCTAAAAGAGGCGGGTTAAACATATAATATTTGTATATACTTTATCCAAGAGTGTTAAAATAAATTCTTATATAAAATTAATTTAATAAAGAAAAGATATTATATTTATCGTAATATCTTAAGAAAGTAAATAAATTCTTAACTGAATTTATGATAATGGTAAGGATATTATATTATAATATCTTGGGTATGTAAATAATTGTATTTACATAAGAAATTATGTGTAACATATTTATTTTACAATTATAAAATAAAAATGTAATTTGAGTATGTTATGTTATATTTTATATAATTTACTAGCTGGGTCCCGTGCCTCCGGCACTGTATGGACAATATGATTTATCTCAAACTTTGAACGACCAAAATAATTTATTGAGTGAGCGGAAAATTTAAAGTCATTTGTATTTTATTAAATTATTATTAGATTATTAGATAGATAGATAGATGTATTTTATTAGATAGATGTATGAACGATGTGATTTATCTCAAACTTTGGACGGCCTAGATGATTTATTGAGTGAGCGGAAAATTCAAAATCATTTGTATTTTATTAGATAGATATTATTAGATTATTAGATAGATAGATGTATTTTATTAGATAGATGTATGAACGGTGAGATTTATCTCAAACTTTGGACGGCCCAGATGATTTATTGAGTGAGCGGGAAATTCAAAATCATTTGTATTTTATTAGATAGATATATCAAAGATGCGTTATGTAAATTATATAATTCTAAGAGGGTAAAATAAATTAAGGAGATTTATGTAGTAGCTTATTTGATTAAATTAAGTTACTAAGGTTGGGTAATTAAATTAATTAACAAGAGCATTAAAAGAATAATTGGTTTAATCAGTTAATTAAGCTAAATTGGTTAATTTCTTAAGTGCCCTTGCACTGTTGCAAGCTTGGTGACCAAGTTGGGCATTATTTATCTTTCTCCTCCCTTCTTGTTTCCGTGAATGGGAGAAAGAGAGGAGAGCAAGGAAGTTAGAAAGAGTTAAACACTCAAAAACTATTTGCAGTCCTCAATATTCCCTCTTCAATTCGTTCCAGTTCATCTCTCTTTTTCTCTAACTATTAAGTTTACACAATTCTCAAACCTTCACCAAATTTCTCTCAATTTTGGCTAGACCCAACGAAATTAGCAAGGAATTGAAGTGTTGTACTGACTTGAAGAAGAACTGAAGCACATAGCAATAAAAGGATTTCTATAATTGATCATCAAAGCTAGAATTTCAACAAGAACATTAAGTTAGCAAGGTAAGCCATATGTTCATGCTATATTTATATAAAGTTAGTAAATACATATGTGAATGATGATAAAACTGCTATGTTGGTTTTGGTTGAGCTGTGTTTTTAAGGGAGTTTATACAGGTCATTAGGAATTATAAAGAAAGAAATTTTTGGGCTAAAACCATGTACAAACGTGTGAAATTTGTTTCTAAAACTGATGCACATATGGTGTTTGCTTTAAGGCCTCTTAGAGACTAATAAGCTTAAATTGGACAACTAGTGGACTATTTTGGACCAATTTGTGTTGTGCTCTGAAACTGAAAAATTAAGTTCTGGGATAATGTGTGGTACTCTTATGAGTTATGAACACAACCCAATTGGAACGAGGGAAAAATCCGTTGTAACGAAATCATGACGGATTTCTTAGTAAAACATGTAAAACAAATTAGTTAAAACTGTTTTAGGGGGCTGTTCTTGAGCCAAAGTTTATGAGGGTATAGAATTGAAAATTTAAGTTTTATAATGGTGGGTTGTGCTCCTACGAGTTCTGGAAATAATCCAATTGGAATGAATCAAAAAGGAGCTAAAACGAATTTATAGCAAAGGCTTTAGTAAAACATGTTAGAAACCGAGAAAATTTGTGAACTGCTGACCCTAAGGACAAATTCGGGGCTAGCTAGAGTTTCCAGAAAATTCTGGGCTTTTGGGGAATTATAGTACGTTGAATAAGCTTTCCATAGACTCCGAAACGGAATAATTCCGACTTCGGAGGAGGGAGTTATGGCATTCCAAAGTGGGTGTGTCGAATCTGTCCAAAATTAAGAAATCAGGTTTGAACCTGTTCCTTGCGCGGATTTTCTGGAATTATGGGTAAAGAACATGGAAAAGTTTATTGAATCAGAGTTGTAGCCCCGGAAGTTAACTTCGCGTGGGCGCAAGAATCACTCAAAAATGTTTTAAAACGAATTAGTTATGACTATTTTAGCGAGAGAGGGTAAAGCTGGAAACAAATTAAAAACTAGTGTGTCAAGCCAGTTTTGGAGTCTGTTTTGAGCAGCTTAAAGAGTCTGAAATGGGGGACTTGTATTTTTTAAAAATAGCCTTCTATGGAATCTAAATCATATTAAAATTTGGTAGCTATCTGACGTGCGAGCTGGACATAATAAAATCGCAAAGGGGCTATGTACGTTGCTACGCCGTGCTGCTGCAATTTGCTGGGATTGTTTTAGCTTGTTCTTTCGTTGTTTAGTTGCTCAAATCATACAGTCAGTATTTTTCTAAAATAGGTGGGTATACCACCTATATTACATCCAAACTTCAATATAAACGGATCATTAACGAAGGATAGAAATTAGCGAAATGAGAGTCAAGAAGGAGGGAGCTGCTGCCCAACGGCAGCAACAGTCAGCTGTAACACATCAGTTGTGGCTATTTGATGAGCTATTTTGGCTTTTGCGATTTAAGTGGATAAATCATCCATCAATTTTAGTTTCTAAATTCCTAAAGAAACAAGTACATGAGTTATAAAGTATTTACAATTCAATACAATTGAGTTGGTAGTTTAGAAGATAAAAAAAAATAGTAAAGGTAGGTGTCGTGAGCTTGGGGCTGCCCAATCAAGTAAGGCTTGGTTGTCAGCATTATTGGGTCAATGGGCTGTTTCGGCGTTCCAATGAAACGCGGTGGTTTTTAATGCGATAGTTTATGGAAATGAGTCTATAAAATAGTATGGAAGCTATAATTTATCTATATAGACTATATCTATGCTCAAAGTACAAAGGAAACTACAAGTTCACTTTATATACTTAGAATATGTATGAAAGTGCGAGATAACTATGTAATAAATTACAAATGGTTTATAAACCAAAATCATAGAATATTTAAAAGCCATGTCAAAGACTATTAAGCGATAAATGACTATCGTAAGTAAAAGAATAAAAGTTTTTGAAGAGAATATAAGAGTTTTTCAAAAACAAGAATGAAAGCTATTGATATGGCCAATATGGAAATGTAATATATATAACTATACAGGTTATATGATATGGACGCACAACTAATATGTTTTTATATGTAATTATAATTATTAAAAGTTGGAAAAAGAAGTTAGGCATGTCCTGATGCCCCAAGACAGATATAAAACACAGTCTAACAACCATATGACAAGTATATGCATTCAGAGCATTCCAAAATCTATAAAAACGATATGTAAACATGAGTTTACATATATATGGATAATATATCCATATATCAAGAATGCGTGGACAGTGTGCAAAGTTATTTTAAAATTGTACTTGAAACTAAATGGTTTTCAAAATACAAGGCGAGGATTATGCAAACGGAGTTGAAAACTCAACTTTTGACATAAATAAGCTATGTGTAGGTAAAAGACATACACATAGCATATGTCTACCTACAAGCCAAACAAATGAGGCAAGGTTTGACATTATAAGAGAGGCGTATATGCAAAAGCATATATATACCTCATGTGTACATGAAAAGGGGGAAAAGTAATGTATTATGAATGCATTAAGCCTAGAAAACTAATATTCGTGTAGAATAACATTTAAATTACTCACAAAAGCGGAAATAAGCCATAATTACGCAAAGTAAAGGCACAGATGCACTATATGACAACAAGTCTACATATAAATGCGTGTAAAGTCTGTAAATACTTTTAAAAAGGGTTATAAGTTGTAAATGTAATGAATTGACATTTTAAAAGTTGTGTTAGAACTTTTTGAGAAAGTATGGCTATATTAAGCCGAAACCTAAAATATTTTAAAGGAATATGGAAGTTTCTCGGAAATAAGAATATCAGATATTGATATAGTTTTTGTGAATGTTTGTTAGCTATACAGGTTATGGGATATGAATGTGTGACTAATGTATGCAAACATGTGAACATAACTGTGTAGGATTCGTGAAGTGAAGTTAAACTAAAGTTTGTATCAATAGTCATTGAACAAGGCAAGTTTCTCAGTTTATTTATGCGGAATTATAATTGTTATAGATAACTGTTAGCATGATTTATGTTTATAAGTATGTAATACTTATGAACTACATTATTTGCTTTGTGAATGATGAATGTCAAATTATGACTAATTATTGAATTGAGTCGGGGAACACAATATATATGTGCAATGAATGACATGTACATGACATGTGTAGTATGCTATGATATTTATGTTGTTACCAGCATGATATAAATGTGATGATGCATTTGTAATATGCTTGAACTCCAAGAATATAAATGCATGAACTAAATGTGAACATATGTGCTATGTGATGCATGATAGACTGTTAGACTTGCTGGGCCGTCGTGCTCAATCTTGCTTAATTTGTAGGTTAAAGCTATGATGCGATCTATCGTGATTAGGAGCGCATGAAAAGAAGACTAGTGATTTAATTGAGATTGTGTTGAATCATTTGATGGTATTTACATGTGTAAACCACAGAGAAGTAAATCTTTGAATAATTCAATAGATGAAGAGCATTTGTTCTGAATTAGGATTATGTTTGAAATAATGAATTGTACATATATTCATATCTATTCATGTAATGAATATGATTCTAATATAAAGAAGAATCGTAAAGGTTGCGATTCAGGGAAGGAATGAATGGAAAGAAAAAAATTTATTCCGCATTTTTAGCTATTTTAACATTAAATAATGTTTTAAAGTTAGAACAAGATATTATTAACGCACAAGATCGGGAAGGAAAATAGTCCCAATTTTGGGGGCGTTACAGTAATGTTACAAATGATGTGGAAAAAGTCTTCATTGGCCCGTAATGCATTGATGGACAATTTTTGGTATGATTATGGCTATGGATTCTCTTCGGCCAAGGGTGCAAGGATGAATTATTTTATGGCATGATCAGGACCGTTGATGAAAACATGATTATCTTTGGCCCGTAGTGCATGGATAATTCGTGGTCGTGATACTAAAGAATATCATTGGCCTGTAGTGCATGGATGATTTGATGATGTGGATTATTTATTGAGCCGAGTCTCAACGATAAAAGTGATGAAAAACCTTCTAAATCATAGAAGATAGTAGATTTTATTCTCTACTTGACTCTTCTAATGGATTGCTTGTTCCGCTGCAATTAAACTTGATGTTTGTTATATTGTATCAGTTTAACACTGTTGAAGGCTAACGATAATTTATTCTGCATTATCTTAGTCATAATATTTCTTACTGGGCTAGTTGAGCTCACCCTTTCTTTCATTGTTCTCTTCAGGAAATGAAAACGTAGCTGGGGCTAGTCGGAGAACAGAGTGATGGTCATAGATGGTGCATTAGTAGTCCTCACGCTATTCTGTAAAATAGTGTAATAATAAATGTAATGAGGACTCCATTGAGTGTGGATATTGTCTAGATGACAAAATTTGTATTAAAACTCACAGCATATGTTTTGTCGTATTTTACACGACTGTTGTATAATTAGTTTGTATTTATATTCTGTACCATGTATCTGGCGACCCAAGATGAGTGATGTATACCTATTTTGGGAGCGCCACAGTAGTACACAATATTGCACCGTATCACTTATTATTGATTCAATAAATAATTGCTACAGTAACAACCGTACAGAAGTAGTCACACCTTGTTTCATATTATTAATTCAATAATTACCACAGTAGTTACTACATAGTATCTCATATTATTGATTCAATAACTGTTACAGTAACATATGTACAATATTTTATATTATTAAATCAATAATTATCACGACACATGCAGTAACTCATATTATTTGATATGATATTATTAAACCAGTTAGCATTATTGGCAATGTCTAAAAGTTTTGTCGAGGAAACGAGTTATTTAATTGCGTGCCGTTTATACGGAAGACTCCATCTTTTCTGTGAATGATCTGGTTGTCAATATTGTGAGTTTATAATAATTATGAATAATTTTATATAATTGATGAATAAAATTAAAGGTGTTAATAAGTGATGTGTGGTAGATATTATCCATTTTTTGATATAAATAGAGAGATTCAGCATGAGGCATTTGTTGTAAGTTTAACTTGTTTTCTAGAGGACCCACAATAATTCAAACTTTTGCAAAATTTTAAAATGGACAGGACCCACAAGAGTGCAAAACATATGCAAACTTTCCTTTCAAAATGAACAAGACCCGCAATAATTCAAAAATACTACACACTTTCAAAATGGTTGGAACCCGCAATCAATTATTTTGCAAACTTTTCATTCTTTTTCAAAGTCTGGTGCACTGATAGATTCATCACCTGTGACTAAAATTCCTAAATTAACGGAGGCATGCCTCCCAACTTTGCCTATAAAAAGAAGATACCTTTAGAAGATGAGATATACCAGAAGTACAAAACTCCTCTATTTCAATGTTGTGAGTAATTTTTTTTAGTATAAGTATATTTTGAGTTTAGCTAATAGTGCCAGATGTCCTCGAGATAATCTCCTTTATACCAATCAGATCTAATCTCCTACTAAGGTAAAATATATTATTTTCTTTAATATTTGTTAGGGATATCATTTTCTTTCATACTCCATATTATGGTAATTAGAAGTCGTTATTCGTTTCTATAACTTTTTCGTTAAACGATAAAAATTCCTAAATTTCTTTGAATTAACTTCCTTAATAGTTTGCGCCTCATCTAATATCTTTTCACCTGAATCTTTCTATTGCATTTCACACGTTATAATTGAATTGTGACCCTTATTTATTTTATTCTTGAACTCTAATTGAATTTCTGAATATCATGTTGACTATTTAAACATTCTTGAACTCTAGATAAAATAAATTATAAACCACTAATGTTTATTCTTGATCTTATTGTTCTTTTTATTTATATTCATCCTTTATATCATTGTCATAATCCTTAGACTTAAATTGCGGTGAAAAGTTATATTTGGCCCGTAGTGCAAAGATGAACTGTTGATTTGTATGATTATGACCAAGAATTATGTATTGGTATAATTATCACGACCTTTAGTGTTACAGATAAATGATTGTGGTGAAAATTCTCTTTGGTCGTAGTGTAAAAATTGACTGATGTTTGACAAGATCATGACCACTGGTGTTACAAATAAATATTTTCGGCCCGTAGTGCACAGATAAACTGTTGATTTGCATAATTATGAACATGAACTGTTGATTTGCATAATTATGAACATGAACTGTTGATTTGCATAATTATGAACATGAACTGTTGATTGGTGTTACAGAGATAAAATATCGATGATAGACTTTTAAATCGTAAAAGATAGTAGACATCGTGTTCTACTTGACTCTTCTAATGGATTGCTTGTTCCGCTACAGTTATCGTTGAAAACTTATATTATCTTTAAATGTCTGATTTATCACTCTTGAAGGTTATAGATAATTTATTCTTCATTATCTTAGTCATAATATTTCTTACTGACCTATTTGAGCTCACCCTTTTTCTTTTTGTTCCATTATTCTTTTCAGAAAATGAGAGTGTAGCTGAGACTAGTCGGAAAAATGAGTGATGGTCCGAGTTAGTTACTATAGTAGTCTTCACCATGTTGTAAAATAGTATAACAATAATTGTATTGAGAACTTAAAACATGTGTTTTTGTATTTTATACGGTATTGTAATAATTTGGGTTTGAATACTGTCGTACTATATGCGGTATGATATTTGTATTGAAACTCAAAGTATGTTTTGTCATATTTTACACGACAGTTTAATAGTTATAAATAGGAAAATTTATATTTGAATTTTGTAGTATGTATTTAGCGATTCAAAATGGGTTGTGTGGATCTATTTTGGGAGCGTCACATCATCCTTATTATTAATTAGTTTAATTATAGTTAATCAATTCTCAATCTTTATTTTTAATTTGCCTAAAATAAATATTAAGGATGCATTAAAATTAATCTATTCTTTGTGGGTTCGACCTGTATTTGTCAGTTCTTCAATTTAACAATGTGCACTTGCAGTTATATATTTTTATCACATCAGAAATCCCATAACATAATTATCAATTAGATTATAAAAATATTTTTATACTAATTATTACAATCTTAGAGAATGTTGTATAATGTGACAACTTTGTAAAATTAATCTCTTGTATTTGATTTTATATCTTTGTTGAAACACTATCTATATGTTACAAAAGGAAATTAACACAATACCAATTCAAACAAAATTTTTGTTTATTTTGTATAATTTTTGTCTATATATATACCTCCAACAAGCCAGTCTTTCTGAAAGTAGTATTTTATTTAACAAAACGAACATTTGTCCCTTATATTATTCATAAGCCATTTTCCCACAATTTATACACGTGCACATCATGTGCTATTTAATTGAGTCCAAATCGTCAATACATAATATAAAAAAAATAAAAATAAAAATCAAATTTTCTTTTTCTTCCGATTTTTTTTTCTCTCCATGGAGTAATAAATATTATTCCGTGTACAAACGTCATATCGAAATTAAACCATCAATCAAATGATATTGAGGTGATGAAAAGTTGAGATTTGGACCTGTTAAATAACTATATCGATAGAATATAATTAATTAATCAATTAGGTACTTATAGGTACTTACATGAATTGAGAGAAAATATCTTGTATGTATCATATTTTCGTTGCGCTTAAGGGTGAAAGTCTTCAATTATCTCTCTCAATCTTAGGATAGATGTGTAGGTGTGTATAAAATTCTTGAGACGACAATTATGACCAAACCCTAACTGTTTTATTTATAGAATAATTAACTAAAGGTCAAAATCATCCATCAAGATTATGAAACCCTAGGGCCCATTATGCCAAATACTATGAGTAATATTATTTATAGGTCACATAATTAATTACCAAACCCATAAATAAAATAATTATATAAATTAATACAATATGTAAGCCCAATAATTACATAAATAGTAAAGGTCATATAAGAAAATAAAATATTCTAACATTCTTCCACATGGCCGAAATACTATTTATATACAAAACATAACGTTTACAGTCATTAAATTGGTCAAGTATTAATTTAATATCTACATCATGTTCAAATAAAACCACCAATGCGAATTAATACAATCTGTGTGTCATTGTTAACACAAGATCCTCATTAGTTACACAATTAGTACTTTTATTAGAACAAAGATTAACATTAAGCATAACAAGTATGAATAGAGTTTACATAAGTGGTAATAGATTAAACTCATTCATATGGTCCAAAACATAATTGTTTGCTCAGAATTTCTCAAATGTGCACAATAAAGAGAATAACAAACCATAAACATAATGTGAAGTTCAAAAAAACG
The DNA here is from genome assembly GCA_020205505.1 of Panax japonicus. NCBI lineage: Eukaryota > Viridiplantae > Streptophyta > Magnoliopsida > Apiales > Araliaceae > Panax > Panax japonicus. The sequence continues at coordinate 54,254,567 of CM035109.1, forward strand.
AGCTCAAAATTGTTGTCTTACATCAAAATAACTCACTAATTAAGACTACCCGTTAAACCCATGCCGGCAACATGCCCTAAAAAGAGCTTGGGTGGTAAGCCTTTCGTAAGTGGATCATCTAACATATCATGCATACTAATATACTTAATGACAACGATTTGATCTTCAACTCTTTCCCTGACAAATAAGTACTTAATTATTGTCAAGGTATAGTCCAACACCACTCAAACTAGTTCTGTTGAAAAAACTAACAGCAGAATTATTATCACAAAATACTTTCAATAGGCTTGAAATGGAATCTACAACCTTAAGTCCTGATATTAGATTCCTCAATAATACGGCGTGACAAGTAGCATGATAATAAGTCACATATTCTGTCATCATTGTGGAAGTGGTAGTTAACTTCTGCTTATTACTTCTACATGAAATAGGACCTCCTGAAAGCATAAAGATGTACCCTGATGTAGATTTCTTTTTGTCTTTACACTTAGCAAAATTAGAATCAGAAACCAACAACTTTAAGATTATCTGTCTTTTTGAATGTACGAAAACATAAAATCATTAGTACCTTGTAAGTAGCATAAAACCTTTTTGGCGGTTTTCTAGTGATCCAAACATGGATTTGGCTAGTAATACCCAAGCATGCCAGTTACATACGCTATATCTGGACGTGTACAAACTTGAGCGTACATAAGACTCCCAACCACTAAAGCATAAGAAATAAGATTCATTTGATCATGTTCAAGTTAATTCTTAGGACATTGATATGAACCAAATTTGTCACCCTTAACAATAGGGGAGATAGTAGAGAATAATTTTGCATGTTTTATTTGTTAAGAACTTTGTCAATATAATCTCTTTGGAACAATCCTAATATCCCACGAGACCTATCTCGATGAATTTCAATACATAAAACATAACAAGCTTCACTGAGATCCTTCATATCAAAATTTCTAGAACGAAAACATTTGGTCTCATGCAACATGTCTAAGTTATTACTTGCAAGTAGTATATCATCAACATACAAATCAAGAATAACAAATTTATTCCCACGACCTTTAAGTATATGCATTGATCCACTATATTTTTAAAAAAATCAAAATTACTCATCACCTCGTGAAACTTAAGATACCATTGTCGAGAAGCCTGTTTTAACCCATAGATGGACTTCTTAAGTCTACATACCATATGTTCCTTGCCTTTAACCAGAAAACTTTCTAATTGTGCAATATAGACATTCTCATGCAAGTTACCATTAAGGAATGCAGTTTTAACATCCATCTAATATAACTCTAAATCATAATGAGCTACTAGAGTCATGAATATTCTAAATGAATCTTTCCTGGATACTGGAGAGAAGGTTTCATTATAATCCACACCTTCCTTTTGAGTGAAACTCTTATCAAACAATCGAGCTTTATACCTTTCAACGTTCCTTTTAGGATCTAATTTGGTCTTATAAACCCACTTACAACCAACAAGTATAACACTTTTGGTAATTCTTCAAGATCCTAAAAGTTATTAAACTTCATTGATTTTAACTCATCATTCATGACTTCAAGCCATTGAGTTGATTAAGCAATCGTAATGGCCTTTTTATAGGAGATATGATCATTAATCTTACTTGAACCATAGTCAATCTCATTAAGATATGTTATAAAATCATCAAAATTAACAGGCTTTCTTAGTCTTTCGGACCTACGTAAAGGTTGCAGAATTTCAAGAATATGATTTTCAATAATATGGGGTTCAACATTAGGTGGTGGCTCAGCTATCTCAGGGGCATCATTCGCCTCAATAGGAGGTTGTTGTGCCTCACCCTCTTGAATTATAGGATTAGGAACATAAATCATGTTTTCTTCAAGATTAATTTTTCTAGGCTCACCACTCCCACTTAAATCACCATTCTCTAAAAACTCTACATGCCTAGTCTCAACAATTCTAGTGGTATATGAGGGACAGTAAAATTAAAAACCTTTAGATCTATCAGGATATCCAATGAAATGGCAACTAATGGTTTTAAAGTCAAGTTTCTTTATTTGTGGATTAAAAATCTTAGCCTCGGTTGGACAGCCCCACACCCGCAAGTATTTTAAACTAGGTTTTCTACCTGTCCAAATTTCATAAGAAGTGTTAGGGAAAGATTTGCTAGGAACCCGATTTAAAATATGAATTGTTGTTTTTAATGTCTCAGTCCACAAAAACACTGATAAACTAGAATTGCATAACATATTATGTACCATATCTATAAGAGTACAATTTCGCCTCTCAGCTACACCATTCTACTGAGGTGTACCAGACATTATATATTGAGTGGCGATTACATTTTCTTGACAAAATAAGCCAAACGGACCAGGACTACGACATGTATCGGAGTATTTATCATAATACTCTCCGTCTCAATCTGATCTCACTACTTTAATTTTTCGGTCAAGTTAATTTTCAACTCCAATCTTGAAAATTTTAAACATATTTAGTGATTCACATTTTTCATTAATGAGGTAGATATAAGTATAATGAGAATAGTTGTAACACCCCAGTCCCACATCGAAAGATAAGGGAAAAATTTGTCTGCATATAAGGAAATAAGTTACTACCAATAGTAACTTCAAGTCATGACCTTTTGGGAGCCTGTGGTGGGATAGGATGACCCAAGAAGATACTATTGGGCTAGTAGTTTGAGGTCTTAATTATTTTGATGAATTTGATTCGATTCAGACTTGGGATTTGACACGAGATGTGTTCCGGACTCGGGATTTGACCCGGGTTGTTTTATATGGTATCAGAGCCGACTCTCGAAAGCTCGGGTTGGGTCATCCTATTGGATTGCCGGAGGTGAGGACATGATGGCTGGTGGTATTATCCCACATTGGAGAGATGGAGGTCCGGAGGTGGGGACACGAAGCCAGCCAGTATTATCCCACAATGGCTAGAGAGGCAAAGATCTTTGGGCCGTGTGTGTGATTGGATTCTGACGGAGACGTCAGAAATTTAAGTGGCGGAGATTGTAACACCACAGTCCCACATCGAAAGATAAGGGAAAAATTTGTTTTCATATAAGGAAATAAGTTACTACCAATAGTACCTTCAAGTCATGACCTTTTGGGAGCCTGTGGTGGGCTAAGATGACCCAAGAAGATACTATTGGGCTAGTAGTTTGAGGCCTTATTTTGATGAATTTGATTCGATTCGGACTTGGGATTTGACCCGAGATGTGTTCCGGACTCGGGATTTGACCTGGGTTGTTTCAATAGTCATCAATGAACGTAATAAAATATTTGTGGCCACCAATTACAAGAGAAAATGTGAACCACTTCTTTTTGCTCCTTTTTTATTACCTTTCACAAATTTTCCTTTTATACATTCAATACAATAATCAAGGTCAAAAAAATCTAGTGAATGAAGAATTTGATCCTTTATAAGACGTTTCATTTGGTCTTTTGAAATATGGCCTAAACATTAATGCCACAATTTTGAAGAATTCTCATTATCTAATTTTCCCTTATTTTCACTTTTAGAGGCACTTTCTATCACATTCATTGTTAACAAGGATTCAACAAAGACATTTTCCATATTTATCTTATCAAGGTTTCCCTCTAAAGAGTCAGAACCAATAACATGTGAGTAATGATAAATAATTATTTTATTATTCCCAAACTTAAACAAAAAACCATCAACGTCAAGTTTAGATAGAAAAATTAAATTCTGTGTCATACTGGGAACATAAAGAGTATCATATAAATACAAGGTGAAATCACTCTCTAAAACTAAAGGAAGAGTTCTTACAGCTTCAGCTTGTATAAACTCTCTATTGCCAACTTTAATGGTTCTTTCCCCCTTTTGAAGTGTCTTCTTTTAAAGGAATTCGTGCAAGAATTAGTAATTTGAACCATATCATCAGTGTCAAGCCAACATGTATTAGAAGGAATATCAATTAGAAAGGATTTATAAGTTACATAATTGAAGGACATGTTTTTCTTTTCAAGCCATTCTCTGAACTTAGGACATTATTTTTGAATATGTCCTTGCTTTTTACAGAAGCGACATTTAGGACCTGCCTCAGAGTTGTTACTTGAATAATTTGGCTTATTTTTTGGGTAGAAATTTGCTTATCCTTATTTTTAAAACCTTTGCCATTTTTATGAGCCTTTTTCTAATGGGATCTAGTGGTAGTCAAATGAGCAACATTATGTTTTTCAACCTTAAGCCTTTCTTTCTCTTGGACGCACATGGCGATTAACTTGCTCATCTTCCACTTTTCTTTCTGATGTTATATATAATTGATCTTAAATGGATCAAACTGTGCAGAAAGAGAAGTCATAATGAAGTGAACAAGAAAACCCTAAAAAATTTCCATGTCCATACCCTTTAATTTAAAGGTCATGCGTCGTTCATCATTATAATATGCTCGCACTCTCCACTAACCCCCGTCATACTTGCTAGTGAGCATTTTAAAAATAAGGGTACTTGCATAAGTTTTAGAAAAACCCTTAAATTGTTCCTTGACTCAAGTTAAGTACTAGCATTCTCAGAGTTTGAAATAGCTCTTCGAATGACTGTCGTGATAGAGTGTTTCATAATCATAATGGACATGCGGTTGGATCGCTCCCACTTTTCATAAATAGATTTTTGCTCAATTGAGCTAGTAACTGTAAGTGGAGCATGAGGATCCACTCGTAATGCATAGTCCAAATTCATAACGCTGAGAACAATTTTTACTTGCTCTTTCCAAGTAGTAAAATTAGTTCCATTCAAAACTTCAATTTTAGAGAGATACCCAAAAATATTAGTTGGAGTCAATGCTGAAACATAATCAAGCACATAAGTATACTTACAAAAAACTAAAAAAATCCTCAATGTACAACAATAATTAATAATTAATTATAATAAAAATCAACTCTATGACAAACAGCTAGTTACATAAAATCTATTTACAACACCCATAAAATAGATTTTAATGAGATGTTGGTGTATAATTATCAATCTTTTGTTGGTCCAATTAATAATATGCTAATAATATTCCCATAAAATAATGCATAACACATTTATCCACTCATCATCGTTTGGAAGAAACGAAATAAACATGTTACTTATGCAATAAAGTTCCATTTAATAAATTCTTGTTCTAATTTTTCCTTTGGGTAAAATTAAAATCTTTATTTATTAAATGTAACATTATGAGACTTTTCTTAATCATTAATTGTTCCAATTAATAACCCTTCGTTGGGCTGATTATTAATTTTAATAATAAAAGAGTCACACATACATGTAAATTATTATGATCAAACTCCATTTTCTTTAAACAATAAATTAATCAAGTTTGAAAATTAACATTATTTATAATTTACATGTAACAATTTAAAAGCCCTAATAATTTATAATTTACATATAGTTTATGTTCTAAAATTTGCTTTGCAAAACAATATTCCTTCCTTTAGTACCCAAAGTAAACACACCAGGTCCACCCATGCCAGAAGATTAATTTTCATTATTAAAGTAAAGTTCTTTAGCCATGACTCATGTGTTCAACATGGAACAGAAAATCTTGTGATAAAACAAGGGAACTTTAAAGAAATTACAGGTGAAAGAGAGTGAAAACACGCCATATTTGGTGGATTCAGTGGGGGAAATAGGTTGAATTACAAAATAGAAAAATTATTTGATATATATCATCAAAAGAATATATTATATGCACATTAGATAATTAGCTTTGCTGAAATTCCAAAATGATCGATAGATTGAATCTGTATGAACAAATTCATAGATTTTGGCATTCTTCGTCTTTATATGCTACTTATTCAATCAATAGTTAGTTCATTTGCAGTACGGTAACACATGTTATATATTGCACTTTATTTTATACTTTTGAGACTTATTATTTGAGTTTGACAAAACTCATTTGTGGATGTAATTTAAGTAAGTATAAAAGGTGTAACTTAATGTCCTATATGTGGAGAATGAGAGTAATTCATTTGATTCAAGTTGGAATCATATGACTTGTGTTTATCAATGATTTAAGTGAAACATTTGATAAGGTGCAAGTTGTTTGTAAAAACTAGTTTGTCTTAGTTCCATTATAATTAATAAATGATTACTAGTTGCTTTATAAGCATGAGATGTGTAATCTTATTTAATTATGTGAAACAAAAGAAACTCTCCATTTTTCTATTTAAATTACATTATTATTAATAACTTGTAACTTACATCATTATGACTAATGTGTAACTTACAACATTATATCTATAATAATGTGTAATTAAAATAGATATATAATGGAGTAGTTGTTACTATTATATATGTATACATATATATCTATATGTGTAGATATATGAAGATATATGCATATATGAGGAATGGAGTATACTTACTAGCAAAGAAGATAAAAGCTTGCACATGAAATTCTCTCTTTTTCGGTTAATTTTTTCTATAAACATATAACTATCACAAAGAAATATTCGACTGGAACATTTGTGAATTGCTATCACAAAATTGTTCAACTCCGAAACTTGGCATATATCCTGGAGGTATATCACCTGTAACTCATAGCAAACCATTCGTGGTGAGGGCGATAAAGACCTTAAAGACAGGGATTACCCGTGTCATGTTTTCCGATTATTTTTTCGATTATGACTCTACGAAGCTACAGTTCTAACAATCTTAAGGTCTTTATTATATTCGTGAGTCATGATTTTGATGAGATGAAAGTCAACACGGTTTTCAAAGATAAGTGCCATTTTTCTTGTATCTATTTTATCAATGAAATTTTTATGATAATTAGTAATATATTGAGATATTAAGCTAATTGTTTTTATTGATAATTCCTGTTAGAAGATGGATTATGGAGAAAAATGAAAGTGAAAAATATTATAATTTACATGTGTGTAAATTGATGCGGAGAAGATGAAGAGTGATCATCATGGAAAAACACCAAATGTTGATGCTTAAAAATCTTTCTGAAGAGATTATGTCGTTCTTCGGATTTAATTCCAAAAAGTGTGTTTTTTAACATTAGCCTTTATTTTTATAAATGATAATTGTGTATCATTTTGTATGTGTATATACTTGAAAGTATATGTTTTATGTATTATATCATGTGTAGATGATATTGTATGTTTGAGTATTATTTAACTTACATTTTGCTGTAATAAATTAATTAATTAGTTTTGTGAGATAAGAAAAGTAATTAAATTTTTGTTCATGATGGATATGCATATATATATATTTTGGTTGTAATATTTTATGAGTAGATAAAATATTATGATGTGTGTGTGTATATATATGTATGAAATTTGAGACAATTATTTTTCTTATACACTAATTGAGATTAATTTATTATGAGAAAGTTGTAGTAAAATTTGAGAAGTTTACTTGTCTCTATGTTTAACAAATTAGTTATAAATTAATTTATTTTGAGAATAAAGTAAATTTATGTTCTTCTTGAACAAAATTATGCATATAAATTTGAGGTAATATTTAGTGTGTAATATTATTTGGTATTTGTATGCATGAATTTTGAGATAGATTACTTTGTTTGTGGATAATAAATTAATTATAAACTAATAGTTAAAAGAGATATTGTAGAAGTAGACTTGGTTGAAATAAATCTTGTATATAATATGATTTTGATGTTGAGAAAACATTTAGCAATAATATTCGTAGTGTTTTTGGGATAATCATAATTGGTATATATTTATTTTTATGTGTACTTCTTGTCCAAGAAGTTGTAAATTTTAATGTGATTATATGAATTTTGTATATTCTAATTGAGATAAACATTTTATTTTTTGAATTTTTATAAATATAGTGAAGTTCAAGTATTTCATATTATTATGAAGATTGTCTTGAATTCTATATTGTAAATGTCAAAAGATATATTGTTTATGATATCTTCTATCCAAGTTGGGACAAGAAAATACTTGAGGATATACTAATTCATGTGTGTAAATTTTATTTGCTTTCTACATAAATTAATTTTTTGTGATAAATTAATTTCTTAGAAAATAAATATAAATTTTTATATTTTATATGCAAATAAATTTGTGCAATATGACCAGTTGTGCTATAATTTGTATATAATAAAATTTTATACTTTTTACATAGAGTCAAGTGTTACGTGTTGGTATACTTGAAAAATGTACATGTATAATTTATTAAGTTCTTATATTAAATAATGTTTTAGATTTGAGATTTTATGTAATTCAAAAAATAAGAACTTGTCTTCTTATGTGGGGGTATTCTAAAAGATTTTTATGTTGAAACAATCTTTATATGAATAACTAATACATAAAATGTGCAAGAACTTATTTTATGTTTTTGAGAAGTGTTCCTTAATATTCTTATGTGGAAGTAATATTTATAGGAACATTGTTACATAAAGTGTTAATTAATCTAAAATTTATTTTAAGTAATGAGCATAATATTGTGAAGTAAAATTATTCAATGAGATTTCAATTATTTAAAAGTGTGGGGGTGATTCTTTAAGATTTTTATTTATGGACTAAATTTAGCTTTTGAACTATTTGGAGCATAAATTTATTTATGTAAGAAATAGTAAGGCTTATTGATTTCTTGTTGTGAAATTCAATTTGATTGTGTAGTCTTATAAAATGAAAGTCTTTGAAACACAAACTTTTGAATAATATTGAAATGTGAACTCATTTTACTTAAGTTATAAGTTGAACCTATAGCTAGAAAGAACAATATTGATTTGGTGAAGGAAATCAATATGATAATTTGGTAAATATTAGTTTTATTAGCCTAAATATAATCCAAAATATTTATTGTGATTTAGTTCAATAGTGTGATTGAAACTAATTTATAAATATTCAAGCGGATACATATTAGGTGATAATATGTGCATATTAACCTTGAGATTCTATCGGATATAGAATTATTTATATGTTTACACTAACAATATAATTGTATAAACTATAATGTGATAGTTTTTGTGTTATTAATGATATGTTGATCATTTTACATAGTATTATTAACGTAAACGAGTTTAAGGAAATCTATTTTTGTCTTTATGTTGAAAGACTTGTAAAATAGATGTTATTTTATTATCATGTGAAAACATAGTGAGGATTCCAACTAGACCAATTAAATTGTATTGATCGAGAGGCTATACTAAATTGAGTTTGATATACCTTGAGATTGAAGAATTTAATAATTCTTTAATAGTAGTGGTACACTAAAAGTTAATTCTGATATAGCTATTGTAAAGTTGAAGTACACATACGCTAGTGGGAGCCTTGTGTTTGATATGCAATGCACGAGATCAGATATTACATACAGTCTTAAACTTAGTATACTAATGATTTACATTGGTTTTTGTTAGATCTCTCATTGTTTTAATAGATCACATAAGTGTCACTTATATTTTAGTGATGAAAATTATAAATTTACAAGTAGGTAAATTTTCACTCAATCTTGGGTTTTGTTTCTTAGATGAGTAAGAAACAAATGAGTATTTCTCATTTCACAATATGGATCTAATTTTATTATTTTATGAGGGAAGTTTAATGGATTAGGTTGTTTGTTAAAACATTGATTGTAGCCTAGTCTAAAGCCTCTTATTTCACAATATTGTGTTAGTGAAATTTTCATGTAGTACAAATTATTAATCTTGAATTCATAACTGGTTGTGATCTTGAATGAGTATGAAAATATTCACAAGTAGGTGAATATATAATTATATTTTTACAAGTAGGTGGATATATTATTATCCTTGGTGAGGGAATAATTTACTTGGAGTAGCAAGTAATATTATTGCTTTATATGATGGAGAAAGCAAATGGAATCAAAATTTGTTGTTAAAACATCAAATTGTGGCCACTTCCATTTCTTAGTTCATTATGATGTGATAATAAAATTATTTTGTATAGAGCATATGAGATTACCTTTAATGGTAATTCATGACATTTTGGTCATAGACATAATTTTTGTTAGATAATTAATACAAGAAGGTATTATAATATTTATCTACAAGGAAGTCAAGTGACGACTTGACTTGTCTTTTTACTAAGACTTTGACGAGATCTTAGTAAGTTTAACTACTTGTGATATGGAACTTAAGCCACTTTGAGTCAGGGGTGATGGGAACCCAACCTATTCCTAGGTTACCCCTAGTTTATAGGTTCAATGGGAAAAACAAGTCACAGTTGCCGGCTGTATTACTATCAATGTGGTTCCATATGTAGTTTAAGATAGTAACGTCTGTTGCACGATCGAGGCTGAGTTATGCTCTTAACAAAGTTGTTGTGTTCTTAGCAACAGAAACACATGTGAAACACTTTGCCTATATGAACTAGAAGTGGAGCCGCTTCTTATAGAGGGTTGTGGTTTACTCTCTTAGAGGTTCATGAAACAGGATATTGCGCATGGCCATATATAATAGAGCAATGCTTTGAGAATATTCACCGTGGTAGGAGGATTTTGTGTGTGTGACAATTTTGGTCATATCATATAGAAGTAGAGTTTCAATCTACGGACACCATCAACTTCGATGTGACTTTGAGTTGTTTACACTAAGGGAAGGTTCAATGTTCATCACACCTTCTTTTATGCATACAAGCCTTGGAGTTGTTTGATAGAAAAATGTTTGGAAGAAAATTAGTTTTTACAAACAAGTGGGGGATTGTTATATATTGCACCTTATTTTATACTTTTGAGACTTATTATTTGAGTTTGACAAAACTCATTTGTGGATGTAATTTAAGTAAGTATAAAAGGTGTAACTTAATGTCCTATATGTGGAGAATGAGAGTAATTCATTTGATTCAAGTTGGAATCATATGACTTGTGTTTATCAATGATTTAAGTGAAACATTTGATAAGGTGCAAGTTGTTTGTAAAAACTAGTTTGTCTTAGTTCCATTATAATTAATAAATGATTACTAGTTGCTTTATAAGCATGAGATGTGTAATCTTATTTAATTATGTGAAACAAAAGAAACTCTCCATTTTTCTATTTAAATTACATTATTATTAATAACTTGTAACTTACATCATTATGACTAATGTGTAACTTACAACATTATATCTATAATAATGTGTAATTAAAATAGATATATAATGGAGTAGTTGTTACTATTATATATGTATACATATATATCTATATGTGTAGATATATGAAGATATATGCATATATGAGGAATGGAGTATACTTACTAGCAAAGAAGATAAAAGCTTGCACATGAAATTCTCTCTTTTTCAGTTAATTTTTTCTATAAACATATAACTATCACAAAGAAATATTCGACTGGAACATTTGTGAATTGCTATCACAAAATTGTTCAACTCCGAAACTTGGCATATATCCTGGAGGTATATCACCTGTAACTCATAGCAAACCATTCGTGGTGAGGAAGATAAAGACCTTAAGGATAGGGATTACCCGTGTCATGTTTTCCGATTATTTTTTCGATTATGACTCTACGAAGCTACAGTTCTAACACATGTGAATGAATTCATCAATTCATTATTCTTTCAGAAATTCCTTAAAATATTGCATACTTAATATTTATATATTATACCAATAAATAGGTTATGCGAAATTAACATTTATAGCATAACAACATAATTAATTTATTCTATACAATAGCGTAACCACACAGCTCTGATGCCAAATGTTAAATAATTATATCAGAACGTGTTATTGCATAGAATTAATAGAATCAATTAATCAATTAGGTACTTAATTACATGAATTGAGAGAAAACATCTTGTATGTATCACGCTTCCGCTGCGCTTAAGGGTGAAAATCTTCAATTGTCTCTCTCAATCTTAGGATGGATGTGTAGGTGTGTATAAAATTCTTAAGATGACAATTGGAACCAAACCCTAACTGTTTTATTTATAGAATAGCTAAGAGTCCAAATCTTCCATCAAGATTATGAAATCTCAGGGCCCATTATGCAAAATATTATTAGTAATATTATTTATAAGCAACATAATTAATTACCAAACTCATAAATAAAATAATTAAATTAATACAATATGTAAGCCCAATAATTACATAAATAGTAGAGACCATATAAGGAAATAAAATATTCTAACAAGACCTTTTTGTTGTTAGAATTTTCTCCATAATGAAAGGACTTCTTCATTTTAATTTTCTTTAAATTCTATTATAATTTTTACTCCAAAATTTTCTCTCAAAATACCCCAAAATGCCTAGGTATATATTTATAGGCAAAGGTCCCCAACTTAGCCCTGCCTTGCTGAATGCCATGCCAGTATATAGTCAGCATGGCCTTCACCGAAATTATATAGACGGCTAATGTAAGACCCTAACTTTTATGAATAAAGATTTTATTTTTTATAAATATTATTTTGAATAATAAGGTGATAATTTGATATAGTTATGGGTGATATGTGCACATTTTGCAAAGTAAGCAAGTGGTCAGAAAAGATTCGTTTGTTCGGGGAATATTCATACGACGACGCAATCATTGGTGGACCACATAATGGAATAACTGTCGGATATAGAAAACGACAGAAATAACCTTTTATAAAAAATAACGGCAAGACTTTTACCATTAAATTGTTGAAATACCCGGTGATAAAAGTATAGTAATACACGTTGTTGCACAGTAGCACACGATATTGCCCAGTATCTCTGATTATTGATGCTTATGTAAGAAGTCACTCAGTTTTATTCAATAATTGCCACAGTAGTTGCTGCATTGTATCTTATATTATTGATTCAATTATTATCACAATATTTTATATTATTAAATAAATGATTGAGATGACACAATTATTCATATTATTATTTCATGTATTATTAACAATGTCTAGAAAGTTATGTCGAGGAAAGAGGTTTGGTTATTTAATTGCGTGCCAGTAAGGAGAAATCCTTATCGGAATGCCCCCTCTTTCTTGGGAACAATTTGGTTGTCAATATTGTGAGTTATAATATTAAATGATGAATAATTGTTGAAAGATTAAAACTGTGTTGATTAAAGATAAGTGATTTGTGATAAATATTTATTCATTTTTTGATATAAATAGAGGAATTTGTCATGAGGCGTTTGTTGTAAGTTTGACTTATTTTTTCATGGAGAGATGTGCTAATTTTTCAGACCGTCAGTTGAAGTTATAATAATAAATCAATATGGACCGCTGGTTGAAATTATAATAGTAAATCAGTATGGACCGCTGGCTGAACTTGTAATAGTAAATCAATATGGACTGTCGGTTGAAGTTTTAATAATAAATCAATATGGACCGTCCATTTTAATAATAAATCAATCTGGATCGTTCATGAATTAGTTACTATTTAGTCCATTATCCTATAAATAGAAACTCATTCCTTCATTATTTCTTACGAATTCACTGAAACTCTAGAGAGAGAAACTATGGAGAAAAAGAAGAAAAGTATTCTGCTACTTCACTATTGCAGTATCCAATCTTCTACTAAGGTAAGGGGTATTATTTTTTTCGTACGTATTTGATGTTATTTTATTCATATTTATAAGGATTATCATTCTATTCCTTATTAATCTGCGGTAGTAACCTGTCTACGCGGATTACCACATGCATGATGAATGACCCTTCGTATTCATTCCTTATTAATCTGTGGGAGTAACATGTCTACGTGGATTACCGCATGCATGGTGAATGACCCTTCATATTAATTCTTTATTATTATGCGGGAGTAATCTGTCCACATGGATTACCGCATGCATGGTGAATGACCCTTTCGTATTCATTCTTTATTAATTTGCGGGAGTAACCTGTCTACGCGGATTACCGCATGCATGGTGAATAACCCTTCATATTCATTCTTTATTAATCTCCAGGAGTAACCTGTCTACGCAGATTACCACATGCACGGTGAATAACATTTCGTATTCATTCTTTATTAAATTGTGAAAATATTCTGTCCACGCGGATTACCGCATGACGGGTGAAAATCCAGTTGCAGTTTCGTATATTCTTTTATACTCGTAGGAGATGTCATTTCTTTTGTACTCATCAAGGGTTATCATCTTCTTTCATATTTCTCTGTTTATGGTACAAATTTATTATTTGTTTCCATAACCTTATTATTAAATGGTGAAAACTTTTGAAATTAGTGGAATATTCTTAATAGTTTGTGCTTCATCTAGTATCATTCCACTATTGGTCTGAACCTTCTTATTAAATGGTGGGATACTATTTATGTGATTATGTCGGGATACTATTCATTCAGGATACTATTCATCCGGGGTACTTTTTATTCGAATACTATTCACATGGTACTATTCATTCAGGGTACTATTCACGACAAAATTAATTTCGTTTCTGTCCAAATTATTTTTTATACATGAATATCATTCTTGAGTTTTACTCCACAATTAGTGATCATGTTGATAATTTGGACATTCTTAAACTCTGGATAAATTGAATTATAAATCTCTAATATTTATCTTTGATCTCACTTGATTCATTCCTTATATCATTGTCATCATTCTCGTGCTTATATTGTGCTGAAAGTTATCTTTGGTTCGTAGTGCAAAGATGGACTGTTGATTGGGTATGATTATAACCATGAATTTTGTATTGGTATATTCATGACCTTTGATGTTACAAATAAAGGTTTGTGGTGAATGATGGACTCTTTGGCCCGTATTGCGTAGATGGACAGGTGTTTGACGTGATCATGACCACTGGTGATAGAAACGATTATCTTTGGCCCGTATAGCACATAGATAATTCATTGATTATAAATAATTATTGATTGGTACTACATGGATAAAATATTGATGATGGACTTTTAAATCATAGAAGATAGTAGACATCATGCTCTATTTGACTCTTCTAATGGATTGCTATTTCCACTGCAGTTGTTGATCTAAAACTTGTTATCTATTGTATTCTATCAGATTTTTCCCTGTTGAGGACTAAGGATAATTTATTTTACATTATCTTAGTCATAATATTCTTTATTGGGCTAGTTGAGCTCACCCTTTTCCTTTTGGTTCCATTGTTTTTCTCAGGAGGTGAGAATGTAGCTGGGACAAGTCGGGGAGTGGAGTAATGGTCCAAGATGGTTTTTATAGTAGTCCTCACTAATGTGTAAAATAATGTGACAATAATTATAATGAGGACTTTATTTGAGTTTGGATATTATCTACGAGACAATATTTGTATTAAAACTCACAGCTTGTGTTAATTGTCGTATTTTGCATGATAGTTGTATTAATGAAGTTTGTATTTGGATTATGTACCATGTATATCTGACGACCTAGAATAGGTCGTGTAGACCTATTTTGGGAGCGTCGTAGGTAACCATCTGTTGGGGATTGATTTTGTTGGTCCAAATAATTCTGTGGGTCGCGCCACGTGCCAGAATATTTGAATTAGGAGGCTTGACTATTGACTGTTGGAACTTATGTCTCATAACTTGGGGAATCCGCTCCTATGGACGTCCATACCCAAGCTTGGGGAATCACTTAAATCTCTGTGTTAAATATTTATTGTCGTGTGCGTGTGTATGATCTAATCATAACAAAAATCAAATCCAGTCCAATAATAAGGATTACGATTATAATAGGGCTTTACATAAAGACTCTTATTCTACTCGGGTAAGGGAATATACAATTAAGGATGAGTGATTAACTATTAATACATGATCATAATTTAGATTCTAGGTACCTCACATTATTTACTCTTATTCACTATAGCAATTATATTTCCTCTATTGTTGACGTTTCTGGCTTGTACTAATTTTCACAACGGAGCTATCCCCTGATGGCCTAGGCCGTAAAGTTTTTCAGATGAGATGGTTTGTTCACTGTGTAGGTTTCTTGCTCATTGTTTGATGATTTTGCAAGAGAACAGATTTTGGCGTTAACATTTTCCCTAGAAAAGAGGGTCTTGTTCTTATGTTAACTGAAATCATGGGGTTTACTTTCAATTGAATATACAAAGACCATATTTAATATTACTGAGAACGAAAAACAAATTCAATGTATCAAAAATATGTAATTAAGCAAGTTTTGATGATGACGATGATGGGTTGTAATGACTCAAAAAATTCTATATAATATTCAATTATTATAATGTCAATTTTTTTGTATAATTTTTTTCTTTTAATTATACTTAATTAATGCGGCATTATAATTATTTACAACTTAATAATTTATTAAGTAGATTATGAATGGTAAAAGAAGGGAAGAATGATATACATTATTATAATGATATTCAAATATCAAGAATGAAAAGGAAAATCAGCATGGCTTAATTGAGAAAGATTCTTGATATTAAGCTACTTATGTGTCCAAGGAAATAATTATACTATGATATAATCAATTCCATCCAAAAATATTATTTAGTGATAAATAAGGTATATGGTGTGTACTACCATAGATATTTGAATTACATGGAACCTCTATTTTTGATGATGGAAGTGTTATATATTTTGCTAGCCCAAATAAAAGTGATAGATAAAGTCCATGTATATTACCAGGTAATATGAGGCCATATTAAATATTGGACCATATTAAATGGGTTATGTGAGTTTGCAAATATACTATTTTAAATTTAAGTAATTATGGACCCATGTCTTACTTAAAGAGGTGTAAAAAAGAGTCCAAGTTATATAAGTGGTCCAAATGAATTTTCATGTAAGTTTGCAAGCCTTCCTAGCTTATTTTATTAAAATATGAGATGAGCATACTAAGCCCAAAATAAAGCTATATCTGTTCCTTTTTTTATCCAATTCGGCAGCCCACTTTGAGGGGGGGGGGGGGGGGGGCAATAAGGGACTAAGATTGGGATTAGTTAGTTCATTAGTCTGTTAGTTGATTACTATTTAGTTAGTAGCTATGTAATATAGGTTGCCTAATAGGAGTTGGATAAGGGCCAAGTAGAGTGTCTCAAGCTTAGTCTAATAGTAGCCAACTGACTATTGTGTTAGGGGGGATGAATGAAGCCATAACATAGCCATGAAGAGCAATGATGGAATGCAGGTTATGGGCCAAGTAGACTGTTGAGATAGCTGGAGATTAAAATCAGTAGCAGTAGAGAGAATGAAGGAGAGCTACGGTTGAGAAGTAAGAAGGACTGAGCAGCCCAAAACCATTAGCCTCTAAGTGCCCAACAAAGTAAGTCATTCAGGCCTTTTCCATTCCTTTTTCATGTTATATTGATAGTAAATTAAACTATAATGAGCGAATAACTTGAATAGGCATATGAGGGCTGTTTCATTGATATGTTGACTGTTGTGTGCTATTAGTAGTGACAGTTAGTATGGATTTTTAATGTCTATGAGGACTGTTAAGAATAAGATTTTTGTATTGTTATAATTGTTGGTTAATTTATACATATAGACCTTAATGAATAAAAGCCATAAGATTGGGATTAAAGTGCTGGAATAATAGGTATTACATATATATATATATATATACATATATATATGGACTACATCCTACGTGTTTGAAAAATGCCAAAGTGTTGACTGTTATGTGCTAAAGGCATGTTAGCTATGTAAACAAGTCTAAAACCATGTCCATTTGCTAAGATAATAAACCCATGTATACATGTATGCTTATATGCTAAAAGGAGAATGGATAAGATTAACTTGAATAGCTAAGAGGTTTCATGCTTAAAACTTAAGTGAAAAGAGGACTATTTTGGTCAAGTTCAGAACCTAAAATTATAAGACGTACAGTATAGAGGTCATAGAATGTCTATAAGAAGCATTTAAAAAGTGACCATTAACTTATTTGATGTTCATATTAAGTGTTACTCAATTTTCATGTCTAAAACCATAAAAAAAAGTAAGCTTTATAATAGTAATGAAGCACCATCATACCTGAACCATGTAGATAAATTTCAATAGTTATATTATGACATAATTAAGCTACACAAGCTATAAAAACCAAGTCTAAAACTTTTTGAGTATTAGACTTGTCAAAAATCTCATTTTTAAACCCAAAAGTGGACTGTTTTGGGTAAATCATAATACCTACAATTATAAGACTGTAAAGAACATATATAAAGTTGCTAATACTTGCCTATAATGGTTTCCAATCGTTTCCAAGACCAAAGCTAGCAAAAAAACCAAGTTAGGATCTACATTCAAGCCTAAAGAAAGTTTTGATAGGTCAAAATTGGTTAAGTGATTAAATAAAGTGTGGTGATGCTAAAAGTAACCTTAAGTAACTTAAATACACATGCCTAGACTATCCAAGTAGCCAAAATGGAAAAGTATCAAAATCGTAGAGTGAAAATAGTAGAGTGAAAATAGTAGAGTGAAAATCGTAGAGTGAAAACACTTATTGTGGCTTGTTGTTTTAAGAGGCTTTATTTAGTTGTTCCAATGGTCCAATGATCGAATAAATTACTATGAAGTAAGGTCTATAGGTATGCCCAAAGTTCAGATCTAAAAGCTTAATACAAAAATTCATAAAAATCATCAAAGTAGCCTTGAAAATCATAAAAACTGCAGATTTTGCTAAGAAAATGTGTAAAACAACCCATTTGGGATCTATTTTTGAATTACTTAACTTGATAGTTTTAAAGACCTAAACCAATAATGAAATAATATGATATGAGTTCTATAAAATTGCACAAATGGGAGGTTCAAAAGTTTACTATAGAAATTACTAAAAATCCTCAAAGGTACCTCAAAAATCATAATTTTGTGTTTTTGAGTTATATATTAAAAGTAAAGTTTAAGACTTGTAAATGTCTTAACATGACTAGATAAGATAATAAAAGTGTTTTATGATCTAAGATCTATACCATGACATGTTTAGGGTGAATCAAGTATGCTTTGTGAGATATGTGAACTTTATAGGTGATATGTGTCTATGTGTGCTATTTGTATGAAAGTGTCATATAAACTAAGCTATAAGAAGGTGTTGTGATAAACTATATGCCTATGTGTACTAAGTTATATTTGCAACTAAAAGCTGAATGTATACTTGGCTAATGTTAGTAAATAACATACATGTTAGTTATTGTATATAACTTCAATAACCTTAGTAGAGCTATGTGTATCAATAATATAGATCTCTTGTGCTATAAGATAACTAAGAAAGCTAACACAATATATATGTAGGCTACACAGTGGCAAGTCACTTTCTTTATTAAGGTTAAGTTAAACGACGCAAGAGGCAAGTACATCAACATTTCTTACTCAAATACGTTTATATTGCAAATACTTAGTTCAAGAGCTTATCTTTTCAAGTTATTGAAAATATTGAACTGCAATACTTCAGATTCAATTATTTTTATGATATTGAAAGTATGTCAAATGTCAGTATTTCGGCTAGACAAATGTTGAGATATAATCATATTATTTATTCATGAAAATCTCATTTAATGTTCTACAAACCATTTTGTTATGGTACGGACTCTTATATAATGCTGTGAACGAACAACCCTTTTATAGGGTCATATGATACCGGACATTATGATTCCGAAGGACATGTAATGTGTCAATTAGATTGTTATATTGTGCACAATATAGGGTTCTTAAGCTGATCCCTTAAAGTATAAGTAGGATATAGATCAGTTTTAATAATTGTCTGTATCCATGGATTACAGTGTTAGTACAGAGCTCACTGGTCATTTGACCTTATAGCATGCTAAAGCTTGATTTTTAGACTTAAAACTTTTAAAGAACTATTTTGTTCAGTATCTCTTGATTTATATTCCCTTTATTATAAATATTTCAATTTCATTATATCCAACTATTTATTTCTTTACTGGTCAAGCTTTTGCTCACCCTTGCGTTGAATATAATGTTTTCAGTTAAAATCAAGCCCGCTGGTATGTCTGGGAAAGATAAGGGAAAATACAAAGTTGCAGAATAATTTGTTATTAAGCATATGTGCTTAAATGGACTTAAGTAGTTATTGTAATAAATACTTTTAGTATTATATTTTATAATATTATTTAGTATTTAATTAAGTTATGTAAAGGTCTATAGAACCTAGGATTTAAGTAAGATATTGATGTAATCTAAGACATGTTTAAGTTAGTATTTTGATGAAATGAATAGTTATGTTATTATTGCGAACACCAAACTCGAGGTAAAAGTAATCCGAATTTGGGGGCGTCACATGCACTACAAAAAAATGGGGCTTTAGCAACAACTGATTTTCGTTACTAAAGGTGTCAAATTTCGTTGCTAAAGGGTTTTGGCAACGACTTTACTGTCGTTGCGTCTTCCGTTGCGCAATGAGCGTTGCTAATTGTTCCGCAACGAACGTATTTTTTTCATTGCCAAAAGTAATACATTTTGCAACGAAATTTGGCTTTCGTACTGAGACATCGATTCTTTAGCAACAAAATGTATTGTTGCAGAATAATTAAAATATCGTTGCTAAAACCCCCATTTCGTTACAAAAGCCTGCTAATTGGCAACGAAATGAACTCTTTTTTTTTGGCAACGACCATGCATTTTCGTTGCAATTGACACCATTTTGCAACGACATTTTTCGTTGCAGTAAATTATAAAAATTGTTGCCTAAGCTTGCTTTCGTTGCGGAATATAAACTTTTTAGCAACGATTTTCGTTGCTGATTATATTATTTGGCAACGACGTTATGCTGAATCAGCAATGAAAATGTTTGTTGCTGACTATTTTTCAATAGCAACGAAAGTTGTTGATTAGCAACGACATTATATGTTGTCGTTTCTTTATATGTGCAACGAAAGTTTATATGATTTGCAACGATAAAAAATGTTGCAAAATATTATATTTTTAATGTCATTAGCAACAAATTTTTTTTGCTAAATGTATACAAAATTGTTGCTATATTAAAACTTTTTAAATACTTTGGTAACGAATTATATTATTGCCAAATCAAAATTTGACATTCTTTTTGTGTACCTGGCTGGCTCAATGTCCCCATAGCATATAATGGCAAAAATACAAAAAACTAAAATAGTAGTAACTTAATAAAATCATCCACTACATAATCATTCATTATCTTTACAATTAACCATCTAAAGCTACCACAGTTCTTCAATCAAAGAATATATCTACATATATATAGAGTACACTTAATAATTTCATCCCATGCCTTCCGTAAACGTAGTACGAAAATTTGATACCCAGTATTGTAAGGCATGTCGTAGAAGCAGTCTTCCTGCACATTTAAAAATAATAGCAAATCAGGAAAATGAAGCAAATAGATCACCAGAGGCATTTAGTGCCAAAATCAATACACAAAGACAATAGAGTTGCTACGTGGAACAATGTCAAGGCTTGGCTCCTATTTCATAATACTTTAAAATACCACCAACTTCTTGTTCAATTTGAGTGACTAAACAATAAATATAGTTGGCACATCAATGCATAATCACTCTCCAACCTGGTTATAGCACTATTTGATACTTCATAACAAAGAATCAAAGAGAACACTGAAAATATACTGAGAACATTGTGTATGGAACAACCAAGAAAATTAGTTTTTCATGTAATTAGTTATTAAGCAATTTAGTTGGATTACAAAACAACTCAGTTGAGTTGTTCAACAAGCTGACTCAAAGACATCTGAGTCAAATGCAAGAGAATATACTTACTTTTTTGATGTTGGTGATGTAGCAAGTAAATCCCTGATTTGTTCATTGTAAACTTCAAGGACGATAACAGATATGTGGAACGTAAAAGTCTCTTTCCTTTCCTCGACCACTTAAAATAAATGCTCCAAAGTTCTATAATTGACTCCTTGATTCTATTCAGTGCCCTCCATGGTAAAAGTATTTCCCGTCCCTGTTTACCCATATGCAAACATTGTAGCCATCTAACACTGAGACCACCATGGGTGAAGCATCCGCAAAAACATCAACTAGTACAGAAAATAAAAAAATAAACTCTAAATTTTGTGATCTATATAGTAGAGCAGCAAATTAGTAGTATAGTACTACTTACAGTCATTCTCAAACTAATACACATCTACATTCTCAAACTAATACACATCTAAATTACAAGTTTTGATATTTTAATCAAAAATACTCAACAATGAACTCAAAGAGTACTTTTCTGAGACAACCAATTATAAGGAGAAAAGTGAAGAAACACTAAAATGAACAAAAATGGAACCCAAAAAAGTTCAAAAACTGAAAAGAGAAAGAAAAAGAAGTCAATACGAATGTGAAGAAATAGTTAAAAGACATGATTTAGATCAGTATTTAGTTACACATAATTTTCAGCCCATGTGCATTATATTCTTAAAGTCCATATAAATTATAGTCTACAGAAGTTCCCAAATTAATCTCGTCATTATTTTGCATACCTTGGTTATCCCTTGGTGTATAAACACGGTCAAACTTGTAGAACTTTTTTGAGGAACTACCAGTAGGTATCCCAAGATCTCCATCCTTAGCTGCATCAAAATCAACAACTGTGGCATACCCTGATGAAACCTCCTCTTTACTTGGTGGTCAACATCTACAAAATACCCTGATGTTCCCTGAGGAATATAGTCAAAGAGAGAAGCTTGAGTCAATTTTTATATTCAAAATATTATGTAAATCATATCATTTTTCACATAAAAGAATTAAAAAATGTACCTCTTGCTTCTTGAATTTGATTATAAAGCTTCTTCCTCTTCACATGCTCCTCGCTGTACTTTAGTTTAAGATTCTCACACTGTGCAACTGCAATCAAAAATAAAATGGTATAAAAAGCATGCACCCAATGCAGTAAAGTTTTAATTCAAAACCAAGTCCTTGAACTGCAGAAACCATCTCATGCAAATCAGGAATTGAATTGGCACAATCATGTGCTTCACAGGAGAGCTAAAAATGCTCTTGCTTCATGTTCTGCAAATAAATCAATACAAGTTCATAAGTTGGTTTCAAGATGCTTCTGCAGTGCAACTTGAATTCTTTGTCAGTTTACCTTATTTTCCTCCCTAATTCATCAATAGCTGCAGCCCAAAAATTCTTATCACATTCATACTTATTAGAAGCATTTATAATTAATTATTGATTTATATGATGACAAAAATATTGATTTTATGTGGATATAGATGGAGAAAATTTTTAAAATGACAATTGTTAAAAATTGATATTTTATCTTTTCTGATAAAATAATATTTTATTATATTATTATAATATAATAATGGTGATATTTTTACAATGAATGTGGGATATATGAGTATATGAGGAGGAAGAATATTTTTGTTGCATTAAATGATAAACACATATTTTGTGTATCGGTGGACCCCATTTCTTGACTGAAATTTGATTATAGCTTGTAAAATTGCTCGTTTATAGATTTCAGTCAATTTCTGTTTGGAATTTGGAAAAACTTTCTTCTGGAAAGTTGTAGAGAATGAAATTTCCTATGGAAAGGACATGAGGTTCGAATTTTTATGACAACAAGGCTATTTATTATGAATTATTGAAGTTTTGAAGTTCTAGAATAATTAATTTTTGGAAGTTTTAATTGTTTTAATCAAGAAAAATGTTTTTTTTTCAATCCCACGTGTGTGGTAAATGAGCTGAATTCGGATTCTTAGGTGGTTGGCTTGAATATTTATTAAATAAAATTATTTTACTAAATTTCTGCTTTGGTGTTCTAATCATTTTCCTATAAATAGGGTGCTTAGGTTAGAATTGAAAATCACACCAGAAACTGAAGTTTTCTCTCTCTTTCTCTCTCGATATATTGAGCGTATTCTTGTGAGTATTTTAATACTTTGAGTGTTGTTATACGGTGCAAGTTCCCTTCAGCACTATATTCAGAATTCCAGTCAGAAGTACTATCTTTTCGAGGTAAGGGATGTTATTTTCTTCGTAAGTGATATTATTTCTTCAATATCATTATGCCGAAATATTGGTTGAAACTTTTTATCAAATTTGGAACTTTTTCATGTCGGGGTTACTATTCACGAGTACTATTCATGAAGCATGATGATTTTCTTGTGGAATTTCTATCTTTTAGTGTCAGAGTTACTATTCACATATATGACACTATTCACGTATACGGCACTATTCACGAATACGACACTATTAACAGGAAAAATTAAAAAAAAAATTCTGTGTCCAAGATCGTCTATTATGATTCCTATCTTTGATTGGATCTATGTTTTGGTCTTCATTCTTGAATTTTACTCCACTCTGGTTATTTATGATGTATTTTTGAACTTGGATTGTTTAAAGTACGAATCCTTAATATTTATTCTTTTGTTTCACTGGATTCGTTTTCTTTAAAATATTTTTCATCATCCTCAGTCCTAAATGATGATATTACTGAATATCTTTAGCATGTAGTGCAAAGATGAATGATTTCTGATGAATATCGTTGGCCCGTAGTGCAAAGATGAACAGGTGTTTAGATGAACATGACCAACTGGTGAATATCTTTGGCCTGTAGTGCAAAGATGAATATTTGATTTTGGATATATATTGATTTATGTTACAGGGATAAAATATTGATGATGGACTTTTAAATTCATAGATAATAGTAGATTTCATTCTCTACGTAACTCTTCTATGAATTATTGTTTCCGCTGCGAATATTGATTTAAAACTTGTTGTCTATTGTATTCTATTATATTTTTCCCTGTTAAAGACTAACGATAATTTGTTCTATATTATCTTGGTCATAATGTTCTTTATTGGGCTAGTTGAGCTCACCTTTTTTCCTTGTTGTTCCATTTTTCTTCTCAGGAGGCGAGAATGTAGCGAGTACTATTCGGGGTGTGGAATGATGGTTCTAGAAGTGGTTCTAGTAGTCCTCGTTATTCTGTTAAAATAGTGTATTAATAATTATAATGAGGACTTATTTGAGTGTGGATATTATCTAGATGACAATATTTGTATTTAAACTCACAGTTTTTATGTTGTATTAATAAAGTTGTAGTTTTTTCTGTACCATGTATTTTGACGACTCAGAATGGGTGTTGTGTACATATTTTGGGGGTGTCACAGTTGGTATCAGAGCTTAGGGATATGATCTCTGGCGGAGATCGGGGAATAGAACTTGGAGGGGAGAGACGAGTAAATCCTTCGCTAGTGTGTCCTACCTAAGCTTATTTGTTGGTCGGTCATAATATAGGGGTATTATGTGATTTGTTAATTTGTTTAATTAACCCTTATTTTTTGGCAGTATTTAAGAATGGAAACTGAGAATGTTAACAGTGGAGTAAATGAGATCGTGGAGACACCTGTACTCACCAACGAAGAGAACGTGCAACAGGCTGGCAATGTTTTTCCTGTAAATAATAACACTGACCAAATGACGAACGATGGTATATTTAGGAACTTTCTAGAATTCATGCAAAACCAAATATTTCTTGTGAGTATTTTGAAACTGAAGTTTTCTCTCTATTTCTCTCTCTATATATTGAGCGTATTCTTGTGAGTATTTTGATACTTTGAGTGTTGCTATACGGTGCAAGTTCCCTTCAACACTATATCCACTATTCCAGTCAAAAGTATTGTCTTTCCGAGGTATGGGATGTTATTTTCTTCGTAAGTGATATTATTTCTTCAATATCATTATGCCAAAATATTGGTTGGAACTTTTTATCAAATTTAGAA
Source organism: Panax japonicus (assembly GCA_020205505.1). Lineage (NCBI taxonomy): Eukaryota > Viridiplantae > Streptophyta > Magnoliopsida > Apiales > Araliaceae > Panax > Panax japonicus. Next base: position 54,280,064 of record CM035109.1, read on the forward strand.
CTTTTTCATGTCAGGGTTACTATTCATGAGTTACTATTCACGAGTTACTATTCACGAGTACTATTCACGAAGCATGATGATTTTCTTGTGGAATTTCTATCTTTTGGTATCGGAGTTGCTATTCACGTATACGGCACTATTCACGAATACGGCACTATTCACAGAAAAATTAAATTTTCGTTTTTCGTCCAAAATATCTATTATGAATACTAGCTTTGATTGTATCCATGTTTTGATCATTCTTGAATTTTACTCCACTATGATTATTTATGAGGTATTTTTGGACATGGAATAGCTGAAATACAAATCCGTAATATTTATTCTTTTGTTTCAGTGGATTCATTTTCTTTAAAATATTTTTTTTCATCATCCTCCATCCTAAATGATGATATAATTGAATATCTTTGGCCTATAGTGCAAAGATTAATGATTTCTAATGAATATCTTTAGCCCGTAGTGCAAAGATGAACATGTGTTTAGATGAACATGACCAACTGATGAACATCTTTGGCCTGTAGTACAAAGATGAATATTTGATTTTAGTTTTATATTGATTGATGTTACAGGGATAAAAGATAGATGATGAACTTTTAAATTCATATATAGAAGATAGTAGATTTCATTCCCTACTTAACTCTTTTAATGAATTATTATTTCCGCTGCGAATATTAATTTCAAACTTATTGTCTATTGTATTCTATTAGATTTTTCCCTGTTGAAAGCTAACGATAATTTGTTCTATATTTTCTTAGTCATAATATTCTTTACTGGGCTAGTTGAGCTCACCCTTTTCCTTGTTGTTCCATTTTTCTTCTCAGGAGGCGAGAATGAAGCGAGTACTAATCGGGGTATGGAATGATGGTTCTAGAAGTGATTCTAGTAGTCCTCACTATTCTGTAAAATAGTATATTAATAATTGTAATGAGAACTTATTTGAGTGTGGATATTGTCTAGATGGCAATATTTGTATTTAAACTCACAATTTTTTTGTTTTTTAATAAAGTTGTAGTTGTTTCTGTACCATGTATTTTGACAACTCAGAATGGGTGTTGTATACCTATTTTTGGTGTGTCCCAGTTATTATTATTATTATTCTTATTATTATTATTACTGTTATTCTTATTATTATTATTATTATTATTATTATTATTATTTTTTTATTATTATTATTAATACTATTATTATTATTTTTTTTATTATTATTAGTATTATTATTATTATTATTATTATTATTATTATTATTAGTACTACTATTATTATTATTATTACTGTTATTGTTATTATTATTATTATTATTATTATTATTATTATTATTATTATTATTATTATTATTATTATTATTATTATTATTATTATTATTGTTATTATTATTATTAGTGTGAAACCCCAGATTTTATGAATAAAAAATTAATTTTCTCGAAATAATTTTTTTATATTATGGTGTGAATTTGAGATAATATTATAGTTGTGAGTAATATTTATAAATTTTGCAAAGTATGCAAGTTGTTATATTATATTCGATTGGTCAGGGAATATTCTTTGTGTCGGAAAATATTCGTACGACGGTACAATTATTGGTGGACCTCGCAACAGAATTATTGTCGGATTGAGAAAACAACAAAAATATTTTATTGAAAATAACGGCGGAAGTTTTACCGTTGATACTGTTGAACTACTGGGTAGTAAAAGTACAGTAATACGCGTTGTTGCATAGTAGCACACGGTATTGATTATTGATATTTATGTGAAAAGTCGCTCAGTTTGATTCAATTATTGTCGATTTATAATATGAATTATTATAGTGATGATGACGTTTTGTTTTATTCGTATTATTAACGTAATAAAACAGAAACATCTTTTTATATAAAACAGAATACTTTATTAAAGTTATTTTATAAATAGAATATATTATATTTTATTATGCATAGTGTTACATAGTGTTGTGCATAGTGTTGCATAGTGTTTGCATAGTAAAAATCTTTTTATATAAATAGAATATATTATATTTTATTTAAAAGATTTTTCTTTAAATATGATCCGTCAGATTAAAGTAAATCAATCTGGACCGTTCATGGATTAGTTACTATGCATTTCATTTTCCTATAAATAGAAGCTCATTCCTTCATTATTTTCTTACGAATTCACTGAACTCTAGAGAGAGAAACTATAGAGAGATAGAAGAAAAGCTTTCTGCTACTTAACTTTTCTTTTCCCATATCCAGTTTCTGTTACGGTAAGGGGTGTTATTCTTTCTTATTCATGAAGAGAACTATTTTTATTCCATTTCTTATTATTTTGTTGGAATAACCTGTATACGCGGTCTACCCTATACTTGGTGACATTCTTCTATCATTCTGTTGGAACATCCTGTCTGTGTGTTTTACACCGGACCTGGTTCCGTCTTTATTATTATTCCGTTGGAACATCCTGTCTGTGTGTTTTACACCGGACCTGGTTCCGTCTTTATTATTCTGTCGGAATATCCTGTCTGTGCTATACGCCGGACCTGATTCCATCATTTATTATTCCGCATTTATTATTCTGTTGGAACATCCTGTCGGTGTGAATTTCACCTGACCTGGTTCCGTTATTTAGTATTCTGTTGGAATAACCTGCCTATGCGAAGTTCCGCATGCATGGTGATTTCTTTTGTTATTCCATTCTTTATTATACTCAGTTGGTTAAAGTTTTGACTTCTATACTCCATGAAATTAGTAGAATATCCTTGATATTTGCGCTTCATCCAGTATCTTTTCAGGAAAATATTCTTCTGAGCATTCTTGAATTTTACACCACAAAACAGTATCGTGTGGACAATTTGGACGTTATTGGTTCATGGACAAATTAATTCTTGAACTTGTTTTATTAAATTCTTATATCATTGTCATCATCCTCATGTTTATGTTATGTTGAAAGTCATTTGTGGCCTGTAGTGCATAGATGGACTTGGTATGATTATGACCAGGGATTATGCGGTGTAATCATGACCGTAATATTACAAATGATGTGGAAAAAGTCCTCATTGGCCCGTAGTGCATTGATGGACAGTTTTTGGTATGATTATGGCTATGGATTCTCTTCGGCCGTAGTGCAAAGATAATTGTTTTATGGCATGATCAGGACCGTTGATGAAAACACGATTATCTTTGGCCCGTAGTGCATGGATAATTCATGGTCGTGATACTAAAGAATATCCTTGGCCTGTAGTGCAGGGATGATTTAATGATGTGGATTATTTATTGAGCTGAGTCTCAGCGATAAAAGTGATGAAAAACTTTTTAAATCATAAAAGATAGTAGATTCAATTCTCTCTACTTGACTCTTTTAATGGATTGCTTATTCCGCTGCAGTTAAACTTGATGTCTATTATATTTTATCAGTTTAACATTGTTGGAGACTAATGATAATTTATTCTGCATTATCTTAGTCATAATATTTCTTACTGGGCTAGTTGAGCTCACCCTTTCTTTCACTGTTCTCTTCAGGAAATGAGAACATAGCAGGGACTAGTCGGGGAATGGAGTGACGGTCCAGAGGATAGCATTAGTAGTCCTCACTATTCTGAGAAATAGTGTATTAATAATTGTAATGAGGACTCTTTTTGAGTTGTATAATCTCTAGTAGACAATAATTGTATTCAAACTCACAGTTATGTTTTGTCGTATTGTACACGACAGTTGTATTAGTAAGTTGTATTTGAATTATGTACCATGTATCTGACGACCCAAAATGGGTGATGTATACCTGATTTTGGGGGCGTCACAGTTGGTATCAGAGCTTAGGGATATGATCCCTGGCTAAGATGTGAGACTAGAACTAGGAGGGGAGAGACGGGGAATTCCTTCGCTAGTATGACCTACTTAAATTTATTTTGTATTTAAATTAGTTGGTCAAAGTTTAGAGATATTATGTTACATGTCAATTAACCTTTGTTTTGTGGCAGTATTTGAAAATGGCATCTGAAAATGTTGAGATACGCAATGAAGCACATGAGACCGTTGAGACACCTTTAATCACTAACCAAGTTAATGTGATGTCAGACGAAGAAGAAATTAGAGATATCTACGTGGTGCGTGAAGAACTAATAGTTGCACCCGAGCTAGTTACAGAGGTAGCAGCTGAGAGTGAGGAAGAAGAGGAAGAAGAGGTACCTGAGGAGAATTTATTAGAGATATTATATGATCAAAATGTAGAATTACAAAATCGTATTCATGAGTTAGAAGAACAGGTTGAAAAACGACAGGCGGTCGTGGAGCAAAGAGATGTAACGATTCAAAATTGTGTTACCCGATATGTGATGCTCGAACAAAATCACGCTTTGGCACAGTGTAAGATATTAAAGTTGGAATCTGAGAATTCAAATATCAAGGATCAGCTAAAAGAAGAAACAACTGAACGAGTGAGAATGAAGGATGTGTGGGTAAAAGCCGCACGACATGTTGATATTGTGGAAAGAGATGTCTGATCTATAAAGAGAAGATTTAATGATGACGGGAAGACGTCGGTAGCAGCACCAACACCAGCAACAAATTCTAGGGGAGGAGAACGACCGCCAGTTAGATGCTACAGATGCGGAGAGGAGGGACATATAAGGTCAAACTGTTCAAAGCCTTCCAAGGTATGTTTTAGTTGTGGAAAAGACGGTCACATAGCTCGATTTTGTCCTGTAGCGAAATCAAGTCCAGCTGGGACGGGGGCACCAAAGGTGGATACGAACAAAACAAAGTCGGTGGTTTCAGGAAGAGCGTTTTTTGACTTCTCATGGAGAGAGTAACCCGAACGAAATTATCATGGGTATGTTAGTCATAAACTCTTGCGAAGTCTATACCGTGTTAGATACCGGTTCTACTCACTCATTTATTTCACCTAGTTGTGTTCAATGTTTGTACTTAACTCCGGAGAAGTTAAACGTTGATTTATCTATTGAAACTCCATTGGGAGAAACCTTCATTACCTCCACTGTTTATAAATCTTATTTGATTCAAATCGACACTTTCAAGTTACGTGTTGATCTTGTCTCTTTGAAAATACTTGTCTTTGATGCTATTTTAGGAAACGATTGGTTAACTACTCATCATGTTTTTCGTAAGGTTGTTAGCTTTTATATTCCTAACCAACCTATTATGCGAATTCAAGCAACCAAACCACTAAATTCAATCATTGTCATATCAAGCCATAAGTAAAGAGCCCCGATCCTTTTGTTGATGACTTCCTTGTGTGGAATGCACCGAAGCCAGACTTTCTGTAGGCGACGTCGTGAATGACGATAACAAGTTGATAGGTATCATTGTGAGGTGCTATCTAGGTTAAGGGATAGAAGTCACAGTTGGTATCAATGTGACGTACTATCCAAGTCTTGGATGTGAGTAACAGTTTTGAATGATATTTTTATCATTAATAAATCTCTTGACGTATTCCTGAAGACTTCTTAGCTTACCCCAGAGTGTGAAATCGAATTTGGTATTAACACCAGTACAAACCCCATTTCTTAAACCCCTCAAATATTTTCTTCACCTAAAACGAACGTATAACGTGCCAAAGATGTTGGCTCGAGCTGTTGAAGATTACGATCGTACCATGCAATATTATCGTGGGAAAGCGAACATGGTAGTTGACGTGTGAGTAGAAGATCGTATGCGTTTACAAGTGCGAATATACGAACTCACGTGAAGATAATGAATATACGAGTAAAATTGACTTTAATCGATAAAGTTAAAGACGTTCAAGCTACATACACGAATCTGATGAATGTGAAGAAAAAGGTTCAAGAGGGTGTTATTTTAGAAGCAAGAGTTGCTGAAGAGCGGAAATCTCAACCCTCGATTTAATTGACCCATTTGAAATTCTCGATTGAGTAGGAACTGTGGCTTATAGACTCGTTTTACCGCCAAATATATTACGTGTTCATAACGTTTTTTTTTCTCGTATCGATGTTACGTAAATATGTGGACGACCCGGACCACATTATTAATTTAGAACCGGACGAGATAGCGGATGATTTAACGTTTGAAGAGATACGTGTTACAATCTTGGATAAGAAGAATTGTATTCAACACTCAAAGGTTATATCTCAAGAGTTAGAATTTGAAGTGAAGTCAAGGTATCCTCACCTGTTTGGCATACCAGGTACGTACGTAAATTTCGAGGGCGAAATTCCATAAGGAGGGGAGATTGTGAAACCCCAGATTTTATGAATAAAGAATTAATTTTCTCGAAATAATTTTTTTATATTATGGTGTGAATTTGAGATAATATTATAGTTGTGGGTAATATTTATAAATTTTGCAAAGTATGCAAGTTGTTATATTATATTCGATTGGTCAGGGAATATTCTTTGTGTCGGAAAATATTCGTACGACGGTACAATTATTGGTGGACCCCGCAACGGAATTATTGTTGGATTGAGAAAACAACAAAAATATTTTATCATGAAAATAACGGCGGAAGTTTTACCGTTGATACTGTTGAACTACTGGGTAGTAAAAGTACAGTAATACACGTTGTTGCATAGTAGCACACGGTATTGATTATTGATATTTATGTGAAAAGTCGCTCAGTTTGATTCAATTATTGTCGATTAATAATATGAATTATTATAGCGATGATGACGTTTTGTTTTATTCGTATTATTAACGTAATAAAACAGAAACATCTTTTTATATAAAACAGAATACTTTATTAAAGTTATTTTATAAATAGAATATATTATATTTTATTATGCATAGTGTTACATAGTGTTTTGCATAGTATTGCATAGTATTTGCATAGTAAAAATCTTTTTATATAAATAGAATATATTATATTTTATTTAAAAGATTTTTCTTTAAATATGGTCCGTCAGATTAAAGTAAATCAATCTGGACCGTTCATGGATTAGTTACTATGCATTCCATTTTCCTATAAATAGAAGCTCATTCCTTCATTATTTTCTTACGAATTCACTGAACTCTAGAGAGAGAAACTATAAAGAGATAGAAGAAAAGCTTTCTGCTACTTAACTTTTCTTTTCCCATATCCAGTTTCTGTTACGGTAAGGGGTGTTATTCTTTCTTATTCATGAAGAGAACTATTTTTATTCCATTTCTTATTATTTTGTTGGAATAACCTGTATACGCGGTCTACCCTATACTTGGTGACATTCTTCTATCATTCTGTTGGAACATCCTGTCTGTGTGTTTTACACCGGACCTGGTTCCGTCTTTATTATTATTCCGTTGGAACATCCTGTCTGTGTGTTTTACACCGGACCTGGTTCCGTCTTTATTATTCTGTCGGAATATCCTGTCTGTGCTATACGCCGGACCTGATTCCATCATTTATTATTCCGCATTTATTATTCTGTTGGAACATCCTGTCGGTGTGAATTTCACCTGACCTGGTTCCGTTATTTAGTATTCTGTTGGAATAACCTGCCTATGCGAAGTTCCGCATGCATGGTGATTTCTTTTGTTATTCCATTCTTTATTATACTCAGTTGGTTAAAGTTTTGACTTCTATACTCCATGAAATTAGTAGAATATCCTTGATATTTGCGCTTCATCCAGTATCTTTTCAGGAAAATATTCTTCTGAGCATTCTTGAATTTTACACCACAAAACAGTATCGTGTGGACAATTTGGACGTTATTGGTTCATGGACAAATTAATTCTTGAACTTGTTTTATTAAATTCTTATATCATTGTCATCATCCTCATGTTTATGTTATGTTGAAAGTCATTTGTGGCCTGTAGTGCATAGATGGACTTGGTATGATTATGACCAGGGATTATGCGGTGTAATCATGACCGTAATATTACAAATGATGTGGAAAAAGTCCTCATTGGCCCGTAGTGCATTGATGGACAGTTTTTGGTATGATTATGGCTATGGATTCTCTTCGGCCGTAGTGCAAAGATAATTGTTTTATGGCATGATCAGGACCGTTGATGAAAACACGATTATCTTTGGCCCGTAGTGCATGGATAATTCATGGTCGTGATACTAAAGAATATCCTTGGCCTGTAGTGCAGGGATGATTTAATGATGTGGATTATTTATTGAGCTGAGTCTCAGCGATAAAAGTGATGAAAAACTTTTTAAATCATAAAAGATAGTAGATTCAATTCTCTCTACTTGACTCTTTTAATGGATTGCTTATTCCGCTGCAGTTAAACTTGATGTCTATTATATTTTATCAGTTTAACATTGTTGGAGACTAATGATAATTTATTCTGCATTATCTTAGTCATAATATTTCTTACTGGGCTAGTTGAGCTCACCCTTTCTTTCACTGTTCTCTTCAGGAAATGAGAACATAGCAGGGACTAGTCGGGGAATGGAGTGACGGTCCAGAGGATAGCATTAGTAGTCCTCACTATTCTGAGAAATAGTGTATTAATAATTGTAATGAGGACTCTTTTTGAGTTGTATAATCTCTAGTAGACAATAATTGTATTCAAACTCACAGTTATGTTTTGTCGTATTGTACACGACAGTTGTATTAGTAAGTTGTATTTGAATTATGTACCATGTATCTGACGACCCAAAATGGGTGATGTATACCTGATTTTGGGGGCGTCACAATTAGTACTATTATTATTTTGACTGTTATTATTATTATTTTTTATTATTATTATTAGTACTATTATTATTTTGACTGTTATTATTATTATTATCATTATTATTATTAGTACTACGATTATTATTATTAATGTTATTGTTATTATTATTATTATTATTATTATTATTATTATTATTATTATTATTATTATTATTATTATTATTATTATTATTATCATTATCATCATTATTATTATTATTATTATTATTATTATTATTCTTAATATTATTAATATTATTATTATTATTATTATTATTTGTATTATTATTATTATTTTTATTATCATTATTACTGTTATTGTTATTGTTATTATTATTGTTATTATTATTATTATTATTATTATTATTATTTTATTATTATTAGTACTACTACTACTACTACTACTACTACTACTACTACTACTACTACTACTATTAGTACTATTATTATTTTGACTGTCATTATTATTATTCTTATTATTATTATTACGGTTATTGTTATTATTATTATTATCTTAATTTAAGGCAACATTTTAATAGTCGTTGCAAAAAGTTGTATAAAGTATGCAACAAAAATAAAAATTATTGGCAATGAATGTAGTCCATATTAGGCAACGAAATATAGCAACAAAAAAACTTTCGTTGCCCACGATGATGAGAAATCAAGTGGTTAGAAATTTTATAACGAATTTCTAACAAATTTTGTTTCCAAATTTTGGAACTACTTATGAATTTCGTAACAAAAAGTGAAAGCCTGACACAATCTGTAACGAAGGACAACTTTCGTTGCTAAACATAAACTTTTAGCAACGACTTATAAAGTCATTGTCTGAGAAATCGTTGCTAAAGTCTCATTTTTAGCAACAAAAAAATCTTCGTTGCCCACGATGACGTGAAAGCAAATGGGCGAAAATTTTGCAACGAATTTCTAACGAATTTTTTCCCGCCAATGAATTAGCAACGAAATTTTGCAACAACTTATGAATTTCGTTGCAAAAAGTGAAAGCCTGACACAATCTGCAACGAAGGACAAATTTCATTGCTAAACATATACTTTTAGCAACGATTTATAAAGTCGTTGCCCGAAAAATCGCTGCTAAAGGCCCATTTTTTTATAGTGATGGGTAATGACGGGTGCATGGTGGATTAGATAGGAATAATAATAATATATTGAGTTTGGTTATTGATGGGTATTAGAAACATGAGTTCAAGATTTGGTCACTTTTTACTACTTAGATTAAAGCCTCTCTTACCAAGGCATATTCACCATTAGATGGGCACCATGAAAATAAGAAAGTTTCTTGGGGTTTCCCTCTCACTAATTATCATCAACCGGGCGACTATAATGGAGCGTGACGATGAGAATCTCCTTCCATCTGTTTATAAGGAAGTCTGTATCCACACCGCATCAGGGCCCCGACGCACGCTATCCACGCCTCCACCTCACCGTGCTTCTGCCATGTGCACATGTGCCCATCACCACAACCTAGTAATAACACTCTCAGTACTCCCATTGACAGTTTTCTATGGTCTTTAGTTGCAGGGGCGTTGCAAGGGCGAAGCCAGGTTTTAATCTTGGAGGTGCCAAGAATTGTTTTAACAACATAATATATATTCATCACTAAAACAACATTCTCCTGAAAGGATAAATGTTCTTTGGGGCGAACAACGTTCTCCCGAAAGGATAAATATTCTTCGGGAAGGACAAACGTTCTCCCGAACGGATAAACATTCTTCGGGAAGGAAAACGTTCTCCTGAAAGAATAAACATTCTTTAGGTAGGACAAATGTTCTCCCGAAAGGATAAACGTTATTTAGAAAGGACAAACATTCTCCCGAAAGGATAAACGTTCTTTAAGAAGGACAAACGTTCTCCTAAGGATAAACGTTTTTTGGGAAGGACAAACGTTCTCCCGAAAAGATAAACGTTCTTCGGGAAGGACTAACGTTCTCATGAAAGGATAAAAGTCTTCGGGATGGACAAACGTTCTCCCGAAAGGATAGACATCCACAAGGACTACACACCCTTTTGCTAACGTCCTCCATGCCTAATTGATGTACTCTCTTATTTTAAGCTCCTTATATATAATAAGAGAGTGGGGGGCAATGTTGGGGGCCTGGTTTTGGTTGCCCAAATAATTCGGTGGCCTACACCACGTCATGGCACAATATTCCAGTTTGGAAGCTTGACATTTAAGGGATTCAAAGTCCTAATTATTGACTTGTAATTCCCATACTTGATTTGACTTCCTACTTCTAAAGAAACCAAATTCAATCCAATCATAAGGATTGCGATTATAATAGGACTTTACATAGAGACTGTTATTCTACTCGGGGAAGGGTGCATAAAATTAAGGAGGTGTAATTAACTATAAATACATGGTCATAATTCAGTTGGCATTTAATATAAAGCAATACCCCTTCCCTTTCTTTTTAAATTGACGTTTTAGATGAAAACACAGATAAAGAAATGTAATTAATATTTTATCTAATGGATAAAAATTTTATATAAAATCTCAATAATATTACCATTTTAAAATTTATTAGAAAGATGAAAAGAAAAACAAATTATTATTTAATGTAGAGATAATTAATATAGAAAATTAATTTTCGATAGGGACAATTGACAACTGAATCCAACTTTTTCCATAATTTTCATTTCCGTAATAGTGCGAAGTGGGATATGTGACCATATGCTTCCTCCATATCTAACGTCTCTATCAACTAAATTCTCTTTTCTCTTTGGAATCACCAAACATTCCTATTTTCATTTTGCTAATCAAATGCATTGTAAAGATTAGAAATCAACAAAAGAAAAAAAATAAGTGGACCTGTACACGTACTTGTAAAGAACTCAAAGATGATAATGATATAATAATACAATATGATAGCAATGCTGCGGTTGTCATCAATCAAGAAAGGAAACCCTCTTTGAAACCTACAAATGACAGAAAAAGGTACTACAGTAAATTTCACTCTCTACACAGATAGATAAAAAAGAACGGTGAAATGATAAAAAAGAATGGTGAGAGTACATATTAAGGGGCTTTTGTTTAATCATAAAAACTACAAACAATGAGGTTCTTGGATGGCCATAAAAGACCTTGCAAATCATCTGATAACAAACTAACGAAACCAAATAGAAGTTCAAAGAAACAGAAAACTAGGTTTGCATCACTAAGCACTAAATCAATTTTCTTCGTTTTCATTCCCTTTCCCTTTAATAAACTGGACCATGTACTCATTTTCTTCATTTGCGATAGTAAAATCAGCAGGATTCCTGTTAAGAGTGCATGAGTTCAATTCATCACTGTTGGGGACAAGTAATTGCCTTTCTGGATCCCTGAGGCTGAGCAACTGCAGTGCTGCGACAGCTTCCAGATCCTCATCATTTGGAGCCGGAAGGTTGAGATCAAATTCCATAATCTTCTTCTCCTTATTCGGATCTTGGCGCTGTTCTTGAGTTTCTGTATTACTTGGATAATTGTTTGGAAGATCAAGTGATCCAGCAGGAAAATGATTCGTTGCTACTGCGGCGGACATATTTCCAGCTTTTCCACTCTATCAAATTTTAGCTAGGTAAGTTTCATGAAAAAAATACATAAAGACAAGTACAGGAATAAGATTTTGTCAGAACAAACTATGGAAATCACATAAGTCAATGAAGGAAATCAAAAACAAGAGCAAAAGATTTGCATAGAAGACCAACAAAATCACGGATAAGAGACAAAAAATATCACAACATCGAAATGTGAAGAAAACAATATTTGAATCTCATTCAGAAAGGTGGTCAGTTTATACTAAAAAAGAAAAGAATACCAAAAACCCTAGCTACAATAACATATATATAGATAAAAACAAAATGGGCCCAAAAAACATAACAATAACATATATATATATATCAGGCCAAAAAAAATGGGCCAAAAAAACATAACAATAACATATATATCCAGACTAAGAACAAAACGAGCCAAAATAACATGTAAGGTCTTAATTAGTAGGTATATTAGCTATATTTGTATACATGGTGCATACGGTGAAGAACTAATATGTGTAATTGATTAACAAAAGTTCAGTAATCTAAACAAAATGAAGGCAAACTAAAAATGAAACCAAAAATATACCTTAGAAAAGAAAAATTGGGAAAAATAAATGTATAAATGTTCATACCAATTGTTGTCGTCGCAGAATCTCTGCTGTGCGAGCAATACTCTCATTTACACATTGTAGCATTTCTTTCCCGAAACAACGGTTGGCAGGTGATGATTCGCCAATTTCAAATTTTGGCATGGCTTTTTCCCGCTGCATCTGTACATCTTCAAATAAAGACATTCCACCTTTCAACGTTGATGAGCAGCTAATATCGCCAGTTCGTTCAAGTGGCTTTTGAGTACTTTCCCAACACATCCCAGTACTTGATGCATCTTCCTTTGACTCGGATTCAGATATGTCGATTATGGCAACTGCTGATTCTGTATCTCCCTGGATTTCACTAGCATCTTTAGCTTCATTATTTGTTGAAGGTGTCTCCCTTGAAGGCGCTAGAGGTATATTTCTTTTCCTTTTACGTGAATATTTAGCTAGCGTAGTAGTTTCTTCGGGCATAGAATTATCACTGGCACCTTTTGTATGATCAATCTCCGAATTAGTTTCATTTCTAGCTAATATTTCACTCAGGAATCGCACCTTTCTAGGTTTCCGTCGTGGTTTTAGTTGAAGAGTAGGATGTCTAGTTTCTTTATCCTCGACAGCCATTGTAGTCCCATCAATCTTCACAGTTTCTTTGGATTTCTCCATCGTTAAATTTTCATTTTCCCCATCTATTTCAGCAAGAGCAGGTTTCTCCACATCATCAACTCGGGTTGCCTCCCAAATTTCATTTATAGCAACTATTTCAAAACCAAGAATTTGTTATTGCCTGTACAGTTAGATTGAACAAACAAGAAGGGTATTCAAAAGGAAAATAGTTGTGCAATTTTACCTCTACCATCTTGATTTGCTTCTTCAATAAGGCGTGGTGGACTTTTCGCAAGGTCTAAAGTTTGCTGAATTTCATCAACTTCCAATATACTATTCTGATCATGGCCTAAAGAAAAACAAAAGATCAAAAGATTTAAATTAAAAAAAAGGTTCTAGAAATTAAGGTGAAAACCATATTATTAGTTAAATATATAAGATCGCGCGTCATACCATTAACAGTCATATTGTCAACTTCAGAGCTCTTTTCATTCTCAGAACAAGTTTTACAACTTTTATCCCCATCAACATTCGGAGAAGCTTCGCACGAATCTAGCACAACTTGTGAAGCACTTGCAGCAAAAGTTTCCCGGCAGCATTTCTCGCATCTCCAGTATCTGAATCTTGGTACAACTAATGGTTCAAGTGGCGCAGAAGGAAAAGGTTTACAATCTTGAATGTCTTTATCACGCATCTCAGACACATATCCCCTTCATCCACATTAGAGAGTAAGTAACAAAATGCAACAATCCTATAAGTGGGAAAGTTCTAAAGAAAAACCAAAAATCGAAATAGCTAAATGAAAGCCTCACCGTATGGAGAAATGCTGATGATTGTTAACTAAATCTTTCTTCTCCATCAGAATCCCAAGGTCTATGTAGATTGAATTGATCTTGATAGACTTGGGCTCATGTGTAGTAAATGTGCTTCTTTCTTTGTTTTCTTCTTCTACCGATTTATTTCTCTCCATGTTTAGTGAAAAACTACATTAACCACGTGAAGTGATAAATATTTCATGTGCAAACATAATATAAAAATATCAAATGATATGTTAAAAGATGGTAATTGATAATATAAAAGTAATAATTACGTTGTCAAATCAAAAAGTGTCATTGAAACTTTAAAATGTTGCTGAAATAGTTGTATAGTGTAGCTAAAATATATATTTCCTCTAGTCGTATAAAAATTGGATTAACTGTATGTCAAACCATGAAATATACATCATTTTACACTTCATACTTTGGAGTTCAAAAACTCTCATCCTACTACTTAAAGTAACAATATCCTCTTGATACGCGAGTGAAATATCCGACGAAAAAAGCCGTCAAAGTGGTCACATGCTCCAAGCACGTCCGTATAAATACGTTTGATTATATAATTTTTATGTTTAATTGTATAAAAACATTTAAATACCAATCTAATACTAATAAGTTCTGTATAAATGCTTTATAAATAAATAAAAAATTACAACTTTCTTATTGTGAGTCCGAGTACAAAATTAGGGCTCACGTGTGATCTAAAGAATTATAAATGAACCGGAAAAAGTCTCCACGTGTCCCGAGGCAGAAGGCTCGTGGAGACTACTTATTTGGGAATTGATTGAGGGATTGGATTGGTGGCTAGAAGGACAGGATGATTTAGGCATTACTTAAGTAATTATGGGTATTTTTGGAATTTTCTCTGAAATCACATGCCAAGTACAAGACCGAGACATGTGCAAGGCACGTGACCATTTTTCAGGAAATTCTATAAATACCCCCTTTCATTTCAATAGAAGGGGACTTTTTCTCTCTGAATTGAAGACTTTGAAGAAGACTCTTGAATCCTAAGAGTTCTGCCACGTGTTACTCAAGCAATTGTTTACCTGTTCTTCTCCCCTCGTCAACCACTCATGAATCAAGACCGTACTCTTTGCGGATTTCTCTCCTCTTCAGTCAACACGAAACCCTAACCCTAGTAAGATACGGTTTCCTTACCTACACTTATCTTCATCATCTTCAAATGAACCCAGAAATTTAAAAACAATTAATCCATTTCATCATCATCATCGTCTATTCATTAAATCTAAAAATTTGAAAACTCGCAAACCATTGATCTTCAAATAATAGTCTATTCAACCAACAAATATGTCTAACATCGCAATCTAAAATCAACATTCACATGTGTTAGATCTACAGTGGTGAAATAAAATCAAAGAGGAGAGAGAGAGATTTAGGTCAGAGAAGTAGGAAGTATTGGGGAAAAGAAATGGAGTGTTAATATACATATAGTCTATGTCAACTAACATGAAATTGCTTCCTTCCACTGTGGCTACTATTCATAGAAAGTAACCCAAATATCACATTAAGCCCCCATTAATTGTAAATCAAGAAATTAAATCTTCTCACTTGCTAAAAAACATTAACAAAGTATTTGATTAGCAGCCAAATACTTCTCATACCCGCAAAAAATTGAAATACCCACAAAAATATGAATCAAACCCATATAAAAAAACTAACTTTAATATATAACTTTGATGGTGAGACAACAAATTAAACAAGGAAGATGTATATTTCGAAGCCCCTATGATTGCTATTGTAATTGCAAAATCGGGTTTGTGACTGCTCATTTTCGCCGCCTTCTTCCTACGTACACCTCCATCATGTCGCCACAAGTTTCAATAGGGGAAGAATTTGATTTTAGGGTCTTTTGTTCTCTGGTATCATTTTGGGATTAATTAAGGTCATATATATTGTGAGTCTTGTGATTCTTGTGTTTTTTTTTAGTTTTTTTTTTGGCTATTTCATATTGGCTGGACTAGTGAAGTTATTTTTAAGTAATGAATTTGAGTTAATTACTTTATTTAATTTAAAGGTTAGTGGATTTATTTATTTATTTTTATATGGTTTAATTATTTAAGTTGGTCAGATTATTTATTTAGGTTCATTAATTCAATTTTCAATAAATATTCTTGCTTTTTTTTATTTTGCTTTTTTTTATGTTTTGTTTATATTATTGATTTTTAATTAATTAGTATGCTTAATTAGTTGAGTTAATTGTTTATTTGCATGGGTTAATATTTTTAGTTAATTATCTATATTTAATTATGTTTTAGGATATGAGATTAATTATTTAAAACTATTAGTGGGTAAATGTATTCTTTGTATTGATTTTGTAATTTTTATGTATTTGTACTATTTAAATAAGTCAACTACTACTAATATACAATCAAGATGTATTTAACATGTATTTCTACAACTTAATTAAGTCAACTAAGGTATCTATACGGTCAACTATATTTAAATATTAAAATATGAGACGTGGCCATTTTGCGTTAAAAAAAACCATTGATCGAAAATCGGAATAGGGTTCATCGTGGTTACTTAACAGTACTTTGGTACTTTGTGTCGTGGGATGAGAGCTTTTAAACCCTAGGATACGAAGTATAAAAGGGTGTATACCTCTGAGCTCGATATATAGTTAGCCCATAAAAAATAGACTAAGATCTCTTCAATAATACCTATCCTCTAATTTTCTCCAATACACATTTTGCAGCACAAATATTGTTTTTAGGGACATTTTTAGCGACACAATTGCAAAGCACAAATTTTATTGTGTCACCAAGTATTTGAGACAAATTTTACTTTATTCTAAATGTAATATTTATGTTGCTGAATGTATATTAAGAGAAATTATAGAATATGCCTAATAGAGGAGATCCTAGTAACTCTGATATTATCAGTCACCTAAAGTAGACTCTATGATTTGTTTTTAAATATGTAAACAATATATATATATATATATATATATATATATATATATATATATATATATATATATATATATATATAAGTAATTGCTTTGCATATATAAAAGTACATTGTCAATTCTCCAAACAAATATACACATCAAGAATCATTTAAAACAACAATCAAAAGTCAAAATAGCGTAACTATTTTATGTCAAAGGTATTGCCACAAACTAAAACAAAATTGCTGCTAGAGATCAAATTTAAGTAGGTAGATGAGTACTTCTATGTGCACTTAATGTGCACCAACACAGAATAATTGGTAGATGGCCATATTTAAAAATTCAACACTAATTTAAATACACTATGGTACTCTTTTTTCTATTTTTGCATAACTGTTAGCGCAAATAGCTAGAATTATTCTAAGAAAATTCAATTAAACGGAAATAACATAAACACTAAAGTTGAAATTGAGACAAAAAAATATATGTTAGACATTTGATTTAAATATTGTAAATTAATTATGAAAGTAACAAATATATTGAAGGTTCAATTCAAAAACTAGCCAAAATTAGTCTAACAAAGTATTTTGTGAAACATTAAAGTTAAAGGGGGACTAGAGATAAAAATAATTCCAAGTAGTGCATTGTCCTGGGTCTGTTTTCAAACTTGGCATACATTATAGTTCAATAGGCACAGCGTATTTCAACTAGTTAAAGTAGGCAACAAAGGTGAATAAGGGTGAAAGTAGATAGGTAAGGAGAAAGATAAAGGATAAGACACAAAAAATTATAATAAAAAATAAAAATATAATATAATAGACAAATAGAATTAAATCAAAATAGAGAAATCACAAAGATGTACAAGGAAAAAAGGTGCCTCAATGTCCATTAAATCTTACAATATTAGGAGTTCGTGATTAATATCTTGGTTTTTTTCTTCTTGATTTTGGTATTCTGGTAATTCTGGTGGCCCAAAGCTTATGAATTTGCAACTTTATAATTACATTTTGGATATTAATTAATTTTAATTTACCAATCAAAAAAGAGATTAAAAGTCATGTGTCCACATTTTGAAAATTGAAATGAACATGTTATTTTAAACTAGGGTTTCATGGATCGCGAACAAATTCGCCGCATCCAACAAAAACAACTCTACAAATTACATCGGTTTTTTCATCGATCGCGAACAAATCCACCACACTCAATGGATTAACAGTACAAATTAATTAGTCATCTGTGAAATCATATATAAAAGGTTATAAGCTCTAGCACAAAATCAACCCTAAAATGGAATAAATTAAATAATTAGCAAACTCAGCCTAAATTCATCATAAATTAACACCGATATAATCAAAATGGATAAATTTGAAATTGAAACAAAATAAATCATCGATACATTCGAAAAGTAAACAAACCTTTTTTCAGGTAAATTCACAACTTTGATTCTTGATACTCGAACAAAAGATTGAAAATTCAGCAGATCTTCTTCAAAAAATTTACCTCAACAAGATTCTTGATGATGGGTGACAAGAATTGTGATGTGAAAAAAAAATATAGAAACTAGAAGAGAAGTGAGACAGAAGTGAGTCTTGGTCTGTGAGTAAAGGGGTTTTGGAGTACTGTATTTATATAACATCTATTCTACACAAAGAAAATTAGAATGAGAGGCTGCTAATGCGGCGATTTGGGTGCAAACCCTTGTGACATTAATTTTTTCTCATAAGTTCTTTCGGCCTAATTTTCAAAGATTCTTTTGACACTCCAGTTTGAGATTTTGATAACTCAATGTGCTTATATTATAAGATCTTAACATGTTCATTTAGCATTCTAATTTGAAAATTGATCGAATTAATTGAACCAATGAAGAATATAGTATGGGACCAGCACTATTCACAAGTGTTTTTTATATTTATACAAGGACTCCTTAAATGGATATAGAATTGTGTTTTGACTTTTATGTGAAAGGGAATCATATGAAAATATCAAAAATATTTGTGAAAATTAATATAAATATTCTGTATATTTTCACTTTGAAAAATTATTGACAAAAACCCATATAACATAATTAGCAACTAGACTATGAAAATATTTGTTTTTCACAAATTATGACAATGAATGTTGTATGGTGTGACAACTTTGTAAAAATAATCTCTTGCTTTTGATGATTTTATATCTTTATTCCGACACTATCTATGTTACAAAAGAAAATTAACACAATATAAATACAATCAATTTTTTTGTTACTTTTGTTTTTCTGTTTGTTTTTAGTAGATTAAATATATATATATATATATATATATATATATATATATATATATGGATTATATGTATATACATAGTTGTGTAGTACACAGTCGTCTATGACGACGGTTTTTTTGGGTTATAGCGACGGTTACCGTTAACCATCGCCATAGACCATAATAGCTATAGCGTATACCAGAATAGCTATAGTGACGGGTGAATCGTCGCTATAGCCAAAAAAAACCCGTCCTCATAGGTGATTATGTACTACACATATGTGTATATATATTTTTCAACACACACACATATATATACATATATATATATATATACACAGTCTACTTCTCCAGCGAACTAGAAGGAGCGAATTAAGAACGAACCGGCTATAACGACTGTTTTTTCTATCGCTATAGCATAGACAGCCGATTTTTATATTATAACGACAAAAAAACTGTCGCTATAGCCGATTCGCTCTTAGTTCGCTCTTAGTTCGCTCTCTTCAGTTTGCTAGAGAGAGACGGGCTATATATATACCTCAAAATTGTTAGTCACTTTTAAAAGTAGTATTTTAATTAACAAAATGAACACTTATCTCTATATTGTTCTCAGCGGACAATTATTTACCCAATTTCCACACAATTTGTGCATATCGTGTGCTATTTGATGGAGGCAAAATTGACAATACATGCTGGAAAATTAAAAAAATCAAAAATAATTATAATTATAGATGGTAAATGTTTTAAAAGAAGAAATCTAATTAAAACTTCATTCAGAAAAAGTAAACAATATTTTAGGGGGGAGATTTAAATTTTAGGGAAATTTTGAGAAAAGATAATTAATATTTTTAAATTACTAATTATGAATTAACTAATGAAAATATTACTAAATTAATTAACTGGAAAACATGAAATGAATAAATAAAATTGAATTCAAAGGAAAACAAAGCACTAAATTTGATCTCAAATTCTTCACCAAGAGATGCCCCATTAATTGAAATATTTTCAAATCAGATTTTACGATGTGGTTATTTTATAGCAATCTGGCATATTAGATTGGTTAGAAAGAAGATTAAAACAGTTTCATAGAAGAAGATAAATATTAATTCAGCTTTGCAGTGCTTGGAGATATGCTAAAACCCTGTACGTATATATATATTTTCCCTTTAATTTCTTTGATCTAACTAGAGAAACTCCCAACGTGCTGAACAATCTGACCGAATCAAGCGTTAGCACAACGCTTTGTTTCTTTCATTCGTGAAGTTAGGATATTAATTTTCTCCTGGGAATTTCATTAAAACACGCATGTTTTTATTTTCAGCATGGGAAGAGATTAGAGATGATATGCATTATTCAGCATAATCTTCAATAACTCTATGTTTTAGGAATACACGTTAGTTACTTAACATGGTGAGATTAAACTGCAAGTTAATAGAAGCTTTAAAGTAGTGACGCCGGGTTGGATAACGATTATCCTACGGGCTAGGTTAACAAATAAATTTACACAAATAAGAAAAAGGTTCATCGGAAAAAATACAGAGAAATCTCTAATGTGTATAATATATTTATCAAAATCAAATCTGCTTATTTCAACTCACAAACCGGGTTTATATATCTTAGCAAAATGTTATCTCCAAGTCACTCTAGAATCTTCCTAGAGATGTGAAAATAATATGAAAATAAAATCCTCCTAGGGATGTAAAAAAGATTCTAACAAACTTCCTACTTTTACGGAAACAATTCCTAACAAAATAACAAACTTGCTAATAATAAAATATTATTAATTAAAGAACTAAATAAGAATATAAAGCAAATAAACTATTAATCTGTTGAACTCCTGAAGTCAGGACGCCATTCCATCTCTCGAAGTCGAAGGTGTTATTTCTGAAAGTGTCATCACATCTTCCGAAATCGAAGGTGTTAATGCCGAAGGTGTTTAATGACCCTCTTCATTTGTGACGATCATCCAATTCATGATATTCCAAGGTCATCAACATACTATCCGATAGCTCGGTATCTTTCGTCTCGAACCATCCTGCATCAGTTACCCCAGGTTGAGAAGAACTCGTCCTCGAGTTCTCAGTTTGTTCAGCGGACTACTCAAAACAGGGGTTCAAGTGTTTAACATTGAATATGTCTGAAGTCCGCAGATGACTCGAAATGCGTAACCGATAATCATTATTGTTGATTCGCTGCAGAATTTCACAAGGACCAATTTTTCGATCCTTAATTAAGTTTATTATAATTGTTAACAGAAAACCGATCACGGGTAAGTACGACCCAAACAAGATCTCCAACATTAAAAACAATCTGACGATTATGACTGTCAACCCGATCCTTGTATTAGCATTTCTTTCTGAGATGGACTTGTACACTTGATCATGGATAACCCGAAGATGATATGTTATTTCTTCCGCTTTGGGATGCACTCGACCAATGCGAGGAACATGAACTAAATCTAAGACCCCATAATGGTTCTGACCACAAGCTATCTTAAAAGGACTCGTGTTAGTGGTCCGATTCTTCGAACGATTATAAGTAAACTCTGCTTTAGAAAGCATCAAATCACATTGCTTCGATTTATTTCTAGCCAAACACCTCAAAATATTACCCAAACTTCGATTTACTACTTCGGTCTGACCATCTGTCTGAGGAAGATGGTAAACACTGCTGAAGTTTAATCGTGTTCCAAGCTTTTCCCACAGACTCTTCTAGAAATTACTCATAAATTTAGTATCCTGGTCGAATGTAATAGATTGTGAAACGCAATGTAAGCATACAATCTCCCGAAAGTAGAGTTGGGCGATCCAAGCAGCATCTATGGTCTTTCGACAAGTAATGAAATGAGACATTTTTGAGAATCGATCGACGACAACCACAATATAATTTGAATCTCTCTGAGTTCGGGGAAGACCTAAGACAAATCCCATACTAATATCACACCAAGGGTCTTTCAGGGACAGGTAAGGGGGTGTATAATCCTGGATTGATAAGAACTCTTTTTGACTTCTGACAAGTAGAACACCCTTTTACATAGTGATTCACGTCACTCGAGATCTTTGGCCAGTAATAGTCAATTGTTATTAAGGCCAATGTCCTATCTCGTTCGAAGTTCCCTTCTTTGTGAAGTTCACTTATTATCTGTTGCCGAAACGAACAATCAGGGATACACAACTAGAGTCCTCAAAATAAATACCCCTTATGTAAGATAAAGTCAGATTGTCGACCTTCTCGTATGTCTTGAACTATCTTACCGAAGGAAGGATCTCCTTCACACATCTCAATGAAGACTTCAAACCCTACAATCTTGTTTCGCATAGTACTAAAGAGTAATGTTCTTCGGCTTAGCGCATTAGCAACACGATTCAGACTTCCTACTTGATGTCGCAAAGTGAAAGTGAACTCTTGCAAACTTGCTACCCATTTAGCATGTCTTCGGCTGAGTTTATGTTGACCATTAATATACTTAAGGCCTCATGATCAGTTAAAAGAATGAATTCCCTCTGTATCAAATAATGATGTCAATGCTTCAGTGTCTGGACTAGGGCATAGAATTCCAGATCATAAGTAGAATAGTTCTTTCTTGACCCTGATAACTTTTCACTGAAGAAAGCAACTGGTCGACCTTCTTGACTGAGAACACCACCAATACCAACTCCCGATGCATCACATTTTACTTCGAATACCTTCTCGAAGTCAGGAAGTGTCAGTACGGGTGCTTCGTTCATCTTCTTTTTAATCAACTGAAAACTACCTTCGGCCTCTTGGGACCATTAAAATGATTTTCCTTTAAGATCACTACAAGAAAAAGGCCTAACAGCGACCAAGACTATCAGCGACCGCATATCCGATCGCTGGTACTATTAATAGCAACCGACATCTGCGACCGTACGTTAAGCTAGTCACTAATTACTATCAGCGACCACATGCGGTCGCTGACAGGTCGCTATAACAAATTTTCCTCGTAAAATTTGGCATGAAATGTTGGCGCCAAGGTTTTGTGCTGATAAGTCCATGTCATTAAAACTCAGCGACCGCATACGGTCGCTGATAGCAGTCGTTGATCAAACTAAATGAAACCAGTATCAGGCATTCGCTTGACACAGCAGACAGAAGAAAAAAAAAGAAGAGGGAGCTCAGAATAGAGAGAAGAGTGAGAAAGGGGGAGAAGAGAAGAAAGAGAAGGAGAAGAAGCTGAGACCGCACCACCGGCCAGCCGCCGCCACCATCAAACACTGGTATGTATTTATATCTTGTGTTAGATTAGATTAAATACTGTTAAATTCTTCAAGTAGCTTTTCGATTTGATTAGGTTTCCAAATTTTACAATTTTTATTCTTGAATGTGGTGTGTAATTGCTTTGATGTAAAGACCTAATTTTTATTTTTGAATTTTGATGTGTAATTGCTTGTGATTACATACTGTTGAATTGCTTGTGATTTAAAGACCTAATTTTAGCACTTGAATGTGGTGTGTAATTGATGTAGTTAAATGTGGTGTGTTATATATCACTGGTATTGTTGTGGGATTTTGATTATTTCTTGGTGGGAGACTTGTACTCTCATTCATAGTGTGAAATACGCTTTGAAGTCTGAGTTTAATTATGATTATAGTGTCAATATGTATTATTTCAAGCCAAACCCGAACTAATTTTCAGCCATAGCAAGGCTAGAGGAGACAATAAACATGGTCGCACTCCAAATAATTACAGAGGAGAAAAAGATTGTTGCTACATTAAAACATGGACGGTGTAACACAAAAGTTTAATAAAACATGGGCGGTGTAGCACAAAAATACAACTTTTATTAATTACAGTGACTAAGGTTGGAAAAAATTTTAGTGAGATCAAATTATTAAATTACACTCACAAAAAATTAGAGTCTAGAGATATAACAATTTGATGTGTGACAAATGAATATTTAAGGCCTATTACAGTACAATTCTGTAATTGTATCATTTGAGCTGAAAATGGAACTTTTGTTCTTGGAAATATCAACTCTCTAATCTCAAGTTCAAATATTAGTCTTATATTTT
Organism: Panax japonicus; assembly: GCA_020205505.1. Lineage (NCBI taxonomy): Eukaryota > Viridiplantae > Streptophyta > Magnoliopsida > Apiales > Araliaceae > Panax > Panax japonicus. The sequence goes on from CM035109.1 coordinate 54,304,378, forward strand.
AAAATACATTCATACATATATATATGAACAAAAAGAGAGATGACATTGGGAGTTGATGTTGAAGCTTTTACTAAATCCCCAAAGAATAATGTCATTCTTTGACTAAAATAACAACTATGCGCTATTGCTTATAAGGCATGTTTCAGAAAGTACGATTAGCCGATTAGTTAGTAGTTTGCAATAAAGTTCTGAATTGCATGGCTTATCTTTCTTTCAACATTGTTGTCAATTGTCAAGTCATATGCTTACAAGTATGTAAGTATGCTTAAGTCATATGCTTACAAGTATGCCAGTATGCTAAAGTCATATGCACGAAATTTCAAGAAAGTTCTGTCTAAGGAGAGGGTTGGTCACCTAATTGCGCGCCAGTAAGGAGAAATCTTTATTGGAAAGCCCTCTCTTTCTGGGAACGACCTGTTTGTCATTATTGTGATTCTGTAATATTGTTTGTGAATAATTAATTATTAATTTATATGATAAGAAAAATATTTATTTATGTGGATATAAATGGAGGAATTTTTAAAAAAGTGACAATTGTTGAAAATTGATATTTTATCATTTTTGATAAAATAATTTATTTAAATATATTATTATATTATAATAATAATAATATAATGGTGATATTTTTACAATGAATGTGTGATATATGAATAAATGAGGAGGAGGAGGAGTATTTTTGTTATAATAAATGTTAAAAACATGTCAAACATGTTGATGGACCCCATTTTTGACTAAAATTTGACTATAGCCTGCAAAATCATCCGTATGTAAATTTCAGTCATTTTCTATTTAGAATTTGGAAAAACTTAAACTTACAAAGTTGTAGAGAATTAAATTTTCTATGGAATGGACATAAGATTCGAATTTTTCTGATAAAAGGGCTATTTATTATGAATTATTGAAGTTTCGGAATATTGGGTCTGAATTGATTTTGTTACAAAAAATGTTTAAAACATGTTTTTCATATTGGTGGGCCCCACTTGTATGTGTAAAATTCTGAATTCAGATTTCAAAGTGTGCGTATGATTTTTTTATAAATATTAATATTTTATTAAATTTTCTGCTTTGGTGTTCTAAGTATTTTTCTATAAATAGGGTGCTTAGGTTAGAATTGAAAATCACACCAGAAACTGAAGTTTTCTCTCTCTATATTATCGAGCGTATTCTTGTGAGTATTTTTGTAAGACCCCAACTTCTATGAATAAAGAATAATTTTCTCGAATTATATTTTTAAATATTATGGTGTGGATTTGATATAATGTTATAGTTGTGGGTAATATTTACAAATTTTGCAAAGTAAGCAAGTGGTTATATAATATTCGATTGGTCGGGGAATATTCGTTTTAACAGGAAATATTCGTACGACGACACAATCATTGGTGGACCCCACAACAGAAGTATTGTCGTAGTTAGAAAATGACAGAATTATCTTTTTATAAAAATAACGGCGAAAGTGTTACTGTTAAAACTGTTGAACTACCCGGTAGTAAAAGTACAGTAATACGCATGGTTGCATAGTAGCACACAGTATTGATTATTGATGCTTACGTGAGAAGTCACTTAGTTATACTCAATTATTGCTACAGTAATTGCTGCATCATATCTCTCATATTATTGATTCAATTATTATCAGAGTATCATCTACATAATATTTTATATATTATTAAATCAATAATTGAGACGACAAAGTTATTCATATTATTATTTAGAATATTGACAATGTCTAGAAGTTCTGCCAATGAGAGGTTTGGTCACCTAATTGCGCGCCAATAAGGAGGAATCCTTATCGAAAAGTCCCCTCTTCCTGAGAACGACCTGGTTGTTAAATATTGTGAGTTATAATATTAATGATGAATAAGTTCGTGTTGATTAAAGATGAAATTGATAGTTTTATTGTGTTGGAATTATTAGTGTTAGTGGAAATCAACATTTATTTCGATATTAATTGATGTCTGGAAGTTAACTAACTAATCGGGTAATTAATCGGATAAATGAGCAATTAATTGCTATTAATTCACATGATTATAACTATTTATTCATATGTGTGTACTATTGATTCACATTCTTGTACTATTAGTGGTGGTGGTGCAAGATTGATAATACTTGCAAGACTAAGTTAAAAATGGAGGTATAGATGGAGGTACTATATATACTGTAATTCGTATTTTCACATGTCTAGAACTATTGATTCACATAATTTACTATTGATTCACATTATTTACTATTAGGAGAGGTGGTGCAAGTTTGATAATACTTGTAGGACTAAATTAAAAATGAAGAAAAAGAGGAATGTATTATACTGTAATATTTTGAGCCCCAAAATGTGCAATTATCGAACCTATATTTTTCCATAAATAGAAGCTTATTCTTCCTTCATTTCTCACCAATTCACTAAAGCTATAGAGCAATTATTATAGAGAGAAAATATAGAGAGAAAGAAGAAGAGAAGTCTGCTACCTCACTATTCCAGTATCCAGTCTTCTTCTAAGGTAAGGGGTATTATTCTTTCGCACTACTAAAAAAATAGTCATCTGTGATGGCAAAAATCCATCACAAAAACTAAAAAAACCATCACGAAAGGTTTACGTGATGGCTTTAAGCATCACGATGGCCGTCTTGTATACGCCCATCATGAAATGTTTTACGTGATGGTTTTGACAATCACCAAAACATTTGATCCTTTTGTGATGGCTGAATCAGTCACATTAGCGCATATGTATTTTGCGATTACTTTGACCATCACAAAATCAAACAAGACTTTTGTGATGGCGAAAGTAATCGCGATAGAATAGTTATTATTTGTGATGGTCGAAGCAATCACATCCTTTTGTGATGGTCAAAACAATCACCAATTATTTGTGATGGCCGAAGCAATCACATCTTTTTGTGATGGTAAAAACAATCACCAATTATTTGTGATGGCTGAAGCAATCACATTTGTGTGATGGTCAAAACAATCACCAATTATTTGTGATGGCCGAAGCAATCACATCTTTTTGTGATGGCCAAAACAATCACCAATTATTTGTGATGGCCAAAGCAACATAAGCCTCTTGTGATGGCTAAAGCAATCACAATTATCCCTATTTTTGTAATCTTTTTATACGTTTTGGTGATAGTAAAGCCATCACCAAATTCCTATATTAAAATATATTTAATTGCCAATTTTATATTTTAAATCTATAAATGACATAAATTACAATAAATTTTGAAACGTCAAATCATACAAATTTATTAAAAAGAAGAAATCTAATCCATTTAATTAAAAATAAATTCATAACCAACTACTTAAATAGGTAACTACATGTCATAGGTTCATCAAACAATTAACAAACCCACATCTATCAAAGAACCCTAAACTAATAAAATTGATAAGTAAGGCAGAGCTAAATCATCCTAAATTCTCCATGGAGTTATCTTGAGAGTCGCCATCATCTGCGTTGTCATTCTCAGCATGCGTGGTTGAGTTATTCGTTGGAATATCTGTTGATGCATTTGATGAAGCAAACAAATCATTTGGGTCTATAGGAGGATCAAGTGCAAGTGTTTCGGCCATATTTTTTGTGTATTGATGAATATAAGTCATGTAACTTTCCATTTTCTTTAATTTAATATAGTTCTCATCTGCAACCAACGATGGAGAATACGAACCACGACGAGAACTCCATTTTTCCCCTGGTCGACCAAAAAGTCTACCCTTTTTGACGCCTCCAACAGTTTCCTGCCATGTCTCCAAATTTGGATCATCTAACTCTTCCACGGGTTTATCTGTATCACCATGTTTGGCTAAGAGTCTTCTCTCATAATCATCCTATACAATGCATAAAATATGTATATATAATTAACAATACTCTTAACTAATTGTGAAAAGAACGAACAACAATCTTCACTTTCGCATGAATAAACAAAGTTTATAATTTTGCGAGAGAAAATCATACCAATTTCCTCTTTGCTTCATGACAAACCCACGTTTTTTCCTCACTACCCTTCTCCTTCCTCATATGAGTTTGTTTATATAACTCATATTGCGTCGGCGGACGATGCAGTCTTTGTTTCTAAGACAAAACAAGTAAAATAATAATTATTTTAATTAAAAACATTAACATTAAAAATAAGCAATACATACCACATGAACACTTAAAAACTCCAAACAGAGCATCATGATATGAATCTTTTACCATTATCATGTGCATTTATCAACTACGCATATTATTAATTTGATTTTATCAACTTATATTAATTTACCTCTTGTTCCCTCCTAACGGCGTATGGTATGGAGCCTGATGTGTGAGGAACATACGTAGTTATGTTTCTGTTCTTTTTTCGTAGCTCACTAGAGTCTAAAAAGTCTTTACTCAGCCAATAATCACACATCTCCTGCCACACATCAAGAGTTGTCCAACTAGGCTTTTCATCCCTTGCTTCCTCAATGGAGCCAAACTTCTTAATGGCATCATCTTTCCATCTCCATAAATAGTTTGGGTAGCTTTTTCGTGCATTTTCCTCCCATATGATTCGACCCCTTCCCTCCTCCTCCGATGAAGAGAAACGAAAATATTTCTATAACACCATCCACAAGTAAAAATATTAATTAATACATAATGAATAATACACTTTTTGATAAACTTTTTTCTGCAATTGAAATTTGTGTTCATTAAAACATACCAAATATTCTCCCCAAAGAAGTTCAATTTCATGTTTTGGCCATTGCTCGAATTTGGTTCGAGCTTCTTTAAAACGTTTTTGAAATAATATGCGAGTCTTGCTTCGAGCTTCAGGTTCAAGGAAGCTAATTACAAGATATGGTAACATAGCATGATATGATTAGTACAATAATAATGAAAAGTAGAAACAAAGTTGTCACATTAGGATTAATCAAATCTTGTTAAATGGAACCCCTATTAATTGTTTTTTATAGTAACATGATATGATTAGTTGTTTTTATGTTCTTTGGATTACATTGTGCTACATAGGTTACCCTGTTATAGTTAAAAACAGATGTTATATTGTGTGTCAGAAAACGAATCTTAAACGTATCCAGAATTGATTGTATGTAACTTGCATATTGACAAACATGAGTATATTTGTAAAAACTTACTTTTGTCCAATGATATTGACAAGCATCTTTGTTTGGCCTGTTTTAGGCTTCATTATCCCTAGAGTTGGCCCCCTTTTCTTACGAGATAAGCTTTCGGCTTGTGTAGTATTCGGTGTAGCTCTATCAACACTCTCACCACTATCATGAGATACAATAGGCTCATCTCTTATTCTGTTCATGTTAACAGTTTCACAACTATTATGAGGAAGAGTTGATCTCCTACCGGAAAGACTACTCCCACCTCTAGTTCTCACCATAGCTGGAGAAGAAAAAAACTTATAATTAAGTATAGGATAAATAAAAGAAATTATTCAAGATGATGTTGTAATGCAGTTTCAAAATTATTCACTACTCTTCTAGCTCCAAAATCAATTAGCATCTTACCTGTCAAGACAATAAAATTCAACAGTACAAAGAACAATTTATATACCCAATATATTAATCAGTAATAATTAATCATGACTCATTGGAAAACTAGTTTGAAATTATACCACAAGCATGCACATTTTTTTATCAGATCCACAAGCATGCACATTTCTTGTTTCCTTGTGACAAGGTTCTTCATATCCGTGAAGTTACAAAAGATGAGTGGATGCTCTTTGTTTGGGATGGAACTGATACTCCACCAGTTATTATCCAAAAGAAGTGAGTGTCCTGATGTTTTAGCCATTTGGGGTTAGATTCGTGTTATTGTCTGTATGCTTCTTCAATCATTGAATGTTGATAAGCTATACTTCATCAAAAGTTGGTAAGTTAGGATTCTTCAATCAATAAAAGTTGCACAGTGCAGACTGCACAATTGTGCTGTTCCGAGGAAGGTCACTGATTTAACTGCCATAGCTTGAGCAATTCAATTGGAACTATGGTACACAAATCACAATTGTGTTGTTCGACTGATGGGGAAGGTAGGGTGTAAAATTTGAAACAATGTATACTATTGTCACATACTTTATGGATCAAGATTAAATGTTCATTTGATGGATACTATGAGGGCATCAATTAAATCATAATACTGCTGAACAGAACAATATTGACATGCTCCTTCGATGGATTAGTACAATTAAAGACGACAATTGTGTGAAAACACAAAGTTTTGCTAGTTTTGTCCAGCAAGATCAATTGAAATCAAAGTACGAAGTTCAGCAATATCAGACATCAAAGTACTATAATTGCAAATTTACTACAAAATTTAAGTGCAAGTATATCAAAGTGACCTGTTTTAATTTTCTTACTATAGATTTCACAGAGATTTAAGAAACTATGCAACTGGGACAAGTGTCAAAAATTCAGGAACACAAACATATTAAAAGCTACGTAGGAGAAAGCAATACATCACAAGGAAAAAAGCAAGGCCACAATCATGTTGAATGTTGAGGATAATGGTAGCCATGGTTTCCTTTTTCCATCTTCTTTTGTTGCAAATATATTAATGATGGTAAAAAAAGTAATCCTGGAGCCTTATAGGATTATTAGTTATACTTAATTTTCTACCCTACATTTAGTATTCTATACTTAAAAACAAATTAATATTAATATGGTTTTTTAAATTAATAGGAGTAGTGATTACTAAGCAGTGATTACCTTAAAATCTAAATATTTATTCATCAATATATCTAATTATAGTTATCATGCACTCTAAACAACAAGAAGTCCCCTGCAACTCCACCCCTGCCCTCCTACAGACCCTCCCCAACAGCAACTCAATGTTTTGAATATTAAATAATAGGGTGTGTGCGCTAATTTGAGCGCCATGAGAGGCAAGGGTGGAGGGCCATGAGAGGCGAATGGAGGAGGGGCAATTGGGGAAGAGCCAGAGGGCCAAATTGGAGAACTTGAACACATGAACAATCAAATTGTCAATAACAATTCATAAATTATCTCTATAAAAATAGGAATTGGGGCCAAATTCGAACAGAGAAAGCATAATCACAATTCTAAAATAACAATTGGGGACAAATTAGAACAAAGAAAGGTAAGATGGAGAGAAAAATACCCAATGAAAGGACTTACCTTCGAAATCACAACCTTAACTGGGATCACAATTTTGGTAGAAGATTGGTGAAGGGTTTCAGTTTGCCGCCTATGGAAGAGATGAGGAGGTTTATATAATCGTACTTGAAAATCAAAGATCAGAAGTGAGATCCCGCCCTTGTTTCAAAATGAGTGGAATATGCAACTAAATTAGCTTATATTTTGGTTTGCTTAATTATCTTTTAATTAAATTTAATTAGCTTAGATTTTGGTTTGCTTAATTAGCTTATATTTTTTTTAGTAAATTTGTGAAATATGAATTAATTGATCCACTAGTAATTAAGTACAAATTTGTTATTCAAAAATGTTAAATAAATTAAAATAATATTAGAAATTTATATCCTTTCTTAGATTAAGCTACAAATTAATTAAGTATCTTCTCTTTTATTAATTTAAATTTATATTGTTAATAAAAATGATGTTTTAATATCAATTATTACTCTTACAACAAATATTGAAGCTTAATGATATATTAAAATAATGTATCCACTAAAAATGACAAAAGTTAATAATAATAAAAATATATGTTCACGAAAAATTAAATGTCAATGGTACAATGTCAAATATAAAATGTGGAACATACAAATAGTGTATTAAACCCTTAAAAGTTAATTTACGTCTAAGTCTATTATTTTTTTTCAATTTTTAATTTAATTTAATTTTTAATTTCATGTACTTGAGATTACTTAATCTGGTCCAACTAAAACTAAAACTCATTTTACAATCTTTCTAAAATTTCGTAATGTATTTCTATCAATATCCTTTTGTGAATTAAAGAAGTGTTTTTTTTTTCTTTAAATTTAAAATTTGAGTTTGTTCTATGTTATATATTAGAAATTAATTTATATACTTTGTTATTAGTAATATTCATGTTCTAATATCAATTATTTTTCCTAGTATATATATATATATATATATATATATATATATATATATATATATATATATATATGTAAAATTAAAAAAAAACATAATTGTTTTATAATCCATCTGTCCCATGATAAAAGTCCTTATTACTATTTTGGGTATATAGTCTCATGTTAAATGTCCACTTTCATTTAATATATAACCAAACGTAAGCTAACCGGATTGCGAGTTTTTGGGTATATAGTCTCATGTTAAGTATAAGTATATGAACTAGTTTTTGCGAGTTCAACAAATGGATTAGACCTTAAGCTAACCGGATTCAACAAAATCATCAAATTCTAACTGATTAAACTTGAAGTAATTTTACTCTTTCTCCGTATATACATCTAAGGGGATGTTTGTTTACAGCTGAATGGAGTTGAATCTGAATGGCTGAATCGATCAGTGCGTTTGTTTTGGTCTGAATGGTTGAATCGGTAAGATGGATGTGCTCAATGGCTAAGTCAATTTTTTTGAGCTGAATGACTGAATGATCAACTGAATGGCTGAATGAACAGCTGAATGAAGTAAAAAAAATAAAAAAATTAAAAAAGAAAAAAATATTAAATATTATATTAAGTAATATTAAATATTATATTAAGTAATATTAAATAATATTATATTAAGTAATATTATATTAAATAATATTAAATAACTTTTTAGATAGTCGATATTAATACAGTAAATGTATTAAACTAAATCTTTTTATTAAAAACTATATAAAACTAAAACATAATTTGCAGCTTAATCTAAAAAATCCCTATGAGGCTTGTGATTCAATAATTATTAAATTAAATAGTAAAAATTAAAATAATAAAAGAAAAGACATTTAATTTGCTGTTTAATCTAAAAAATGATATTAAACTTTAATATTTTTTAATTTATTTACTTTTTTTGAATAACAATTTTGTACTTAATTTTTAGTACAAAATTAATTCATATTTCAAAAATTTACTAAAAAATAATAAAATTTTACTCTTTTTGTTTAAAGAGTATTAAACTAAAAAAATAATATTTTAAATTTAGATTCTAAGCTAATTAAACTAGTTCCCTATCCCAATCATAAAATCCCTCAATCCTCCCAATCTACTCCAGACAACAACATAAACCTTCTCGCTATCTTCTCATCTTGGCATCTTCTCCATAGACGGCAACGTAAACCTTCTCGCTATCTTCTACCAAAGCTGTGATCCAAGTTAAGTTTTGTGATTTTGAAGGTATGTCCTCTCTTCTTTGTGTGTTTATTGTCTCCCTCTTTACTTTCTCTGTTCCAATTTGGCCCCAATTCTTATTTTAGAATTTTGATTATGCTTTCTCTATTCGAATTTGTCCCCAATTCCTGTGTAGCATGTAAAAAATCTAATATAAAACTAATTAGGAAAATTAATTAGCCATTTAATTTGCTGTTTGATTTAATACCTTATAACCAATATTATCTTGAATTCTCCTTCTCTCTTTGGCCGACTTCAGGTAGTATATGTTGTATTCTTTAATTATAAGTTGTGACCATGTTAAGAACAGTGTGCTAGCAAGTAAGTTGGAAAGTCAGTACATTTTTTTTTCTTTTCTATTTCATAAAAGGGTTAATTATCAGCATAAATTAGCTTATATTTTTTAATTATTTGAATTACTAATGGCAGATGGACGATCGAAGTTGGATGTATAGGCATGTTGGGAAAAAGTCTAAACATATACATGAATTTATGAGTGGGGTCAATACGTTTCTTGATTTTGCATTTTCTAATATTGAGTGCGTAGATGATGGCATGATTCGGTGTCCTTGTGCCAAGTGTGATTTTATAAACTATAAATCGCGTGAAGATGTAGAAATGTGTCTTTATAAGCATGGATTTGTACCAAACTACACTACATGGACGGAGCATGGGGAGTCACTTGAAAAAGTAGGGATTTCTGATGACGATATTGATGAGGGAAATCAAAATTGGCCTAAAGACATGTTAAGGGATATTACAAGCTGCATTAACCCTGAATTCGATGAGGATCCTAATAGCGAATCAAAGAAGTTCTATGACCTACTAAAGGCTACAGATGAGCCCTTGTGGGATGGTTGTCAAAATCACACAACGTTATCAGCTGTAACTTTGTTGTTGCACCTAAAATCCAAGTATTGTTTGTCTAATACTGGATTTGATGTTTTTCTTTCAGCTTTCAAGGAAATGTTGCCTAAAAACAATAAATTACCCGAGTCATTTTATCACTGCAAGGCCTTAATGAAAGACCTTGGGCAACCTCTACAAAAAATACATGCGTGTAATAATGATTGTATCTTGTTTAGAGGAGAATATGCAGATTTAGACGCTTGCCCGATTTGTAACGAATCTAGATATAAAAAGCATAACAGTGTTAAAGGCAAAAAGAATAAACCAATAGCAAGGAAGGTCTTAAGTTTTTTACCAATTATACCAAGGCTTCAAAGGCTTTATCTGTCATCAAAAACGGCCGAGCCTATGAGGTGGCACAAAGAAAAAAGATGTGATATTCCAGGTGAGCTAAGGCACCCTGCTGATGGTGAGGCTTGGAAAGATTTTGACCTCAATTACCCATCTTTTGCTGAAGATGCTCGTAGTATAAGACTTGGCTTAGCTACTGATGGATTTAATCCTTTTGGGCATTCTAGCAAACCTCATTCAACATGGCCAGTTTTCCTTGTTCCATACAATCTCCCCCCTTGGATGTGTATGAAAGAGGAGTACATGTTTATGTCACTGCTTATTGCAGGTCCACATGGACCTGGAAGAGAGATTGATGTGTATTTGCGACCTCTTATAGAAGAATTAAAGACTTTGTGGGATGTTGGAGTTGATACATATGATGCTTTCTCAAAGAAAAATTTTAATATGAAAGCAGCTGTAATATGGACAATCAGCGACTTTCCTGCGCTAGGCATATTGAAGGGTTGGAGTTCACATGGGGCCTTGTCATGTCCTTCTTGTATGGATCCAAGTGTAGCTTTTAACCTTAAACATGGGAGGAAGCCGAGTTATTTTGGATGCCATCGTCGTTGGTTGAAGCGTAATCATAAATATCGAGCTGAGAAGAATAAGTTCAATAATAAAACTGAGCGGAGAAATCCCCCGCCTCGACGAACAGGTGTTGAGGAGTTAAATTTTGTATCTCAATTTAGTTCGGTCATCTTTGGAAAGGATAAAAACAATAGTATCGATAAGACTCCTGGGTTTGGAATCGAGCATAACTGGACAAAAAAAAGTATCTTCTTTGAATTGCCTTATTGGAGTATGCTTCTAATAAGACATTGCTTAGACGTGATGCATATTGAGAAAAATATTTTTGATAATTTATTTTACACTGTGATGAACATTACTGGAAAATCAAAAGACCACCTTAAAGCTCGTTTAGATTTGCAAGAGCTTGGTATAAGATTTGAATTACATCCTGAAGAGAGTGGTAATGGGAAATTTAAATTGCCAAAAGCCAAATATTCTTTAAAAAGCGAAGAAGTGAAGCAGGTTTACAAGTGGATTAAATCGCTAAAAGTTCCAGATGGTTATGCTTCAAATATCTCTCATTGTGTTAACCTTGACACTTGCAAAATAATTGGGCTAAAGAGCCATGATTGCCATGTTCTCATGCAGAGATTCTTGCCATTAGCCTTTCGTGATTTCTTACCAAACTCTATATGGGAACCAATAAATGCTTTGTGCAAATTCTTTCGAGACATATGCTCTAAGGTGTATAAATTAGCTGAGTTAGAGAAGCTTGAGCTATTTATTGCTGAAATATTGTGCAATCTTGAGATGATTTTCCCACCATCTTTCTTTGATTCAATGGAGCATCTACCTGTTCATTTGGCATATGAAGCCAAGGTCGGAGGACCGGTACAATATCGCTGGATGTACCCTTTCGAGAGGTGATGTTTTAATAAATTAAATCTCTTTTCTTGCCAAGTTTTTTTTTATGGTTAAAGTGATTACCTAACTTTAATATAATTATAGGTGCATGTGTTCTTTGAAGAAAAGGGTGCGTAACAAGGCTTGCCCCGAGGGTTCAATAGCCGAGGCATACATAATAGACGAACTAGTTTACTTTTCTTCTCGATATTTTGATCTTAGGGTGCAAACCAAGTTCAACCGAGCTGATCGAAATGACGATGGCGGTCAAGCTGAAACTAATGGAAAGTTATCAATATTTAGCCACCCTAGGCCTGGTCGTCCAATCGGAAGACGAAAACGCGAAGATCTGTCCGATAAAGAACTCGAGGCAGCAACCTTATACATCTTGTCTAATTGTGAGGAAGTCTTTGATTTCATCGAGTATGATATTTTAATTCTTATAAAGTTTATTACTTTTAGATATGCAAATCATTACTCTATATCTACTAATTTATTTCATTACTTCTAGGGAGCACAAGCATTTATTGAAAGAATTACGTCCAAACATGTCGGATAAAGTGCTACAAAAGGAACATAATTTGACATTTATAAAATGGTTTGAGAAGAGAGTCAAGAATGATGATGTCGTTGATACGCGTCTAAAAGCACTCGCTATGGGTCCGTCTAGAGAGGTGACATGTTATGATGGATTCATTGTCAATGGCTTTAGGTTCCATACAAAATAATTAGAGTCAAGAAAGGTAACTCAAAATAGTGGTGTTTTAGTCCAGGGATGTACTTTTGAAGGCCAAGAACGAGACTATTACGGACAATTAGTTAAAGTAGTTGAATTAGAATACTATGGCGAAGGGAATTCGGTATTTTTGTTCCAATGTGAATGGTATGATTCTGAAAAAGGGGTAGTTATTGACAAGTACGGGATAACTACAATTGATACAAATTCAAGGCACAAGTCGTATGAGCCATTTGTTATTGCATCACAAGTTGTACTAGTCTTTTATGCTAATCCAGTGTCGACTAAAGCTAAAGGTTGGTCTACTGTCATCACAACAAAAGCAAGAAACACATATGATGTTGCTGAAAATAGTAATGAAGAGACATATCAGGAGGAAGAGTTTCATGATTTTGACTTATATAATATTGAGGAGCAAACTCAAAATTTGATATTGCTTGATGATTCTCAATTTGCTGAAGAAGTGGATCCATCGTTACCGGAAGCAGAAAATAAAGATAGAGAATGTAGTGATGAAGATAAAGATGATAATGAATATTTTAATGATAATGATGATGAATATTCCGAAGAAGATGATGATATTTAGGCCCAAGTAGCTGAGTTTTTTAGTTTTGTTTTCCTATATATAGCATTCTAGATAATTATCAGTCAATTATTATTTCCTTTCATTATTGAAATAAGAATCCTTTCGATCGTTACTTTGTTTTTCTACAGTAACAGAGTTTCTGCTAAGTCTGTTATTCATTTGCACTACTGGTATTGAACTTCACAGGTAGTTAAGCTCCTTACATATATTAGTGATAAAGATCTCTTTGCTGAGTTCTACAGGTATGTGTTTATGTTATTATCAGTAATATTTTTATTTTGTTTCACATATAATGTGTCAAGTACTATTATCAATTATTACCAATTGTGGCGTTGGCCGCATGGTAAGTTTCTACGACCTTCCTATATCTTTGATTATCTAAATTTGTCAGCTAACCAAATTGCAGAGTTACACTGGGTAAATTTAATCAACACAATATCTGTTGTCATCAATTTATTTCTTCTTTCAGTTGGTCGAGATGTTATCTGCAATTGCACCAGATGGGCAGACCAAAGTTAAAATATTAAATGCCATAGCAGAGTAACACAACATCAAGTGGGATTCTTAATCATTTGAAGAGAAGGACTCAAATCGCACAGATGACTTGTTGGTAAGATTAAGCTATTTTCTTAGTAGTTCATTAATTGATTGCTATTTTCTTATTTTCAATAGGTGCCACTTTCGCATCTATTTTCTCGCTCACTGTAAATTTTGGAAACAATGTATTGCAACAAAATAGTTTTTTATTTCAATATTTTTCTGGTATATTAGCAACACCAGCGAATGGCCTTAGTTAAAAACTGGCACAGTGAATCTAATCTAGAAACAATAAATGCATGTTCTTAAAAGTAAACTGTAAATCTCAAACAGATTCCTGGATCGAACAATCAATTTGATGGAGTTGTCAATACCCTTACAAGAATAGCTAAGAATCGGGTTTCCATGAACCCGACCAACACTGTTTTTGGTATGTTCTAAACCATCTCTGATTTGAGCATTAGTCATGTTTTTATTTTTTAAAATGGTAGTTATGCTACTTGAGTTCATGTTTGGATTTAGTAAAATACTCTTATGGTAAGGAAGGGTAGCAATTTAGCATTGTTTGCCTGAATGAGGGCAATATAGCACAATGTCATATGGTTTACTTTTATGGATTTCTGTTGTCTCATCTGTAATGCTTTATATTACTTTCTACTTGAATTTTTGTGGATTCAGTGAACTGACCAACACCCATTCCCTTATTTGATTGTCGAGTGTCGGACACAGATAATTCTAGGCAAACCGAAGATTCTATGTAACTTGCCCAGTAATTTATGCTGCTTTTGTGTTCTGAGTACGAATATAACAGCGTCATTCTGCTGTTATTGTTTACAATATGAATCTTTCCAAAGTCCTACTTTGCATACAATTTTCTGAAACATAACTTCTGGATGTGTATTATCTTGATACAATTTTAAACTATTTTCTATGGTTAACATTTTAAAAACTTGGGCATGTGTTGCTAGATAATATTATTTAATTGTCACCATGTAGAAAATTATTAATGGCGGCACAGTGTATTTTTGGGCATGTGTTAACTTCTCAAGATTGAGGCCTGAAGTTGCAAATTTGTTCTGTCAAGAATTGGTTTCCATGTGCTGCAGCATAGTAATGGTATCAGTGTTACTATATCTCCTACTTGCAGCTTATTATCATTAATGTAAACTTAAATCTTACCCATCATTTCTGTCTGAATGTTGCAAGACCTTTAATCCACAGCCTTTACTGCCTATTCAATCAGCTAATCCTGGTTGTATTGAAAAGGCTTTATTTGATATCCACACTCAGTCTACTGAAAGAGTAAAAAACACCGGAAAATATCTTCAGCTGCTGATTGATATTTTACCTGAAGTTAGTGGGTCTTATGGTTGAAACACTTTAGTATGTTCTGTTTCTTTTGTTTATATAATTATATTGTTTTATTTTCTTTGTTTGGAGGCGAGATTGTGCTTATTTGAATAACTTATCATGTGGTACAAGGTTAAAGGAAGGCCGCCGACTTTGTGGAATACAAGCTCTAAATTATGCTGCTGTAGCGTTGGACATGTCATCAACAACCTTGGCGAGGCTCTAAATTAGTATAATATTTCTTATTTCATTGAATTGCTTGGAAACCAAAATAAATTCAGTTATGTGGGTATCTACAAAAGTATTGTAAAGTTATTGTTATATTTTAAGAAGACAGTGTTGATATAGCTATATACTACACTATTTTGAGTACCAGATTATGTTTTAGTGTTTACAGTGGTTTTGAGTTCTACAAGTTTTATGGATGAAATTTCAACACTTGTGGGTATTTGATATGCAGTTACACAGACAAAAAAAGTAAATGAAGCTCTTGAATTGTTGAGGAAAAACAGAGACAACTACGATATTTAAAATACATTTAAAAAAATAAATATGATAATAATATACTGTTTGTATTTTTTTACTATCACACTTTTATGCGATTTTATTATTTATTTTAGCCTGAATGTACTCCTTATTTTATTTACTTTTTTGAATAGGATTTGATTCCTTTTATGATTTGGACTTGATTCCTATTGTATGTGTCATTGACTGTTGCCTTATTAAATTAAAACTCAATATCGTGTTTGAATGTTGCCTTATCAGCTATTGTAATTTTGGCTAGTTGGCTGGCATATTCAATCTATTGCCTTATTATATTAAAACTGTTGGCTGCCGTATTCCATGTCTTGTTGGCTGGCTTGCTTTGTTCCGGGTAAAGTGGGTAACTAAAAAATGCTTAAACCATACGCTACTTGAACTAGTGTATGGGATATATTTCACATCCAGCATACGCCAGTGCGTCTGGCGTAAGGGTATTTTTATTTCTTAATCTGGGCCTTTGATTTATGGAACGGACGGCTATGATGTTATTTGCCCAATTTTCCTCCATAGCAAATACATGCTATGGATCATATCCCTATATATATATATATATATATATATATATATATATATATATATATATATATTCATGACGGCAAAATTAAACATCACTAGAGCCATCATATATATACTATTTTTTGTGATGGCTCAAATAATCCATCACGAAATATTATCAATTGTGATTGCTTTTGCAAATCGTCACGAGGATCCATCACGTATGATTGATTTTCTATTATTTTGTGATTGCTTAAAAAGTCCATCACAAATTACTAGTCACACATATATATATATATATCCATGATGGCAAAATTAAACATCACTAGAGCCATCATATATATACTATTTTTTGTGATGGCTCAAATAATCCATCACGAAATATTATCAATTGTAATTGCTTTTGAAAATCGTCACGAGGATCCATCACCTATGATTGATTTTCTATTATTTTGTGATTGCTTAAAAAGTCCATCACAAATTATTATCTTTTGTGATTGTTTTTAAAAGCTATCACAAAGTTCCGTCACGTATTCTTGTTTTTCTAGTAGTGTCGTATTCATGAAGAGAGTTATTTTCTTTCAATACTCGTAAGGATTGTTATTCCATTCTTTATTATTCTGTTGGAATAACCTGTCTCTGCGGTCTATCGCATGCCTGGTGAATTCTGTTGTTATTCCATTCTTTATTATTATGTTGGAACATCCTGTCTGTGCGGATTACGCATGACCTGGTTCCACTCTTTATTATTCTGTTGGAACATCCTGTATGTGTGGATTACGCATGACCTGGTTCCATTCTTTATTATTCTATTGGAATATCATGTCTGTGCGGATTATGCATGGCCTGGTTCCAATCTTTATTATTCTGTTGGAATAACATGTCTATGTGGATTATGCACGCCTGGTGAATTCTTCTGTTATTCCATTCTTTATTATTCTGTTGGAATAATCTGTCTACGTGGATTACCGCATGGCGGCAAAAATCCATTTGCGGTTTCATATATTCTATTATACTCAGTTGGTTAAAGTTTTGGTTTCTATACTCCATGAAATTAGTTGAATATCCTTGATATTTGCGCTTCATCCAGTATCTTTTCATGGAAATATTCTTTTGAGCATTCTTGAATTTTACTCCACAAAGCAGTATCATGTTGACAATTTGGACGTTATTGAGTTCGGGATAAATTAACTTATAAATCTTTAAAATTTATTCTTGAACTTATTTTATTAAATTGTCACCATCCTCATGCTTATATTATGTTGAAAGTCATCTGTGGCCTGTAGTGCATAGATGGACTTGGTATGATTATGACCAGGGATTATTCGGTATAATCATGACCGTAATGTTATAAATGATGTGGTAAAAATTCTCATTGGCCGTAGTGCATTGATGGACAGTTGTTGGCATGATCATGACCATTGATGAATACACGAATATCCTTGGCCCGTAGTGCATGAAAAATTTGTGGTTGTGATACTAATGAATATCCTTTGTCGTAGTGCAGGGATGATGTGGTTCATTTATTAAGCTGAGTCTCAGCGATAAAAGTGATGAAAAACCTTTTAAATCATAGAAGATAGTTGATTTTATTCTTTACTTGACTCTTCTAATGGATTGTTTGTTTCGCTGCAGTTAAACTTGATGTTTGTTATATTTTATCAGTTTAACACTATTAAAGGCTAACGATAACTTATTCTTCAATATCTTAGTCATAATATTTCTTACTAGGCTAGTTGAGCTCACCCTTTTGCTTTCATTGTTCTCTTCAGGAAATGAGAACGTAGCAGGGACTAGTCGGGGGAACGGAGTGACGGTCCAGATGATAGCATTAGTAGTCCTCACTATTCTATTAAATAGTGTGACAATAAATGTATTGAGGACTTATTTTGAGTTTGAATACTGTCTAGAAGACAATATTTGTATTAAAACTCACAGCTCATGTTGTATATTTTAGTTTGTATTTGTATTCTATACCATGTATTTGGCGACTCAGAATGGGTGATGTATACCTGTTTTGAAGGCGTCACAATTTTGATACTTTGAGCGTTGCTATACGGTGCACGTTCCTTTCAGCGTTATATCTGATGTTCTGGCCAGAAGTATTATTCTTTGGAGGTAGGGGATTGTAAGGGATGTTATTTTTTTTGTAAATGATATTATTTGTTTCAATATCATTATACCGAAATATTGGTATGAATTTTATTGTGAAATTTCTACATTTTCGTGTCGGGGTTACTATTCACGTATACGACACTATTCACGTATACATCACTATTCATGTATATGACATTATTTACGTATATGATATTCTTTATATATACGGTACTATGTACGAATACGGAGTACTATTCACGAAGCACTATTCACGAATTACTATTCATGAGTTACTATTCACGACAAAATTGATTTCTTTTTCTGACCAGATTATCGTTGATTTATGAATCTTACTTTTGAAATTAAACCCGTGTTTTGATTATATTGTTTTTATAACATTTTTATAATCTCGGTGATGAAATTTCTCTTTCATTTGAGTGTAAAGATGGGTAGATTATTGGTATGATCGTGACTATGTGTTCCCTTTGGCCAGTAGTGCAAAGATGAATTGTTGACTGAATGATCATAACCATTGAATTTATAATTGAATATCTTTAGGTTAAGTACAAAGGTGAATTGATCAACATGGTTATAATTATTGTTTAAATAAATTCTAAAATGATTATATATTTATTTGAGATATTAATATCTTTGGACTGTAGTGCAAAGATGATTTATTGTTGAATATCTTTGGTCTGTAGTGCAAAGATGACCTTTTGTTGAATATCTTTGGCCTGTAGTGCAGAGATGATCTGTTGTTGAATATCTTTGACATGTAGTGCAAAGATGACCTGTTATGGAATATCTTTGGCCAGTAGTGCAAAGATGAACTGTTGACGAATATCTTTGGCCCGTAGTGCAAAGATGAATTTATAAGTATGATTATGAACAGGAACTGTGATTTGGTATAACCATGATCTTTGATGTTTCAGGTAAAGACAAGTGATGAAAATTATCTTCATCCTGGATGAGAACAGGAATTTAGAACCACAATTATGATTATGAGTTATTCATATGATTGTGGACCAGAACTGTTGATTGATATTACAGGGATAAAACATTGTTGGTGAACTTTTAATATGGAGAAGATAATAGACTTTATGGTCTATTTGACTCTTCTAATGGATTGCTCGTTCCGCTGCAACTATGGTTGAAAAGTTTTATCATCTATTATATGTTCTAAATCTTTGATTCATTACTGACGAAGGCTATTGATAATTTAATTATCTTTAGTCATGATATTCTTTACTGAGCTAGTTGTGCTCACCCTTTTGCTTCACAATTCCTTTCAGGTAATAAGAGTGTAGCTTGGTCGAGCGGGGGTAACAGGGAATAAAACGGTGGTCTCTAGCTGTGGAGATTCTCCCTAAACAGTATGAAATTAATTTTTTTGAGAACTTTAGAATAGTGTGTTGCATGTTATGCATCATTTAGTAATTATATTTGGTGAATCAAATAGGGTGAGGCGAACCCAACGTTGGAAGGGTGTTTTGCCACTATCATACAAGATGTCTAATGACATGTGACTTCGTGTTATCATAAGACAGAGTTGTGCACATCCACTTGCTAAGTATATTTACGAGCACTACCTATATAATCTTGGAGTTTGGTTGAAATATAATTCTCAATTGGAGACAATGGAGATAATTATATGTCAAGAGAGGACTCACCATTGGAAAGAACATGATAGCAATCTTCTCATTTTTCTTTGTGGTCTATTGGGTCAACCAATGATAATTCTCGAGTCATATGATATCTATTATAACTTAGATGCATGGCCTCCCATGTACGAAGGTTTCCTTGAGCATTTTCCAAATATTTTAATTTCTAAAACAGTTGTTGATTGTGCCTTTATGTAAGGTACCGCTGTAATGTATCAATGTGAGGTGATATCCAGGTAAAGGGATGAGAGTCACAATTGGTATCTATTTGTATTAAAACTCATAACATATGTGTTGTATTTTGCACGACAGTTGGATTAATGAAGTTTGTATTTAAAAATTTCATTGAGCGTATTTCGTGGCGACCCAGAATAGGTTGGGTGGATTAGACCTATTTTGGGGGCGTCACAAGATATATTAATTGGTAGGACAAAATATGAAAGACTCCAAATTAATTTGATTTAATGAGAAACAAAATATAATGAAGAAAATGAAAAGACACTACTAAAAAAAAGAATACGAGACGTAACTTTTTGACAATTTTTAAAAACAATCACAAAATATAGTAATTTGTGATGAAATTTTTAAGCAAACACAAAATGATAGTATATATGATGGTTCTTAGTAATGACTAATCTTGCCATCAATGCATTATAATTGTGATGGCCATGTCAATCACACCAAATTTTTCATGCAAAATAAATTTTCTTTTTGTGACGCACTAAGTCATCACTTATAGATATACCTTTTTCGTGATTGCATTCAAGCTATCACTAATATTTTAATGTAAAAACTAATCAAAGTAATATTTTATGACGGCCATGACAATCATTAAAAAAGATAGATTTTGGTGACGACTTTTATTTGCAATTACAAAAAGAATGTATTTTGTGATGGAATTTTCAAGCCATCACAAAATAATAAAATATATGATGGCTCTTAGTGATGAATAATTTTACCATCACTATAGAGTATTTGTGACTGCCATTGCAATCACCAAATCTTATGTGAACGTAATTTTGTTTAGTAAGTCAACTCACATATGTTATCTTTTATATTTTGTTTTAAAATTATAATTATGATATGTGCTTTGGTGTAGTGGTAAGTACTTATTATTTAGTTTGCAAATGGGGGGTGGGGGGGGGGGGTTTGAATCCTACAAGTATCATTTGATACAATCAATTAATATAGTGAAATAAATTCTACGTTAATAGAGATTCACGTTCCTACATTTGATCCTTAAAGTCTTGTTTTTTTGTGATAACTTTGACAATCACAATATATAGATTATATGTTAATGGGCGTATACAAAACAATCATTGTGATGCTTAAAGCCATCACGTAAACCTTTCGTGATGGTTTTTCTATTTTTTGTGACGGATTTTAGCCATCACAAATGATCATTTTTTTTAGTAGTGAGAGAACAAAAAAAATAAATCCTTCTAATTAGAGAATATAGTCCTAATAGTAGTAAACCTTGAAGCATTTTCACTTATCACAT